>JAMXBC010000009.1:18286939-18679439 GCA_024138005.1 Lumnitzera racemosa
TTCGACTTTTCAACCACTTCATCCATAGTCAAGGGCAACTTAAGGTATGCTATTATGTTCTTATGTTCTTATGTCTTACTTCATCCTCTTTACTAGTTAGAAGGAGAAAAGGTTAGGTTATATGTTGTGTTTATATATATATTAATTTAGGCTTAAAGTTTCAATCTTTACATATGGAAGTGTAGAATCTTTTAGGCAATGGAAGAAGATGCATGTATACATGTCTTTGAGTAGGTATACATAAGGATATGCTAAAGATATACATGTATAAATACCTTTGTACATAAGTATTCATTATATACATAACCTAAATTAGGACATCTACTAACTAGACATAAATATACCATGTTAAATATACCTTAAAATACAAAAAGAATGAAATTGTGAAGATTTCTTAAGAGGGTAAATAAGGCATACGAAAATACGTATACCACCATATGTGTATATGGATATATGTACAAGTATAAATATGGTATAAATATAAGTATATATATAAGTATACTAGTATATATATAAGTAGAGGAAAGGTATAAGTATATGTACATTATGTATAAGTGCACATAAGTGTACATAAAACACATAATCATGAGAAAAGGTTTAGGTAAGCAAAGTATGACGTAAGCCATGATGTCATCAAAGAATTACATAAGCCATGACATCATCAAAAGATTACATAAGCTATGACATAAGCAAATGATGACATAAGTAATGACACAAGCGATTGATGACATAACCGATGATATAAGCATAAACTTATAAAAGAAGAACATAAGTATGTATATGTACTTAAGATCCAAAACTTTAAACCCTAATAGCCTTCCTAAATTGAATCAAACTTAATCAAGGACATAAATTAGTAATACCAATGTAAAAAGTCCCTAAGTATAACAATAAATGGCTAATTAAATCATTAACTACTAAAATGGAACATAAAACTAACCAATAGGAATAATTAAACTTTAATAAGATAAAATTTCAATAAAGTTAGCCCATATCGTAAAATACGGGTCTTAACGTCTAAAACGGACATCATAGTGTGAACGTACGTTCGAAAACAATGAAAAACGACTATAAGTTCGCAAATATTGAAATCAGAATGAAAAAGTTACAAAATATATAAAGAAAGTCTCATACCTTACTAATATAAGAAAATAGTTACTATTAATCTTGTTGAATATGGTAACCCTATATACACTATACTTGGGTTATATTGGAGGAAACTAGATAAACTACAATAGACTTTTAGTTGACTAAGGAGTCTGAATTCTCAGAACACTTATAAGTTTTACCATTTTGATTTAGGCATTCGATATCGAGTCCTGGAAACCCCAAAGGATTGGAGAATGAGTAATAATCCAAGTGAGGGAGTTCTGATGACTTGCAACTTACTTGTGCGTGTTACTTGTAGGATGTTTTGCGTTTTGCGTTTTGCTATTTGCTATTGCTTGTATGTTTGGATGACTGTTCTGTTTGTATGCTATCATCTATGTGATCACCTTTTTAAATTGATAAATATAAATATCTGACCCAAATAACCGATTCTACTCGTCGCATGTCTATGACTTGCTAAAGGTATGAATAGAGAGTGCTAGCCTTGGAAAAATCTTAAGAAAAGTATTTTTGGAAAAAGCTTTTCTATCCTTAAACAAATTTTTGCATGATCTTTGTAAGGGCTTGTAGAGCCATAAATAATATTTTTAATGTTAAGGCAAAGCTAGTATGGGTTCTCTACTTGATAGCGAGAGGACTTGCTTTATTATGCCTGTAAGGCCTTGGTTAATTTTGGTTGCAAGAGGACTCGCAAGTTTGTGCCGGAGGGGCCTTGGAGGGTAGATAGTCCTAGTTTGGAATCCCCCTATTTGGATTGAAACTCTTTTCTCAGTTAGGGTAATAGTCGAGTTTTGCCTGGAGGAGTGGTGCTCTTAGGTAACCTCATGCAAGTAAGTTGAGGTGCCCTGTGCGAGTAAGTACAAGGGATAATCGAAGTGTAGACGATGTAATTCCACACCTTCCATAGTTCCGGACTGCTATGGATGTGTTGCTTGCATTCATCGCACTTTCATTCATTATGTATGTAGATAGCTTGCTTGCAAGTGTGATGATAATGTGTGATAACTTGCTTGAATGGTGGTGGTGAGGGACGAACACACAAAACTGTTTTATACTCATTCCCCCTTAGTTTCCTTTGTAGGTTTACTCACGATGAGATTGGGATATGTCTCGAGTGCTGAGTGCGAGATGAAGATATGTACATTAGTATTAGAAGTAGCCGAGTACTTTTTAGATGATACATAAACATCCTTTGTAGAAAATATTTATTAAAACTTACTATAATATAATTTTTCTTGTATCTATTTTTTTTTATATAATGCTAGTATATCCTATCTTATTATTTGGTAGGGGATATCGATTCTTTGTGGTTTTGAGGAACTGTAGGATATCAGACACCCATAGCTATTTATATTTGTATTCTACAGTAGATTAATTACTTAAAAATCAGTAACCTTAATGATTAATCATTTAGAGTCTTACAATCTCTGACTTGCAAGGCGGTTTTCATAACATGGGTACACACATATTATGGAAATCTTAGGTAATCCTATCAGGCCCTCTTTAGGGTCCTGACAGTAACCCCTTGGATTAGCTTTATATAAGCTTTTTTCTTACAATTTTCAATCTAACAATTTGTAGGCTAGATGTATTTATTAGTTTTTACCTATATTTTATTTAGACTAAATTTTATAAGGGACATAGGTCTAGTCGAAGGCCTTTATGGCTTGTTTATTCCCACTTTTATCCTATTTCCTCAAATTAGCGAGCATTAGTGAGCTTTAGGATATACTTTAGAAGTTATCATAATAATACTTCTTGTAATTAACTTTAGATCCACTCCTAAATATTACTTTTCACGAAAAGAAATATTCTTGGCCAAGTTTCCTAGTAGGCCGTAGGGTCACTAAGGCTTTATAGGGATTTTCCCCCCAATTTTTGCCTAATCTTTTTACCTCTTAGTTCTCATGACATGATTACTAAGTATCAAGTAGGATTTTTGGTAAAAATGACAAAATAAAATAAGGGTATACATGCATGAAATTTTTTAATACCCTACATATATGCATATTTTGAAATTTTGTTGCTAAAACTTAGGTAAATGACATTTATACGTGCATGTCTAAGTGATTTTAGGGAAATGCTTACATACATACATACATATACATATATATATATAGATACATACATACATACACACATACATACATACATACATACATACATACATATATGCATCACTTGTATATGTTTGTATCCATTAAGCTTGATTTTTCTCCCGGTTTTATAAATAAGTCTTCTTTAAATTGACCATTGACTAAGGTTTAAAGAAAACTGTTTTTTTTTTTTTAATCTTTTGAAAACATTTTAGAGTTGCCACTCAATGAAGTCAGGAAAAAGAATTAAATTATAACCAATCCACCTAATTGGTTATAATTTAAGTACTAATCTTGTTAATAAAACTAATTTTATAAATGGTTTTTTAGAACCAGAAATTGAGTATTTTTAAACCCTTACGGTCAATAACTTTCTAAATTTAGTCTTAATCTTAAAGATCTCCTTTCATTAGTTAATGGATTGAATGGTTTAAACTAAAAAATGGATTGAATGTTTTAAAATGGATTGAATAATTTAAACTAAAAATGAAAAAAAAATGATTTTTTCCCTTTTTTACCGTCACCCTATATGTCTGTACGTAGTTCTTTTTATAAAACTTTAAGTGGGTTGATTTATTTTAAATTTTGAAAGAAAAAAGATTAGGTTTACATTTTTAAGTAGATTTGATTTTATTAGAAAAGATCTAAAAGGTCCTGAATCTGGGGCAGCAGGAATAAACTGGAAGTTTGGAAAAAATTAAGAAGAAGACTCGGGGTAGCGGCTCATGCGTGATTGAAAAAAATAGGGAGTGCCAAGCGCATCCCCTACCTACCGAAATAAATTAGGGCCTTAGGCCTTGCTCAATATTTATGCGAATAAGGTTTTAAAACTTGGTCTAATCCTACGTTTACCCCACCCCACCCTCCTCTCTCTCTATAATAATAATAATAATAAAATGACAAAAATGAAAAATACTAAAGCATGAATCCTTATTTCTCTAAATTAGTTATATTTAAATTTTCTAAATGTTTTACTTTTCTTCTTTTTTTTTTTGAAATTTTTTTTATTTCTTTTAAAAATGGGGTATCTACAACCACTCCTCTTTATGGTGAAATTTGAGTAAACTTTATTATAAGGACAAAAGAGACATTATTTTTTCCTTAAGGGTAAAATTTGTAGTTAACATAAGTTTAGTCAATTAAGGATTTGATGAAAAGTGAAAGAGAGAGGAAGCACTCTAAGACCTGGTTGAGAAACTTTCGTAAGGTTTAGTGCCCTAAGAGTTGACTAAAAAAAATGATTTTGCCCTTTTTAGTTGACTAACTTAGGAGCATCTTAAGGGGAATTAGCAACTCTAAATTGGAATCAATTTTCATAAAAACCTAGTTGTGCTCTTCTAAGCTAATTAACTTAGGTGAGAACGTCTCTAAAAAACTAACAACACTAAATAGGAATCGATTTGAGAAAACCTAGTTGTACTTTTCTGAGCTTACTAACCTAAGTGAGAGTGATTCTAAGAAACTAGCAACCCTAAGTTAGAATCGATTTTTGAAAAACCTAGTTGTGCTCTTCTAAGCTAACAAACCTAGGCGAGAGCATCTTTAGGAGACTAACAATCTTAAATAGGAATCGATTTGAGAAAACTTGGTCATGCTCTTTTGAGCTCACTCACTTGGGTGGGAGCGTCTTTAGGGGACTAATAACCCTAAGTTAGAATTGATTTTCGAAAAACTTAGTCATGCTCTTTTGAGCCAACTAACCTAGGTGGAACATCTCTAAGGGACTAGCAACCCTAAATAGGAATCGATTTATGAAAACTCGGTCATGCTCTTCTAAGCTTACTAAACTAAGCAAGAGTGTCTTTAAGGGACTAATAACCCTAAGTTGGAATTGATTTTCGAAAAAGCTGGTCGTGCTCTTTTGAGTTAATTAACCTAGGTAGGAGCATATTTAGGGGACTAGCAACCCTTAGTTGGAATAGATTTTTGAAAAACCTGGTCATGCTCTTTTGAGCTAATTAACCTAGGAGGGAGCATCTTTAAGAGACTAACAATCTTAACATTGTGATCGATTAAGGGAAGTGCCCTATAGGCTTATTAAAGGTAATTGATGATGAAAGGAAGTGCCCTATGGGTTCGCAAAAAAGAAATAGATGAAGAGAATCACCCTGTGGGCTCGCCAAGAGAAATAATGAAAGGAAGCGCCCTATGAGTTCACTATAAGGAATTAACAAAGAGAAGTGCCCTTAAGGGCTTGCTATGGGGAATTGATGAAGAGAAGTACTACATGGGCTTGCTAAAAGAATGTTTGTAAGGGAAGTGCCCTAATGGGCTCATTGATAAATTGATGAAGAGAAGAGCCCTAATGGGCTCACTTAAGGGAAGTACTCTATGGGCTCACTAAAAGAATTGAAAAGAGACTGAGTCAAAATAGTGCCTTTAAAAGCTGGCTAAGTACCGAATAGATAGTATAGAAGATGAACACTTTATAGGTTGTCTTAAAAGACTATTAGGAGTAATAATTGTGAATATTGGTCATATAGTCTCAATGCTAATGCAATGTCCAACAATCAATGTGCTAACATTGTATAGAAATACTTACTTAGCCTTGCTGATAGTACCTAAACTACCAAACTTTTCTTCAAAAAGCCTTATTAAAACCAGTTAACTCGTTCCTCGAACTAGGCTCAACTCAAACCTTCGTCGTCAACCTAACAGATCTTATCATGAAGCCTTTGAGGCTTTTGCTAGCTTTTTAGATAGGTTAACTTGATACAGAATGCCCCCTACTTGCTCTTTAGTTGATTTGTCTCATCCTTGATTAATAATTATTGGCCGTAAGGTGATTGTTCATCTAGATTTCACCTTTCCTTGAAAAAATAGTCAATAAAACTCCCCATCAAGGGGGATCAATCCGTAATAAAATATTTTAAAGAGTTTTGTCGGTTACTAATGTTCTATATCTCACTTTTCAACTTCTCTCATGTTTTTAGTATATAGGTTTGATTAAATGGAGTAAGGGAGTTGGACCTTTTAATGGAGTAGGAAGAGAAGGTGATGATTCTAATGTTGACAATTGCTAAGGATACCAACTTTGCTTGTAGAGAAGGAAAATTAGATCACAGTAACATTCAAAACAACTGGCATTTTCGTGTTTTGATTAAAAATTTCCATTAACTTCTTATGGGTAGTACAACTTTATAATGTCAGTATTGATAGGCTCTCTCAATTCTAGACCATCCATTTGAGACAAAATTAAAGTCTCTTTTAGTAATACTTGTTTTACGACATAAGGGCCTCCATAATTTGGGGCAAATTTTCCTTTGAAGTTTTATGCATTGGGGAGAGTTCTTTTCGAAACTATATCACCCTCTTTAAAGTTCCAAGGTCATATTCTTTTGTTGAAACCCCAAGCAATTCTTTGTTGGTAACATTGATTATGACAAAGTGCTATCAATCTTCTCTCATCAATTAGATTCAGCTGCTCAATGTGTTTCTTTACCTAACCAGCTTTGTTCAACTGGGTCTTTAATAGTACTCTAAGAGACGGGATCTCCACCTCTATTAGTAACACTACTTAAGTGTCATATACTAAAGTAGGGTGTTGCCCCAATCAATGTTTTGATGGAAGTTTGATAAGCCATAAGTGCGAATGGCAACATCTCATGCCAATCCTTATATGTAACAACCATTCTTTCAATTATTCATTTTAGGTCTTTATTGGCCACTCTAATGGCTCCATTCATTTGGGGTCGATAAAGGGTAGAGTTCTTATGAATGATCTTGAATTGACGGCATAACTTTAACATAAGCTTATTGTTGAGATTATTCCTATTGTTAGTGATCATTGTTTCTAGAGTCTCATATCGAGCCAAGATATCTCTCTTGATGCACTTAACTACGATCCCTTTAGTAACGTTCGAATAGGATGAGGCTTCGACCCATTTACTGAAGTAGGTAATGGCAATTGGTATAAAGCAACGCCCATTGGATCCTTTTAGAGTAATCGGGTCGATGATATCTATTCCCTAACTTGAAAAAGGCTACAGTATCAAGAGTTTGTGTAATTCTTGAGGTAGGGTGTTTATCTTATTTGCATAAACTTGGCATAAGTGATAATGCTTGATGTGTTTGATGCAATCGCCTTCTATTGTTGACTAGTAATATCTGAGTCTGATGATTTTCTTGGCGAGCATGTAACTATTCATGTGAAGGCCACATACTCCTTCAGGTACTTCTTTCATCAATATCTCAGCATCTTTGTTATCTACATACCTTAAAAGTGTACTGTCAAAAGATTGTCGGTACAAAGTGGACTCGCTTACTAAGAATTAGGTAACCAATCTCTTAATCATTCTTCTATCCTTTTTCTCAGCCTTTTTAGGATATGTGCCTTATTGCAAGAACATTTTAATATCATAGTACCATAGTTCTTTGCCATTCGTACCTTCAATTGCCAAAAAGAAGGCAGGATTGTCTTTAATTTCAATAGTGAGGGGTTGAATCTCGACTCTACTGGATATCTGGACCATAGATGCTAAAGTGGCCAAGGCATTGGCAAATTGATTCTGAGTCCTTGGTACATAATCGAAAGTGATTCCTTTGAAAGTGCTAGTGATTCCTTCTTCATCCTTCTTGTCGAGTATACACCCTATGGTTCTAATAATATTGTCAAGTACAGAAATAAAGGCTTTCCAGGTTTGGAAGCTACTAAAATTGAAGGCTTCATGAGGTACTCCTTGATCATTATGAAGGCTCGCTTGTATTCTTCATCCTAGTTTACATCCTAGTTTATCTTAGAGTTGGGACAATATTTATCTATAAGTTAAGAGATTAATTGGGCTATGTTATTTAAATGGCCCAACAAGCCTCTAATTTCTTTTAAGTGTACGTAGAGGGGGCAAGTTGACTATTGCTTTAACTTTATTAAAGTCTACTTCGATGCCTCTTTGGTTGATTATGAAACCTAATAATTTCCTTAAAGTTACCCCAAAGGGACATTGCTTTGGGTTTAGCTTCAATTGGAATTTCCTTAACCTATTAAACAATCTCTTTAAGTTATCCATATGATTTCCTCGTTCCTTAGACTTTGTGATCATATCATCAACATATACCTTAACAAATTTGTATATCATGTCATGAAAGATTGCAACCATGGCTTTTGGTAAGTTGGCCCAGTGTTTTTAAGTCTAAAAGGCATTACTTTATAGCAAAATGTGCTCCAAGTTGTGATAAATGTTGTCTTGGCTTTATCTTCTTTGGACATTCAAACTTAATTATATCTAGAGAACTCATCCATGAATGAGAAAATATGGTTCCTAGCTGTATTATTGACCAAGACATCAATATGGGGTAAGGGGAAATTATTTTTAGAGATTGCTTAATTGAGGTCTTGAAAATCCATGCATACTCTAACTTTTCCGTTCTTCTTCATTACTGGCACAATGTTGGCTACCTACTCAGGATAATCAGATATCTCGATGAAACCAACCTATAGTAACTTTCTAACTTCTTTCTAATTTTCAATAAGACATCCGGTCGGAACCTTCTTAGCTTCTACTTCTTAGGTTTGATAACTTCTCATGTAAGTAAGCCATGGACTACGATTGATGGATCTAATCTGGGCATATCTTCATAATATCATGCAAATACATCTTGGTATTCAAATAATAGTGTGGTCATTTTTACCTTTTGTTCTTCTTTCAAGTTCCCTCTAATTTTCAATATTTTGGAGTTGTCATCAGTCCCAACATTAACTATCTTAGTTAGCTCATCAATGGAAATTTTACTCATTTCATGTCATTGTTAGCTTTCTTGTACATCATTGTGGTCATTGATATCACTCCTAATGATTAACCTAATTATCAATATTTTCATCACCTAGCTGCGTGAGGTATCCTTGGCTTTTAATCGAAGCATTGGATCCTAGAGAAGACTTATTACTATTCATAGGGATGGAGGACCAATTATTCAGGTATTGGGAGTTGTAGGATGGGCTAGCTATTTTATTCCTACTAAAGGTATTCACTTTTCCAAGCTTTGAAGTTTGGACATCAGCCCAGATGAAAGTTTTTTACAATAGTGGGAAGGTCATTGGAGCATAATACAATCTGTCACCTCTTTTGCCCCTCGCTTGCATATTTCGTGGCTCATCCATTGGAGTTGGGATATAACTAAGCTAAGTACTAACTTGGCCTTCTTTGAATTTTGGCCTCTCATCTTTTTTTCGATTGGCAATCATACATACTTCTTCAAACATTTAGAGCCTAAAGTCCTTTTACTCTTCGATGCCAATATAGGGTATGGCTATTCCCTTATATATTTCATAATCTTAGTCACCTAGAATCATGATGATCTGGCCATTTGAGATGAACTTAACCCTTTGTTGCAAGCTTGAAGGTATAGCCCTTGCTGAATGTATCTAAGGTCTTCCTAATAATAAGTTGAAGGTCTTTGGGATGTCTAGGACCTAGAATCAAATGTCAAAATTCTGTGAGACAATGTCAACTAGTAAGTCGATCTCCTCAATAATTTCTCTCCTGGATCCATCATAAGCCTTGATTATTGTTGAACTCGACTTGATTGCGATTGTATCAATGCCTAATAGATCTAGGGTGACGAGAGGGTAGACATTCAATGATGATTTGTTCTCGATGAGGACTCTTGCTATGATAATGTTGTTCACTCTCACTATTATGAAGAGAGGCTTGATATGTTGATTGCCTTCTTCGCCCAGTTCCTCAATAGAGAAAGAAATTCGATCCATGGTAAGGATGGAGTTGGTGACAAACCCCATTCTTTTGGCTTGTATTTCGCGAGGGACTTTAATCTCCTTCAAAGTTCTAAATAGAGCCTCCCAATGCAATTTCAATACCATTAACAAACCCATGAATGATATCTATGCTAGGGTCTTAGTAAGTTGATCTATTATTTTGTAATTACTTGATTTGATCATTTTAGTGAAGGTAGACAACCCTTCTTCACATTAAGTTGATTCATTGCTTGACCTTTCCAGCATGACCTTTCCAACACAACCTTTCAAGAACACTAGGCTAAACTTAAGAGGAGGAGGTGAATTGAGTTTTTAAGGAAAAATTGCAATTCTTTTCCGATATAAACAACTAAATGCAATAATAAGAGTAATCAAAGTAATAATAAACAATAATAATTGCAGAAATTAAAAGAGATAGGGATAAAGAAAATTAAGCCCGGATATAACGTAGAGTTCAGACCGCCCCCTAGTCTCTACGGACACATAATGCTTTCAACCGAGAACTTTCCACCACTTTATTGATTTCTCAATCCAAGCTCCAAGAGCTATACAAACACAAACTTGATTACACAAGTTTTACACTCCTAACTTTTAATACAAATCATAATCTCAACTCACAACACAAAACTCAATCTAAAAGATTATTGGTGTAGTGCTTTTAACTTTCAATACTTTGCAACTAATAGCTCACAAGCACTATACTTCAAATCCTTCTAAATATTGGAAAATTAGGGTATACAAGAAAATGAGAATAATAGATAATAAGAACACAAAAGAATGTTGGAATATTGCAATAGAATATCATATCTTAATTGCCTTTAGTTAGGTTGTTGAGTTTTTATATCAACTCATTGAATTCTTCTCGTTACCATGCATTAAATGCTCAAATGGCTACTTAAATAAGACTTATCGGCATGTCGGCTTATTGTACTACTGGCAAGTTGGTAACAAAGTACTCTACTAGCATGAATAACGGCAAGTGAACCGGCATGTTGACTCCTTCAGGCCAGTGAGTGTTTTTTTAGGGCTTTATACTGTCAACCTAGTTCTTTCTTAAGCCATTAAGCCGATAGGCTAAGTTTCACTTGAAAATTCTTTTAACATACAACAAACAAATACTCGTTGCAATATAACTTCAGGATCATTTTATCACCTTTCAAAATATTAAATTTCTTGTAGAGATAATTGATATATTTAATTGTTAAGCAAATTAATTGATCTTATTCAATTACCTCAATATAATCAAATAATACTTAGTTTATACATCTACTTGCTTTGTTTTCTTCAAAAAGAACATGTTTAGTTATATACTTTTTGTTTTGTTCTCATCAAAATCAACAAGTTTATTTATATACTTTTTGTTTTGTTCTCATCAAAATCAAATAATGAACCCTAGGTTCAACAACTTTCTTTTTCAAGTCTTCTTGTGGGTCATAAATTATACCAGAGCATGTAGTTGCCCCTACGAGTGAGCTTAATTACCCTTGATTTGTTGCTCGGTAGTTGAGAGGAGCAGTTTATAATTTTCAAGAGTTAAAGACATATGGAAGGTGTACCTTTTTTGTAGGAATTAACCCCTTGGACTGATTATAAGAAGCCAAGCTAGAGGACTTCAAGGGCTCGCATGGAAAATACTAGCTCTAAGCGATAGTTGAGACAGGGACTCCTACCCTGATCCGACCTCTAGCTAACCTTTCTATTAGATCCTCGCGTGTGTCCAACATGCTTCTACCTAGCTACGAAGTCCTAATCTAGAAGGTAACCTAGGAAAGACTAGTCAAGCTTAGCTCTCTAATCGACCATTGGTGCTTAACTCCAATTCAGTCGACTTCCTAACCAGACTGATTAGCCCTTAACTTGATCTAGATCAAGTTGGCCCTTAACTACCAACACTTTTTGTTTTTGTTTTTTTTTGCCTATTTATATCATATTCTTGACATCTAGCCATCAAGCGACACGTATCTCCTAACATAATGCTTCAAAATGATTCTTTTTTTTTCCATACTGAATATTCTTTATCCTTTTTACCCCCTTTTAGTATGATTCATGTAACTAAATTGTAAAATATCTTTTTTTCTTTTTATACATGTTGAATAACCTTGGTGGGTAAGTATATAAACCCTCACTTTCTTTGTATGCA
This sequence comes from Lumnitzera racemosa, assembly GCA_024138005.1. NCBI lineage: Eukaryota > Viridiplantae > Streptophyta > Magnoliopsida > Myrtales > Combretaceae > Lumnitzera > Lumnitzera racemosa. The sequence goes on from JAMXBC010000009.1 coordinate 18,298,998, forward strand.
TAATCATATCCTTTTCAATACATAAATTACTCATTTGAGTAACCTTAGTGTTTTCGTTATTCAACTCTTATCTATTTCCTTTAGCAAGGAGTAGTGGCAACTGACCCTTTAATTCGGACCGGTGTATTATATCCGGCAGATTATAGGCTGAGTAAGATCGAATGGTGAGTCATATCCATTCGGTAGCTGCCCGAACTTGCTAGTTTCTTTTCTGTTTCCTTTTTAGTTAGTTTGTTGTGGTGCCTCTCCATGTGTATGACTCTGGAGATGCATCACTTTTGGTCTTTAGAATTGGCTTCTCCTCTTGTTTATAGAATTTATATACCCTAGGCTTCCGGTTGGAACTGATCATATGGATGGTGGGATTTGAGTCTTCAAATATCATGTTGATGATGGGCCCGTGGTTAAGCAAGGTTTGTTGTCGATGTTTGGGACTAGAGCTTCCATGAAGTCTAGCTGTATTGTGCCTTTTTCAATTAAATCTTGAATCTTATTTTTTAATCTCCATCACGAGTCTGTTGAATGGCTTACTTACCCTAGATGATAATGATACCTTGCATTGGGTTTAAAAACCCTTAATTTGCACCTTTCATTGGGAAGCTTAGAATGAAGCAGATTATCTTTCCTTAGTTTTTCGAGTATCTAACTGAGAAGAATGGATATTTTAGTGAACTACCTTAGGGCCTTATTGACTTGCAGTTGGCTTTTGAAATATTACTAAGCTGGTAGAGGATTTTCCCTGAAAGAAACTCAAGCATTGGGCCTAGTATTTGAATTGACCATGCTAACAGTAGTTTCTCTAGGCTTGTTAGTGATGGGTTTAGTAGAGGGTGGTCTTCTGTTTGATGGTTCTTCTAATTTGCCAAAGGAGACGACACTTTCAATCCGACATCTTACTACCATTACCTCTGCAAAATTAAAAGGGGCTTTCCCAATCAAGTGAGAGAAGTAGGGTTTCTCAAAAGTGTTGATAAAAGCTAAAGTTAGCTCTTTTTCAACTATGGGGGTGGATACCCTTGTAGTTAGAGACCTTTACCTTTGGGTATATTCCCTAAAAGATTCATTGTGTCTCTTACTTAAGGTAACGAAATCCATCATAACCGGTGCCACTTCAACATTGAACTTATACTACTCATAAAACGCCTTAGCCAACTTTTCCTATGCGTTTACCTAATTTAGATCCAATTAGGCAAACCAAGTTAAAGCAAGGCCCGTTAGGCTATCCTGAAAAGTTTGTACCATGAGTTGGTCGTATTGTACATATTTGCCTATCTTTCATACATATAATCCGGTATGTAGTTTAAGACAACCAGTTCCATTGTACTTCTCAAAGTTAGATACTTTAAATGTCTCAGGGAAGCTTCCATAGTCATAATCAAAGAAGTCTGTTATACTAGCCTGCTCAAATCCATCACACCCTTCGAGCATTTGCATCTTCTAAGTGATCTGTTGCGTCAATCGCTTCTCAAGTTCTTTCAATTTGTCCTAATTAGCTTTAGGTTTTGGGTTGATTAGGAATGATTAAGTGTTTGGCTCAAAAGTCGGGTTGACTTTTGGATAGACCCCTTTTGTCTCAAAAGATTTAAAGGTTTGGTTAACTTTAAGATAGGCTTCTTCTACTTAGAGAGGTTGGGTTTTGACATTCTTTCCATATCAGGCTTTGGAGCTTTCGTCATTTGATGGTGCTGTAGACCTGAGTAAGGCAATGTTGTCAACAAGGAAGCTCAGTTGATTTGCAATCTTCCCTATTGTTTGTTCTAGAAAGTAGAACCTTAGCTATGTGGGATCAACAACTTCAAGGTTGACACTATTGTTGTTGGTGTTGATTTGTTGCCTTGATTGGCCATTCTAGTTTAAGATCAGATTCAAATAGGACTTCTTTGGAAGGTTTGACGCTTGGGAGCTATCTTAGCAACTTGGTTTAAGATTACTTCTCAACAAGTTAGCACATAAATATTTTTAAATGAGATGAATGAAAAACAAAGAAATGTACATGAATGCAAAGATGTATGGCACATGGAAGTAGAGAAATATAACCGACAAATAACCAGTAAGATGGTAATTTTTATTATTTTGCAGCTTTCAAAGTTTCCTTTTACATTATTTGAAAGGAAAATACATTGTTTCATCAGAAGAAAAGTATTCCTATCTCTAGACGTTCTTCTAGCGCTTAGCTGGTGTTCCTTTTTTCTGCTTATTGGGTCCTACTGATGCTTTCTTCCTCTTTTCTAGGCTGGGCTCTTCTGTTTCTTCAAGTTGTTTAAGCCTTTTTTAGGTCATTCTCAATTGATGTTCTAAGGCCTAGGAACGTTGTCTTGATTCTTGAAAGAGATCCTTCCACATGTCCTTCTCTTCATAAATCACTTCTATACGGGCTTGTACTTAGTCCATGTAGGTCTTAATTTTAGGATCTAGTTTAACTCGTACGGGTTATATGATCTTCGGTGCTCAATATTAGATCTCCCCTACCTAATGGAGTTGATCATATAGATATTCTTTGGTGATCTTGTGCTTGTCTACTTCTCCCAACCATTCTCCTAAATCGATGTTAGGGCTGACGATCCTTATTTCCCATAATTGCTTGATTTCTTGGAGTTTGGACATCTTTTATGGTAATGGAATCTGAAGGTCCTCATAATCTATGGTTGTGATATCTAGCGGAGGCCTATAGACTATATCTTGAATTCTCCCGAATTGTTTGATCATATTGTTAAGGTAATAGCTTATGCACAATTTCATCCTAATTAGGGGTATTGCTAGATAATTTTTGCAGACTAAGATTACCTTCTTGAAGTTGCTCTATCTTGTTTTCCATAAAATATCAGCGATTTGGAAATTTAGTAACACTTTTTCCCAATAGTAAGTGGATTTTTCTTTTAGCAGATGGACCTTTTAGATAAAAGAATCGAACAAATCAACACTATAGGTGAATTCTCCCCAGATCTGATTAAGCCCATAACACTTCATGTGAATCACAAACCATACTGTAAGTATCATTTTTCTCCTTCAAAATGTTGAGGCTTCTAATTTGTTCTATGAGGAGGGTTAAGACATATGATTTGCCTTCAAAAAATTAGCCCACTAATTCAGCAACCTTAAAATGGATGAGGAATTTTCCATTAGGAAATAGGAGAGTCCTGAATGCAGTTAGGATAAAGGCTTTTATTATGTTTTGTCTTTAGTCTTTGTGATTGCCACAAAAGATACCTCTTTGTTGGATTTAGGTTCAATGATGAACCAAACTTTTAGGTTTCCCAATTTGATGTAGTTTCCATTGCAGCTTCTGAAGGCCTTGTTGACTTTAGCTTTTTTGATCCCTAAGAATCTTGAAAAGGCATTGATTGGGTCAACTTCCAAATTTGGAGTGTATATATTTTCTAAGAAAAGGGCTTGAAGTAGTTGGGTATACTCTTTAAGTGTTAAACTAATTAGGTAAGGCCTAACCGGAAAATCCACTTCCTTGGGCTCCCAAAAGTTGGTCAGGGCCTTAATTAAATTAATATCTATTTTACCCTAGGAAGTGATAGGATGGGCTCGATCTTGCTAGTGATGGACTCTTATTCCTTTTGGATTAAAATGTTAAAGCCATTGATAGGATGAGCTTGGGGTTGATGGGCTCATTAATGTACTTTTCTTTGAAGTAGACGGAGTTGGATGAATATGTTGTTTCTCAATCTGAATTATAAAGAAAAAATATGTTATAAGATTGACTGCCAAGCTATTTACAGTAAACAAAACTTATTTATAACGATGCTATGTCTACAATATGCTAAAATTACAATGGAAATCAAGGAATCTCCAAGCCATTATATCTTTTTATATATATTTTTTCTTATTTTGTTTAGTTATTTGTTGGTTCTGGATGTTATGAACGCATAAAAGGTGGGTTTTAAAAGTCCTTAAGCTTATGTAACCTCACTTGTTAAAAAACACTTTCATTGGTCATATCAAGCTTAAATAGGGGTGGCGTAATAAACCCCAAGTGGTGGTTATACCACAATACTTGGAGACTACACAATAGCCTCACCCCAACCCCCCCCCCCTAGGGTCTTAATATGGTCCGAGTTTGACTATTTCTATCATATATTTATAGTATAAAATAAATCCCCCCAAAGAGTTAAAAAAAACTAAACCAACAAAAATGCTAGTACAATTATGTTACAAATAATAACGAATGAATAAATGAATAAGTAAATAAATTGCACTTAGTACAGTGATTTTTAGAGATTAATTTTAATTTTTGAAAGTTGAATGGCTAACCCTCTTGACTTCTCTAGTAGAGTCATCAAGCTGTCAAACCTGATTTTTCTCCCAGTTTTATAAATAAGTCTTCTTTAAACTAATTAATATTAAACCCTACCTATTTAATACTAATCTTCGACTAAGGTTTAATGAAAATTGGTTCTTTTATCTTTTGAAAATATTTTAGAGTCACCACCTAATTGGAGTTAAGAAAAAAGAATTAAATTATAACCAATTGTGTAAATTAGTTATAATTTAGTTATTAATCTTTTCAATAAAACCAATTTACAAATGGTTTTTTAGAACCAAAAATTCAATTTGGGGGTTAGGATTTTTAAATTTTTACGAGTATTAATAACTTTCCAAATTTGGTCTCAATCTCAAAAATCACCTTTCGTTAGTTAACAAATTGAATGGTTTAAACTAAAAAATGGATTGAATGTTTTAAAATGAATTGAATGATTTAAACTAAAAATGAAAAAAAAAAGGTTTTTTTTTTCAATTTTTTACCATTGCCTTATAGGTATCTATGTATCTATTATTTGGGATCAAACGTACGTAATTCTTTTTTAGAATTTGAAGTGAGTCGATTTATTTTAACTTTTGAAAAATAGATTAGGTTTACATTTTTAAGTAGAGTTGATTTTATTAGAAAAGATCTAAAAGGTCTTTAATTTAGGTTTTATTTCTAGAAAGTTCTAAAAAAGATCCTGATTTGAAAGAGGATCGTTTACTTTTATTTTAGAAAATCGATTTTCTAAATGGTAAGACGATTTTTTTATCTACTAACCTATTTTAATCTTATTTATTTATTTATTTATTTATTTATTTATTTATTATTATTATTATTATTATTATTATTATTTATTTCTTCTTATTTAAATCTTACCCGAAATTAAAAAAAAATTGAGCTTTTCTATCCCTTTTCTCTTTCTCTTTCTCTTTTCTTTTCTTTTTTTTTTTTCTTCTTCTCTTTTTTCTTTCCTTGTTTTTCTCCCTTTTCTTTTTTTTTTTCCTTTTACAATTACACTTACATGTACATAAGTGATAAATAAATAAAAAAAAAAGAAAGAAAGCAAACCAGGTTGGCTTTTGATTGACTCAGGTCCCAAGTCTTTTCCAACAGCAACCACGATGATGTGTGCTTTTGGATGTTCTGGACACCAAATTGGACAGGAAAGAAGGGTCTTATGATTATCTTCTTAAGCTTGGGGGGTGTGGGGTTAGGATTGATGCCTTGGTGATTCAAGTTATTTTTTGTGGTGGATAGAGGTGATGGTTGTTGGTGGTGGTGGCATGCGGTGGTTGCTAAAAGGGACTGGGAGGTCGAGTCTTGGTTTTTTTACTACTACGAAGTTAGTTGTGGTGGTGATTTTGATCGAAGGCGCCTAAAGAGAGAGATTCGAAGAGAGAGAGAGAGAGCAGATCACGAAAAAGATTGTGAGAGAGAGAGAGAGATGATTGTTGATGATTCTTGGTCCTCTACTTCTTAATTGAGATCTTATTTATAGTTTAGAGGATCGAATTACGCTTGGTAAGTTTTGAAATTTTGAAAACCCCATTAAAGAACCTTACCTGAAATCAAGTTTCTTTTTTCTTTAATACTTAATTTTTACTGTATAAAAGGATGAACTTGAATGATTTTTGGGTCTAATTCATAGTATGCTACGTGTACTATACGATTTCACCATTAATTTGGAGAAATCATATAGTAAATAGTGTAAAAAATGACCCCAAATCGAGCACACCAGAGAGGGAATAAACTGGAAGTTTGGAAAAATTAAGGAAGAAGAAGATTGGGGGCATGGCCACGTATTACGTACCTCTACACACGTATGCATTGCACATGTGTGATTGAAAAAAATAGGGTACACCAAGCACACCCCTTCCTTGCTGAAATAAATCAGGGCCTTGAGCCTTATTCAGTATTTATGTGAATTAGGTTTTAAACCTGGTTTGATCCAATACCACTACCCCTTTCCCCCAGTTACAAAAATGAAAAATACTAAAGCATGAATGCTTATTTCTCTAAGTTAGTTATATTTAAAATTTCTATTTTTCTTCTTTTTTATCTTTTAATTTTTTTGGTATTTTTTAAAAAAAGAGAACAAAAATGGGGTGTCTATGGTATCTATATACATACTTTGCACATGTATATTTTTGTAAGATGACCTGAAGTTTTCTCTCTCTTGTTGGAAGATTTGGGAAGCTCCAAGAAGAAATGGGTCTCTACTCTTATTTGCACCTCTTGCTAGTGCAAATTTGTTGGTGAAATATTGAGGTATGAGTGTAGACTTAGTAGTGTAGAATGAAGTTGAGTTTCTATAAGACCCAAAATTTACATAATCGCTTAATTTAGAGCGTTAGTTAAACTAACCTGATTGATCTAGAAATTTACGAATGGGCTCAAGATGTTAGTCGATGAGAATCCTTAGACTTGGATCTTGAAAATATAATATAATAATAATAATATAGCTAAAATAGTATAATTTTACTATATTATGTAATATTTATCGTAACTACGTGGAATTGATTTTGTTAATCCATAAATTCTTAGAGATATATTATATATGTAATAAAATTATTATGTGATAAAAAATAGAACCAATGATTATCTTTTTAGGGAATTTACTTATATAATGTATATAAATACATCGTATGTAATTTTTATGTATGAACCAGTATCTGTAATTACTTAAAATACTCAGATAGTTACATTTTTAGCCAAAGTAAGCTAAATAAATTTGTAAAAAATAATAAAAAAATTACTAAAACACATGAGTAATTGAATTAAGTTAGGATTAGGCATGTGGAAAGGTTCAAGCCAAGAGTTAGTTAATTAGATACTTTTACCATGCACTTGAATATTAGTATAAAAAGCAAATTTCAAGAGGAGAGAGAAGAATATTCATTTGGATGATCTAATAAGCTCTAAAAAACTAGAAATGCTCTTCAAAGATTCATACATGCAAAGAGGGATATAGGAAAAATTAGTTAGCGTTTAAAAAATCAAATAAGGAAATTAGGTGAAATTTTCAAAATTGAGATCGCAATTTGAAAATTTAGGAGATCGTGAACCTAGGCAATAGCTGAAAGGTAACCACCACTACCACCATGTGATATGAGACCCAACGTTTGGATTGACCGATACACTTGAACTGATTGATGGTAGCTAGAGATTATGGTTTCGATGAGTACTTTTTAATTGGCTGAATATCAAAACTTAATTAAAAATATTAATTTTACTTAGAAAATTATGAAAAAAAAAAATTCTTCCCTCATATTTTCATGTATAGAATCTAGGAAAAATATGATTTTGTACAAAATTAATAGTTACAATATACGTCTTTAAGAAATCGACAAAACCAAACTATTTTTTATATTGAAATAAATTAGATTAATGACATAGTTCCAACCTTGCAAATTTTCTATAAACTCTCCTATACCTATATTATATTAATATGAAAATATTTTTTTGTGAAACTATTTTTTGTATTTTTATTTAATTGTTGGGCCTTAAATTGTACCTAAAATAGTGATTTTTAATTAAGATTAATATATATTTTTTAAAGGACCTTACAAGGATTCTATACTCAATCATTTGAAGGAGTATCTACATCATGTTGAATATGTGGAATTGAGTTTTGGAGTAAAAAGTTATGGTAAGTTAAGATTTTGTCCCTATAAGCTTAGTTTAATAAGGTGAATTAATAAATTTGAGGGACGAATGAATTGGGACATGTCACTATGAAATTGGGAAGTGACGAAGCTAAGACTTGGTGAATGAAGTGCTATTTATTGTTGTGCCTAGCTAAAACTAAAGGAAAAGTGTGTAAATCTTAAGTTCTAGTAAATTAGGTATAATTAGAGGCAAATTCAAAGGATTGTTAAGTTAACATTATTCTAAAGACTATACCTAAGATAGAATCAAAGGCAACTTTAAAAGTAAGGAATGAATAAGAGGGAAATTTAAAGGATTTCATAGCTTAATAAAGTTTATAAAATTAAGAAACCACTTAAGAGATCCTAACATATAAGTGAATATAACCTATAAAACTAGTGTTAAAACAACTAAAGACATATAAAACATATTAATTACTACTAATTTAAGGATCAAATATGGATAAAACCTAATTTATTGTATATGTATAGGGATAGTTGAAAACCATTAAGGCAATGGTCAAGTTTAGTAAGTTAATGAAGTGCAATTTAGTTGGGATCCATGTGTCACAACATGTTAGAGTATTGTATCAGAGTACTTGGAGACCTAAGAGTATAGTTGCTTGTGATTGTAACTTAGTTGAATGTACGTATGCCTTGTGTGTGATTCTTTACTTGAATTGTAGACATGGAGTGTTGCCTTGTATGCTTATAATTGATTTGCTTTGCCTTATGAATTTGTTGATCACCCATAATTGGATTACCCAAAGATTGGCCTATAACTTAATTAAACTTACATAACAATCCACTAAGGGAACGATTAAGTGTGTCAAACCAAAATCAATTCCTTCAATGAGGATAGTTGAAATGGTCCTTTCTTCACCTTTACTTGAACTAAGTAATAGGAGAGTGGGTTACGGCAAGGTTCAGGGTCGTGGTTAGATAGAGGTCTCGAAAGGAACGTATCTTTCATTGCATAAGCTTAGATTGGTTTGGTTTGGCTTGAGTTATGATAAAACTCCTCAATCAGCATTAAAGCAGATGTAATTTTCTTAATCTCACAATAGATTAGTTAACATTGTGCAATGTCTCATTCGGTTGCTTGCATTCATTTAATTAAAATATAATGTACAAAATCCCTATTTGTGTTTGTTGTACTCTTTTGTCCCTATCCTGTTTACTGATTAGTTGTGCTTATATCCGTATAGATTCTTTTGCAAGTATAAACTAAGGATTAAGAATGCAACGGTATAACCATCTTCATAGTAGTGTACATCAGGTTAGGGAAATGAAGAGGCCTAAAAACTGGCTAAAATTTGATTTTTTGATTTGGTTTTTTACAGACTTCTATAGAAATTAACTGAGATCCTTTAGGCCTCCCACTAGTTTCCTACTTTGACATACACCAACTTAAAAAAGAAAGAAAGAAATAACCTATGGATTTTGTAAACTTTTTATAGGAATTAAAACTTTTAATGCTAAATGGTTATGTATATATTGTTGTGTTATTAAATTGTATACTACAAGCTATATTGAACAGGTGTTTTAAAAAACTATATCACATGTTTTCTTAATAACAGATATCAAATTAGATGCTTCAAAATGATTGAGTTAAATACGCCTGGTGTGAAATAAGTTTACGGTAGCATCTATAAGGTCAGCTTCTATCTCAGGATAGTTTACACGGTGGAACTGTTATGACTTCACTATTTTGAGGCATGACAATTTCTAAGGAAAATAAAAGGATATGTAAGGAATAGGGAAGGGGAACAACATTGATGTGCCTTAGGGAAAGAGCGAAGTTGTTCTTCAAAATTTTCCTTGAGTGAAATGAGAAGAAAAATGTAGACTGCAATAGGGATGAGTAGTCAACATGAGTGATTTGGAAAAAGTATAGATTGATTTTTGAATGAGTTGAAAAGAAATAATGATAGAGATTTGTTGGAAGTTATTGGACACATGTGCAAGCTTTTTCCTTCCATGGGCAGCTAAATGTGTAAAGGAAGAGGGTGTTTATGTATGTTCTTTTGTCCTTTCATATAATATAATAATGAGTTAGGGCATAGCTCCTTATCTTACTAATGATGGTACTTAAGTTAGGATAGAAGACTTTGGTTAAGGTAAGATTAGTTAAGTTAAGATAGGATGGTTTAGTTGACCCTAATTATTTATTATAGAAATAAAGTATGCATGTAACTATATTAAGACAAAGGGACTTGTTGGATCTCTTTCATAATTACAAAGGCGGCACTATGCACAACACTTGTAAGGACTTAAATTTTTGCTTCATTTGCATTTCCAAATTTTATTATAATATTTAATCCACTTTTATTAATTATTTTTATTTATAATTATCTCTAATTATTTATTAGCAATTCCTACACAATTCCTAGTACTTAGAGTTAGTTCATTGAATTTTTGGATCTTATTATGATTGTTACGCACATTAGGGTTTTTCGATCCAACATTAGGGTTTAAGGTTTTTATTGAGTTTTGGGTTTCAATTTTGAGTGTATACGTGTTTGGGATTTAGGGTTCCCCATTTTAGGGTTTCTTCTCTCACGTTTTCTTCTTAGCTTTCTTTAGAGTTTTATTTAATCATTAAGTTTTGTTTTGTCTTAGTTGCTTTCTATAGTATATCCACAACACTTAAGATTAGTGTAGATTCCTATTGACAAAATTCTACGAAGTTTACACATTTGATTTGGTTACAAATTATAGGTAAAATTTGAAAGGTCAAGATTCATTAAGTAAGGATCTAGAATATGATTGGTGGAAAACATTAGGGACTTTAATTTTGAGCAAGAGATTTGGAAAATATATGGAATGAGAAAGTAAAGGAAATTTTATGGATGGAAGTTAAGGACACAAATTTACAAGTATTAATTTTTGGGAGACATTAGTTACAACCTAGTAGTATTAAGAAAATAATCCATATAAGCTTGAGTTCCTCAAGTTAAAGGTAGATTAAAGGATCAATATGAGAAATAAAAAAATCAATATAAGAGCAAAATAGCTATACGCAAGATGATTGAAGTTCATGCACGTTAATAGGAGACAAAATCTATAAATATGTGGCACTAAAAAAGAAAACCAAGAAATTGGAGATTTATGCACGTTAATAGGAGACAAAATCTATAAGAGTGTGTGTGTGTGTGTGCGCGTGCGTGCGTGTGTGCATGCGTGTGCGCGCGTGTGTGCGCGTGTGTGTGTGCGAGTGTGTATGTGCGTGCGTGCGTGTGCGTGTGCGTACGTGCGCGTGTGCGTGCGTGCGCATGTGCGTGTATGTGTGTGTGCGTGTGTACGTGCGTATGCGTGCGCATGCACATCATTAAAGTCAAAGGGAGATATATAGAACAAGCATCTAAAGTTATTATAAGGTTCAAACAATTATCGATGATGAAAGTTCATTTTAAGGGGGAAAATATTCCATAAAATAGTTTTAAAACAAAAGGTAGTCCAGGAAAACATTCTTTTATTTTAAATCTTAGATTTGCAATCATGATAAGATTAGTTTCAATTCAATTGTAGATTGACTTGTTTTAGGGGTGTTACACCAAGTTATGATATTCTTATTTAATAAGATAACCTAAGGATAAAAGGAAAGGAAAGAGAAGATCTTTCCTTCATTTTGTATGGTTACCTCATAAAGAAGGTTCACTAATATTGCAAGAGGTTTTCAGGATACATTTAAGTGTTCATGGAGATCTGTAGAAGAAGGTAACAATTTGTCCCTTTAATTGAGTTCAATTTTTTCTAATAACATTTTAACTTGTGATTTATCGTTTAAATAAGAAGATTTTTCCACTCTTAGGACCTTGGTGATTGGTGCCTAACTCTAAAGGATTAGAGCATCAAAATTAATCTTAAGTAAGAATCTAAACACCAATTTGATTCTTTTAACTATAGAAAGTTTTGATTTGATTGTTATCATAGCAAATTGATATAAAATCTATCATATAATTACTGACTTTTGGAACCTAGATTATGATAACATATGTAAGTTAACCAAAAATGGTGCAATAAAATCCTTAAGTTTGGGAGTAATGTTGATTTAGTTGTAATTTGGAGATAGTATTGGATGCATTAGGATGTTAATAAAATTGAAGCAAAGTTGATCTTTGTGAAATATTTTGGTTATGAAATTTGAGGCTTTAAATTGTTGTTTACTAAATATGTAAATTTTGGGATGATGCAAATTGATCTTATAGTGGATTAAAGTAAATAAAGAGAGTTGTTGTAAATGTATAAATATAGTTGACATAGTTAGACACATAAAATTATGTTTTTGGGATCATTAGACTAATGGAATATTTAAGTTGTTAATTAGTAATGTACTAAACTATTTGTGTGACAACAAAATAAGGAAAAGAAACAAAAAAAAAAGGTATTGTTATGAGATTATCAAGTTTTGACGTTTTGAAAGAGAAGAAGGTCATTTAGGTATGAAAATTATGAAAGCAAAGGATCATAAGTAGGAACATTCCCATGATCTTTAGACGTGAGTGGATATAGAGAAGGTAGGGTATGGAGCCTTACTAAGGTATGGAGCCTTACTGACTTGCAAATTTTTGAATTGCACTCAAAAATTACATCAAAGCAAGTGAAAACTAACAATTGTATTCGGTCGTGCAAGCAGTATAGGAAGTGAGTCAAGGTTGTGTTCTAGAGGGAGTTATGTTCTAATTATTAAACCAATCGAGTTTTTCCTTAAGTCAAGCTATCGAGACTTGAATTAAAATAGAGTAAAAACTAATTAACAAAATGAAAATGAAATCGAATGTTCTAGTTACATAATGAGGTTCCTAAGATCAAGGAGATTCGAAGATCAATTTGGGATTTGCAAATCTATTCTTATTTGAATCAATGCAATGTCTTCATGCAATATTCAAATTGACTAGGCAGGATTTAACTAAACTCACTAAAACTTGCTTACCTCTTAGATTAACGAAGTTTCAATTATAGCATATAGCATATGTCATCTTAGTAAATAACTTACACCTAAATTATTATTTTATTTAGAAATATGGCTAGAGCACGTCCTTATAATCTGAACTATATTTTCAACCGCATTAAGTACATGAGTTCATAAATTTAATTAAATCCTATGTATCCATTTGACTAGTTCTTTAAAAAATTTAAGTTATATTCACCAGAAGTTATTGAAATTCTTTCGATTATCTTCTAACATTATTTATCTAAATAGTGTTGGCTAGGCATTAATTTAAATAAACGATGAACACAATTGTAAAGTACTCAAAATTGATATCGAAACAATTAATTAAACACATCAATTCATTAAATTCATCAATACAAAACCCAACATATATTAAGTATAAATTTTTGTTATAGTACCCATATGAATTAAGAAGTAGAACAATTGAAATAGTAAGGAAATAAAAATACCTTAATGAGTATATTCAAATCAGTAAAATCAATATTTCTCAACACATTTGAAACTAGAGATTTTTTCTAGTGTGTTAGAACAAAAGTTTTACTATTCCAAAATTAAAGAAAACACCATAAAATTAAATAAAAAAAATAAAGTTTCTCTTTGTAAACTCTATCCCACTATGCTACTGTATATGAAGAAAGACTAAGCTACTATTCTTCTCTACTAAGCTGCTATCCTATTCTCTGTACTAAGCTATGCTACATTAAGCTGCTGTCTATTCCTTCTCGACTAAATGCTACTGTCTTCCTTTTATTCCCAGCGTCAGCTACTTTCCTCAACCTCTCTTTTTTCTTTCTCGCGAGCATCCTGTTTTAAGAAAAGTAGGTCCAACGGGATATGGACCCAGGCCCACACATCAGCCTTCTATTGCAATCGACAGTTGCAATTTGCCAACTTGGAGGAAATAAGTAAAGCAACGCAATCATCTCCTCTCTCCTGGACCGTAATCCATGTTAGTGACACAAATTAAAATGACTTGGGCCTTTATCCAAATGTTAATTGCCAAATATAACATATGGTTACTGCTTCCTCTTGTGCAATTCTGTCTTCAGCTGCTGTTGAATGCCGGGCCTGTTGCTGACTTGGATTTGCTCGGACTGGTACTCGAACGTGCTGTTATGGGGCGTTAGAGAAGATTAAGTCAGCAGTGTTTAGAGTGCCCTCGGCCTGTTGTAAATCTCTGGGAGGCAATTGGGTGCTCCATTTTTTGCTTCGCTGGAGTTGCTACTCTGTTGTTGTGGGGTATTCAAGTGCGTGCTTGGAGCTGCTTGGACTACTGAAGAACTATGGCCGTGCTCTGTCATCAAATGGAGTTCATGTCCTTGTAGCTGCTGTCATGTGGCTTGTAGTTGGTATTGAATAAAGTCACGCGTGCTGCTGCTGTGGACTTGTATAGCTGCTTGGAACTCTCGACTGCTGCTGTTAAATGCCGTGGAGTAGCTACAGGGGCTGTTTGTGTACTAGTCTGTCTCGTCCAGCTGCAGAATGTTGTGGAGTTGCTGCTGTCGGTCTGTTCTTTAGGGAGGCTCGGTGCTAGGTTCGGCTGCTCAGCTTCTCTTCAATTTAAGGCACTGCTGTGGACGGAAATTGGAGCTGTTCGCGTGTTGCAGCTCAAGTTTCTCTCGGTTTAGGAGTGCTCTGCTGCAGCTGTTGGTTTCTGCTTGAAATACTCCGTTGCAATTCAAGTTCGTGTGCCTTACCTGCTGGTTGGTTCTCGGTTGTTTAATATTTAAGACAAGAAGCTGCTCCTCAATTCATTTCCGCTTCGTCGCTGCTCAGGATTTCACTAGTATGATGTCATGTTGGTAAAGAGCTCTCGGCTTCACGTTGAATGAATCACGACCTGCTGCAAATTTCAATAAAGCTGCTCGGAGCAAGTTGGATTGGCTGTTGCATAAAGTTGTGCGAGCTGCTGCAGTTGGAATCCACGCCCTGCAATAAAACCAAGTAAAAATTGAATTCTAGAAATTTATCTCAATAATGGAAAGAACCAACACTTGCAATAATTTGCAGCTGCTTGGCTTTGTCATGTTGGAATGAATTGGAATTTAATGCGCTTGGTTGTCATGCTCGGTTCTTCTAGGATCTTGAGAATACATGGTTGTTTAATGATGGAGCTCGGAGTGATTTTTGCTGTCCACTTTGAATACTCTGCTGCACTTTCGGCTAGGAGGGTCGCAGCTGCTCAAGTTGAATGGAGCTGCTGTTGTTGGCTTGATAGCCAGTGTTGTTCAAACCTGCACCAGTCCAAATTTAAAGCCTCGTTCAACTTTTAATAGTAATTCAGCTGCTACCTCATGTATGCTAGGACTCCAGTCAAATGCATTAGAGTTCCGCTGCTGTCCTTCACATGATAAACTAAAGTGAAATTGGGCTGTTGTGAAACTCCTCGTTTTAGTCCATTGGCGTGGAAATTCGCATCTCAGGCTTTGGATCTATTCTGGCCTTCGTAGAGCTTGGTTATAGCTGCTGCTATGTTGAAATCAGAAACTCGGTTTTGCAAGCTACTCTTGGATAGTTCAAGGAGCTGCTGCTATCATACATGGGAGTGACCAACTGAAGTTGAAAGCTTGCTCTTGCTTCAATTGGGCATTCAAGTCAGCTAAGGCGCACAATGCAGTCCTTGTTTGGTCATGAAAACGGGCTGCAGTTTCTTTTGTCTCCACAACTCAACTCTTCAACCAACTATATTGGAGCTAAAATTGGACTCCTCTTCCGCTATAATGTTTGCTCTTCAATTCTCTTTGCTCTAACTTGAACTCCAACTTGGAGTTGTGATGTGCTGATACTCAAAAAATGAAATCTCCAGAATCTGCTGCTTGTGGAAGCTTTGTTCGATCACATCTTGGTGTTTGGTTGGTTTAATGTAAAGTTTCTGCTACTGTATGCTGATCCAAGCTGCTATGTTGCTGCTCTCGACTTAGTAAATTTGAACTTTCTTGTGGGGGGCTTCTATGAGTTGGTCTCTTCACATGTTTGATCTTTGCAATGAGTGGTAGCTTGTTTTGAACTTCTCACTAAGTTACCAATCTGAAGCTGAAACCCTTAATTCCCCAAGTTCCATTGGATTGCTGTAGATGGATCAAGTGAGCTGTTACCTGACTGAAGAATAGGCTCACAATTTTTTCTCTCTTTAAGAAGTACTTGTAGCAGTCATCCTTCATGGAGTGACCAAAAGCCAAGATTGAGGTTCTGTTATGCTCTCCATTCACCCTAGTAACTTCATAAGTGGAAAAACTCAAGTGATTTGCTATTAATTTTGCTCTAAGTCTTATATCTACCATAACATACACAACTAAGTGAGATTGATGCAAATAGGCAAGCTGAAAGTAAATGTTAACCAACACATTCTAGGTTGAAGATGGCATTGTCTATTGACATGATTAGAGGTAGATTTAAGGTTGTAAGACTAAAGTGGTTAGCCTGTAACATTTAGGTGTTCATAGAGATCATGGATGGTAAACCCTTATTGGTAGATTTGGTGAGGAATAGGAAGATGTGGGGACCATAAATGGTCAACTCTTATCAATAGAGAGTACGATGCTAGGAGGTGTCGAGGCTGAGTAGCTAATCCATACCTACAGTGTTGATGGTGTTAAGGTGGCGTTTTCATTTGTGTTGAGATCGGAATCATGAGTATTCCTCTATTGTTGTGATCTAGAATATTTATCTATATATTTAAAATCAGTAAGTGGTTGATTTTGATATATGTTGCATCAATGCATGTGAATTGTGTAATTGCATGACATGTCATGTATTTATGGTACCCACTTATTAAGCATTAGTACTCATTCCTTTACTTCTTTTTCAATTATGGAGTTTAGTGAAACTTATGGAATAAACTACTAGTGAATAATGTTACTTTCCTTTAGACTTGGTAATGTTGATATTTCTATACTACTAGAGATTTCATGGAGATGTTTTTTATTTAACTCATTTATAGACATTTATGTTTATCATTACAGATGTTCTTAAGTTTAATTAATGAAGTTTTATGAGACTTCTGGAAGTTAATTCTTGTAATTTTTCTTTTGGAGATATTGCATTGTAGTTAGTGTTTGATGTATTAATAAATGGTTAGGGACATGTGATAAGTTGTAATGTCTAGAGCTTAGGGCGTTATGATAAATTTAACAAAGAAAGAAGGAGTAGAAAGAAAAAGATAATGGAGTAAAGACTAAAAACGAAAGATGAAAGGGCAGGAATTAATAAGTGTTTATTTCATATGCTAGACATTGCTATATTTTAATGAGATGATATAATTTATTTATTAATTTTATTTAATTACTATCGTAAGGTGGAGACCTTAGAATCCATACATTATATGCTTCAAAATATAGATTCTAAGGTAAATACAAGGTATCTTGATTTTTAACCCGTATCCTACCTTGTGAGAACACATTCCTAAAAATTACTACTTAAAACCTACACTATGGCCTTAATTACCCACTCAGAACTTACCCTCTTGAACAGGGTCTAAGTAGATGCTTTATATGATAGGGTTACTTGCTTACCCCTAATGATCATGTTCATGAAACTCTTAGATTGGCTATTGAAAGTTTGCACCTATTTGCAACTTGTGAAAATGTTTTTCGAAAGCAATCAATAATAATGATGTTGATGATAATTAATATGCATAAATATATATATATATATAACTATATACAAATAGATAGTTCTCAAGTTTTAATCTTATATAAATGGATAGATTAAACCATAACCATAGGTTTTAATTTAAAATGTTACTAAGTATAGTTTTAGAGGGTTTTTCTCAAGTTTAAAATATTAGGAACTTAAACTAAAACCATTAGTAGTAATTTTAGTTTCTAAACAAGCGTTGATGTATAATGAGTTTTTACGTAAATGTATTAGGTTGTAATACCAATTATGACATGACTCATAGAATATAGTTGTTTGAGATTCCATATATGGGACACTTATTTGTTGTTTGTGTTGTTAAGATAGTTGCTTAACTAGAATAATTAATTCTTAGACATTAATTAAATATGTGTTACTTATGCTTAACAGGGCTTAAGAGATTAGGAGCGCCAGTGATCTTAAGGTGACATTCCGATGATCCTTATGCAATAGTGTCCCAAATAGATCTTCTCTTGGAAATGATTAGGTTAGATTTATGGTGATTCTTGGTTTCTAGGGTATTGGAGATCACTTAATACCAACACTATATAGTATTTTATATGTATGACTATGAATGTGAGTATCCTTATGTTGTTTGTCTAACTAAAAACAAAGATAATAAATTGGTGTCTATTGCATTTATTGTTCCTTGATATGCATGCAAATTTGTGAATGTTTGCTTATGCACATGTGTTTATGTATTCCTTATTGGCTTTTGGCTCACCTCATCTTAAATTTTTTAGGTGTAGATACTTGATTAGTAATTTCAACATTAGATTGCTATGGATTCAATCGTCGAGTTACCAAGTTGGAGAGTAACAACTATAATGAAGAAGATATTTGAATAGTATTAGTTAAAGTTCATTGTATAAATTAATAAATTTCTTATTTTGGATTCTATAACTTTTATTTAATAGTTATGTTGATTATTTTGAAGATTAAATTTTATTAGAATTAACTAGAGATTACAATAGGTATTTTGGAAATTCTAGTAAAAGTTTACGTCTGATGTATCATTTGATGCTAGGGACACATAAGGGTTGTAACATTTCAGGTTTTAGGGCGTCACACTAAATGCAATAATTATGATAAATAATACAATGCGTAACATAATACTTTACTAATAATGCAATACACAACATGTGTTGTGAATAACGTATTTTATTAATTAAATGGTTTACATGCTGTATATTACAAATTATATATGTGATATATAAGTAAAACTTTATCTATAATTATTATATAGATGAAATCATATATAATATAATTGATATGTATATGGTATTTTATATGAACTAAGTGATAATTGTTTATATAAATTACAAATTTATAATGGTATAAGTCCGTGTAAAAAGATTTGTGAATACAATTGCAAAAAGTTATACTAAGAAAAACTTTCATTAAAAAATAAGATAAGGAAAAGATAAAACACAATACAATGTAATAATATTTATATCAATATTACAAAAGTAAAACATAATTATAAGATAAAAAGGAAAATGATAAGTGAAAAACAAACATAATATATTACATATAATAAAGATTTCAAACCTTTAGCAACGCTATTTATTAAGGTTATGGTATATAAGATGAATGGGATCATATAGTACTTTATGTAGAAGACGATCCTATTTGTTTTATGCGCTACGCTCTCAATGGAGGGTGTTGTATTGATCAATCTATCTACTACTAGTGATAATGATGGTAAAATATGGTATTTTAATGTGAGAAAACTTATGATATTTGATAACTCTTGTTTTTGAAAAGAAAGAGGTATAATACATGTTTACTGATTTTAGAAAAAAAAATTACATAATTATAAATTATATAAAAAAAATTACTAAAAATGCTGTTTATTTGTATAATACAATTACATCTTGAATATGCGACCTATGTATAAATATATTAATGTTGCATCTTATATATTAATATTCCATTTTGAAAATGTGATATAGGTATAAATAACTATAGTAATGATATTTTGGTAATTTTTTTTATCTAATTTGTATTTATATAATATTTATTAAGTTTAATGACAAACTCCTAAATTTCTCAAAGAGGATGCTTTTGTGATTCAATGTGTTAATAATTTATGAAGTTATTTTTGTTAACGGATTAGGCGATCATTGATACCTTTAAAGTATGATATAAATATATCATGTTATAAATTTTATGATTTCAATAGATTCAAATATAAAAGATTTGTTTGTTTTTATTGATAAATTTTAAATTTAAATACTGAAAAATAACATATTGTGTATTTTCAAATCTTAACAAAAGATTTATTTTCCTAAATTGTTGATATGTTTTAAATAGAAAAAAGAAAAAAGAAAGACATAAAATGAATTTCTGGTATTGAATTATTGACTTGTGTAATTGCATCTACGAAATTTCAAATATGGCAACTGGAAATTGAATTCTAATATTCAATGCAAGTCAATGTTGCTTTGCTTACGTGACCGGGAACGGAATGGACGGAAGTAGTGTTCTGGCGCATCAGGATGTTGGTGGGCCGTGGGCCAATTCCTTTCTAGCGTGTATATATGTTGAATTTCCCTAATATTGTCGAACCTATAGAAATAATAACACAGAAAAATGGTGGTGCTTTGTGCACTGTGATGATAGAAACATCGTCTTTCTTTTTTTCTTTTTCTTTTTTTTTTTCCCCCAGCAATACGGATATACGTGCGACTAGTAAATATGTGGATTTTTCTCCGACTCCATTCTTTTTTCATTATAGAAATTAATATTTTCATTTATTTTATTTTCGATTTAAATATTTTTAAATATAAAGTATCGAACGAATTATAAGTTTAATAATTTAAATTTAAAATAGAGAAATATATATTAAAATGATGGGCGGAACGAAAGGAAACCATATAATCTCTGTTAAATATATAATAATAAAATAAATTTATTGCGGCAGACTGATAAAGAATCAAAGATAATATGTTCGAAAGTGGAACGCGCCGGGTAAGGGTCAAACCTACGACTTTCTGCTTAGGAAACAGACCCTCTATCCATTGAGCTACAGGCGCCGGTTACCCATTTTGTAAAAAATAAAATTTCGAATTCCCCATGCGATCGGTCACATTTTCGTGTTACCTTTTTGTGATGTACTCAAATACTGATTAAAAATATGTTGTGCTTTAAATTGAGTCAATTTCATGCAGATATGTCATGTTGACTTGAATATCACCATCCCCAACTAAAAAGGTTATATCTTTATATAAATATATAATATAGTTTGATTAAAATTAATTGGTTTAAACAGATGAAAGATTCAAGCTATCAAGTATTATCATAATCTCAAAAAAATAATAGGTAAATGAAGTGAACCTTTTGAAGAACATATAATTACTAGTGATTTTTAAGGGATAATGTCGTGGTATATACACAAACTTTATTTTTTTTTCAATTATATACTCAAGTTTTATATTTATTAAATTATACATTTGATTTAAATTTTGCTTGTCCTCATAGAAACCTCTATTATCCCACTCTAACTCCATCAGTTAAGTCAACTTCAATAGGTTAACTCCACCTACACTACATTTAATGAATTTGACTTTTAATCAATAAGTTAACTCCACCATGTTACTTAACCATGTTGTATTATATAGAAGAAAAAAATTGAAATCTAAGTAATGTTGGAATTACCTATTAAGGGCCTTAGAGAACTACAATTATGCAATTTAATACACGTATATTGCTCGATTTGACTCGATTTTTTCTCATTTGATTTGACCTTCAAATTAAGTAAAAACATCCAATTCTTAATCTACTTCAAGAATTGTTTCTAACCATGTAAAAATATTTCTAAAAATTAATTTATACATGTTAAATAATCAAAGCAAAATTAGCTCATCTAGTTGAAAAAATAAAAACATAGTAGATAGGCCAACTTTGCTTTGATTTTGAGTATATTTAGATTAATTTTTAAAAATATTTTTTTCATGGTTGGAAAGAACTTTGGGAGTAAATTAAGGATTAGTTTTTTCTTTTTCTTAATTTGGAGGTCAAATAGAATAAGGAAAAATCAAGTCAAGTTGAGTAATATACATGTGTTAAATTGTACTTTTGTAATTCTCCAAAGTTCTTGATAGGCAATTCCCACATTGCTTAGGTCCTATTTTTTTTTTCTATATAAGACAATATGGCTCAATAAAATATTAAAGTGAATATATTCTTAGAACTATAGTATGTGTGGAACTCTTAATTAATTAAAAAAAAAACAAGGTAAAAAACACGTGCTGGGACTAAGAAATTACAGAAATAAAGGTAAAAAACACTTATTAACTTGGACTAAGAAATTAAGAAAAAAAAAGTAAAAAACACGTGTCAAAGTTACATTGGTTGCTAAAACTAACTTAATTGACAAAGTTAGAGCAGGATAACGGAGGTATATATGAGAATAAATAAAATTTAAATCAAATATATAATTTAATAAATATAAATTTTGAGTATATAATTAAAAAAAAACACATAAAGTTAAAGTGTATACAATAACATTGTCTCATTTTTTAATGTTAGCTGAGACGGAAGGTAAAAATGATACTTAATGCTCGATGATAATGATTAATTATCATGAAAAACATTAATAAAATATATAATAAATCATTTCATATTGGAAAAAGAAAAGTGAAAATTTGTTATTAGCATATTAGCTTTTTCCATAGTCATTAATCAATAACATTAGCATTGGTTATAGCTGTTGTTATCCACTATTACCTTACACTAAAAGCCATTAGTATCTACAGCCTTAATATAATAATACATGACAATGTAAAGTTTTGATTATGTCGGATGTCAATCACATGATTTTCGTAGAACAAACATACCTTTGATGCCGATTCGGTATGTATTCCTTACTGATCAAATATCCCTGCATATAAAGAAGTAAAATCACCACCGAATTCTTTTCAAGTTGTTGATTATATCATTTAAAGAAAAAAGTCCAGCACATGATTTTTGCAGAACATTCAAACCTTTAATATCCCAACATATAAAGAAGATTTGCTAATTTTTGTAGCAAGCAGGGAATATTCCCCATGAAGTTGATGTGGAACGATCAATAGCATTCGGATCTTATTCACCCCGCTTTCTAGAAAATATAGAGAATCCATTTGGTCTTTCAAACAAAAGAGAAGAAAAATGTCTCTTGTTTTGAAGCACATTTACGAACAGAGATCCCATCTGCTGTGGGCAATTTGGTCGTTTTCCTTCACTTCAATAATGACGCTATTTTGACATTTTTCAATGCACGAGTCAGTTGGAAAGACACCTTAGAAGCCCATGTTTTCGAAGCAGATCTTCAAGGCCTCAAGAAAGAGAAAGAAAGAATTCTAAGCATCGGCAGAGAGAATTATGGAATCATTGATTTCTATAAAATCGACAAGTATCTATGTTTTTCATGCTAAAGAATAATAATGGGATTAATGGAAAGACTTTTTTGAAGTGCTTTAAAAGGATAGAAGAATCAAAGTTAAGATGCCAGGAATTCCTATAGAAAAAGTAGTAAAAAGTGAACATTCAAGTAGAAAAGTTTACAAGAAAATGACTTGGATAAGTCGCTAAAGTTGGATAACTATTTTTATCTTTTCTCCTTTTTATTTTGTAAAAGTCGCACACTTTCTTATATCTATATATATATAAAGAAAAATTAAATTGCTCTTTAAGAGACATATGCTAAAAGTAACCAAATTTTTGTAAGCTAAAATTGTCCTTATCTTCTAGTCCTCTTCAAAATTCACATGTTTAGTGAAATCCAATCAATTATTTATTAAATTGTTAAACATCAAATATAAACCAAAAGTTACTCTATGGAATCGTTAAACCTGTATAATCCTTACCTTGTTTCATGCTACTGTCGCTCCCAGAAGAGCTAATTCGGATATTGAGAGAAGAAGAGAAAGAATGTAAGGTTTACATCTGCTAAGCACTCATTTAATTAAAAAAGAAAAAAAGAAGAAGACTATTTAAATAAGATGATGGGACTCCCTAGGCTTAATCATCCCTCCAAGATTGAGCACCATTTCTTACATATAAATTACTTGAGTGAAACTATCTTAAGTTTGCTTGATGAATATCACTATGTATTTCTTATGAACCAAGAAATTCCGCTTAACAATGTAGGTTTTTTTTTTTTTTATAATTATACGTCAAATTTTTATTAGTTTATATTCGTAATTTATTAATTTATATGATATATTAGTATTATTAATTTTTTTTAAGTAAACTTAGGAGTTATCGGATAAACTCTCCAACAACTATTATTGCCGACATTAATTAGTGCCCTCCTATTAATAGTAAAAAGTGCCAAGTGTTAGTAATTATATGGTCCAACGCTAGTAATTCACTGCTCATCCCAGTAAGATCCGAGGAATACAGTGCAAACTCCTATTTAGCAGTTCTTACTCGGTAGTAATTTATTTAATGTGGCCTAACAGCAATACAAGAAGATTTAGTTAATTATTACATTTTGTGTCTGAATAATTTAAATAATTAGATTAGCATTATGTTGTTTAATGTATAATGTAGAAGCATAGAATAAAATTCTATGAGAAAACATATATTGGAAATTAATTGGACTCTATGATATTAAATAACATTTATCTATATTACTGAAGTCAAATCCTTTTTTTTTTTCTTTTTAACCATCATTTGGTATCAAATTACTTACAAATAATAAAACACTTAAACATTATCCCTCTAAGACTACCTATTTTAGAAATTGAACCTGCTTCGAATTCTACTGGAAAAAATATTTCTATTCTCTATCTTTATATTTATTTTATCAATAAGATCATACTCATTTTTCTTTTTATCAATAATAAAGCTATTGTTTTATTTTGTTAAATGTCAACGAAATATATAGTTAGAAACCAGCTTTAAAAAAATCCTTAAAACCATTGAAATTACTTATTTGTTTGTTTATTTATTAGTTTTAATACACCCATATTATAGGTGGTTGCATCCACTAGTACTTTATAAAATGGATCAACTATCAAGTCATTTCATATTCGATGTTTCCAATCCCAATAACCTACATATGATGTCAATGAGCACTAGGAGAAAAACAATTGATTACATGAATATCAACTGATACAATTGCTACCATATCATACTTTATAACTATATTTTAAATTCTAATGATTTATGCTATAATATAAATAAGTACTCTAATATGAAATAGAGTAGTATGCATAGTACAATAATAGAAACATATTAACAGAGTAACTATACTATAAGATGTAGCATCTGCTTATAAAATACTAGTATATTGTTTTTGTATAATAGAATAAGAAACATAGTTGCATGTTGCTTAGTACTTAGTGTAATTGAATGTAGGGATGGGAAAAAAACATTAATTGAACTAATCCACAAATTGAATTGAACCAAACAGAAAATATGACTTTTTTTTATTTTATTCGGTTTAGAAATTTTTCAAACTAAACCCAACTATTAATTTATAGTTGGTTTGGAAGAATAAATCGAACCAATATATTTTGTAAAAAAACATAGTCATATTTTACTTATAACTAAATAAGTTCTTTTTTTTTTTGCAATATAATACTTAAATTTTATTTTTTTTTACTTATATTCAAATATATGTGTATGTATCGAATTTTTATTACCATAATTTATAACTTATATATATAGTTTGATTCAAAGGTTATACTATATGCTATTTTTATACATACAATTTGCTATCAATAAACATTTGAAATTTTTTAATTGCATGAATATTGACTTTATTAACATTTAATATGATACCAATACTTATTGTCATTGAATAAATTCAATGCTTGCATAAGTATACTTTTCTATATTAGAAAATATGGTCTAATCTATAAACCAAACTAAAACTTTGTTATTTGGAAAAATTCCTAATTCAAACCTTATAGTTTGGTTTAAAGTTATAAAAAGTTGAATGCATTTTTATGACTTGGATTTGTTTAAAGCTTACCCTTAATTGTATGTGTAATAATAACTATGTAAGAAAACATATTATATATATATATATATTATGATATTAGATTAGCATTGTGCTTTATTATGTAATATACGATATACATAAAAACTATATTACAAAACATGTATTAATTTTTTAAATTAATTTTTTGATATTATATTCCACTCCGTTGTTTAGTATAATATAGTGATGAATGCAATAATTATATAAGAAATTACATACCAATTTTTTTCTTTTAATATTAAATTACCAATTTGTTGTTTGATATGTATTATGATATATAGTGTATGTAATGACTATATAAGAGCATACTAAATAATTTATTTTCCTAACTGATATGGTTATTAAAGCAAATTGATGATCGGCATCTCACTTAGTGTTACACAAATATACAAAACATTAAGAAAAATAAAATAAAATAAAATAAATAGATATTGAATTTTAATCAAACGATAATTGAAATAAGCTTTGATCTTATTTTTGTCTACATAGGGCTTTAGGGGAAAGACAAAAATAATAATCTATTTAGGGAATGATGTTTCTAATGGTACTAAAGAAGTTGGTTCATGATATACAACTATAACTCAAAAGTAAGTATAGAATGTTTTGATGATGAATTTTCTAATAATATCTCATACTAAAAGATTTTCTATAGATTTTGTAGTCACAAGGATGATATGGAATGATTTTAGATACCTACAAATATCTCTTTTAATTTTAAACTTAGGAGTATACTTTCAAAATCTAATTTAAATGGATCTTATTGTTATGTATAAATATATGTTTTCGGTCACTTTCACTTGCAATCCAAACGCATTCCAATTCAGGATCAAAGCGTAAATTGTAGCCTCATATAACAAAACAACATCATATTACACTCTTTTTTCTTTCGGGGTGATGAAAAGGAAATTTCAATTGAAGGAAGAGGAAATTCATCCCTACAAGAGTGATAGTGGAAACATGAGTATCGCCAAACGTCCCACTTTTGTTCTCAATGTATGCATCCATCGTGCTGAACCTCAGGGGATCCCTCTTCGACAAACCGCATATCAAGTTCGGTCCTGGACTGAACCGGGGAACGGATGCACGTATTGGACCAAACCGGCATGTTTTTCGAAAGATTTTTGTTTCACTCGAAAACTTATTTGGGGGCATATGTTCACGTTTCATTTTGATCAATTGGTAGATTGTGGATGTTTAAAATTGGAAGTAGTTCAGTTTGATTCGGAGCCGGGAACATCGAAAGGTGGGCAATCTACTCTCGGGCGGGCTCAAATTCCCTTACCGACCGCAGTTTCCAACGTCCAAACTAGGCGGGTTGGACTTGCAAGACTTGAAGGAGGAAATTATGTTTATGGAGGGGACATTATTGTATCCATGCAGTGCAGAGTGCTCATATAAGTTTCATGGATTTGATGGGTATTGACTATTGCTCTTTTACTCCTTTTTCTTCCTTTTCCGTTTTCTTTTTTTTTTTAAATTTTTTAATTTTCTTTTCTGTAGGGCAATAGTTAGAAACTTGATTTTTTCTTTTTCATGCATATATCTTAGTTTTTTTTCTTTTATTGTCTATTCCACAATTATTATTTTCTATTTTTTAAATCGATTAGTTAGAATAGTGAAATTAGTGAATGACAAGTGTAATTATCTTGTTATATGATGACTTCACTATTAATTTTATTAGAAAAGTTTGTTTTAGCATATGAATATAATTGCTAGATAATTCAGTAGCAGAATTTATATCTTCTCTATCCTGGGGTCGTGTGACAACCCCCTGCCTCGAGTAGTAGGAAACCACTCTAAGGTTGTTTTTAGTGGGGTGACCTATTTTCTTAAGTGGGTTGCAACTTATCAATTAGAACATGTGAAATAAACCATCCCAAGGTTAGAGGGTGGTTAGTTTTTTTTTTTTTTTCATTCTTTCTTTTTATTTTAGAAATTTTTTATTTTTATTTCTTTCGATTTTTTAATTAATTTTACTATTATGCATATTATATTTATATTACATTTATACTAAACTATTTCTGTCTAATTTTTCTTTTTTTAAAAAAAATTTTTCCATTTCCTTTGTTTTATTTTTCCTCATTTTTTTTTACTTTTTAGTAAATTTTTTATATATTTTTCTTTATTTGTTTGTACTAATGTATATTTGAAAATAAATATCTTTGCTATAATGGCAATCCATTTTTTTAACTACTTATTGAAATATTAATCCTTTATTTAAAATTTTTGAAACGTCGATCTTTATTTTTAAACTTACGCCTGAAAGTTGATGCCCTACATTGTAATTTTCTTATTATAAAATATATATATGTTTCAATATAAATTTATATACATATATTAGAAAAGATATATTAATTTTGGAGAAATAAAAATCTATTTATTATTCAAGATCCATAAATGATAGATAAATCACATCAATGTAAGATGATAAGTCTGGTAGAAACTTGTTAAAAAACTAATCAAATTGTTAATGTCTTTTCCAGTATAGCTTTTCTTCATTCGCAAAATCTATGAAGCTAGACCTCGTCCAACACTTTATTTGATCATCTATAAGCTCTAATATTATATCATAAAAATATGACAACCAAATGACACTTAAATATTTTATATATATTAGTTTGATGTTCCTATTATTTGTAATTTTCCATTATTAATATTGTTTGACCATAAATAACTATTTATTTTTATCTGTACCTAATGACTTACTGCACATTCCGATATACATTGCATCCCGTTGTTGTTCATCAGTTCCACCAAAATGTCTTCTTTAAATCTTCATACATTTTGATTCCTTTGGGATGTAGTGTATAAACAGAGTTACGCGCGTCATTCAATATATGCCTTCATCAAATCCATGGAAAATTATTTTCTTTTTGGTCATGTAGCCAAGCAACCTACCTTTAAGTAAAAAAGAAGATTATTTCTTCGGAGGTTGTAACCATTGGTTTGTAACTTTAGTACCATTTTGTTGTAAAGGAAGAGTTTGCATTAGGGTTTGACAATTAGAAGTGGATAGGTGGGTAAATAGATCAATCCGATGATTCAGATCCATAGATTAAATAGACCAATTAATTTTGACTTATTTTTAAATAAGCTAAATTTTAATTGATCCAATCTAATTCATATAGATCAGTAGGTTAAACAGGTCAGCCCATTAACCTAACCCATTTAACTTATTTTAATGGGTTACCTATTTTTAGTAAGAGCCATGCCCTTCATTTACTCTATATACTTTAATTCAAACGAAAATATATTCATGTTTTTGTGAATTGTTTTCTTCCTTTTCATTTTAGTTTTTTCACTGTTTGAATTGCCCTTATGCATGGAAAAAGAAAAGTGCACTGAAAGGGAGGGCATACGTGTAGTGTAAATGTGTAATGTAAGTTGTAAAACCTGCTTAACGTGTACTACTCTAGTCAGTGGTCACTATTTGTGTTTGCTGCTTCTCGTCTGTTTGCTACGTGTATCGTGACTTGTTATTGTAAGTCCGTGACCGAGAGTTTTGATGACCATGCCGTGGGCCTATGCATACATAAGCTGATCAGCATGGCTTGACCTCTGATTGTTAATTGCATTGCCACTTCAAATCTACAATTTCTTTTATATATTATATATATATATATAAAGCAGGCTAACCCGACCTCGTATAGGTTAACTTATTTAAACCTATGGATTATATGAGTCAAACCAAAACAACCCACTTTTATATGGACTAAAAAAAAAATCAATCTAAATCCTTTTTAAAAAAAGGTTTAAGCAAATTGATCAACAAGTCGAAACTTATCTACACATCTCCATTCACGATGATTGTGCTTATAGGAGAAAAAATGCACAAGTTAAGAAGTCTTTCGTGGGACATGGTGCTAGTAAAGTGTAGGTTATGTAGGATATGAGCAAGGAAGAGAAGCTTTTGGGATTGCATCGGGCCATGGGCCCAATAAACTAGCATTACTAAAATATGCATTGTAATAAGGCCTAAGAATAGTAAAATAAAAATATATTAGAATATGGCACAGGAATGTAACTAAGATCACAAGATAGCATATTACGTGTCGTTATTTGCACATGAAGGAACATTTTGGGGGAATATCTACGTAAGTGCATTCCAACGTCACTATATTCATTCTCAATAGTGACAAAAAAAAAAAAAAAATCAATGAAAAGGGAAAGAAACATTGCACCCCCTAATTCTCTCTCATTCGAGCAGTCTGAAAGCTCTGTGTATAGAGCTGAGTTCTTTGTTTTCCTGTCATTTAATTAAAAAAAAACCATAAAATTCATAATTTTAACCTTTGACTAACACCATTTGGTATGAAATCTTATTTGATGGACTATTGGTTCTCAAGCTAAAAAAAGAGAGGACCATTTGATTTAAGCAATATTAAACGAATTAGAGGAGAAATCAGAAGTTACAGGATTCTTTCAATGCTGTAAAGTCAGATTTGAAGAAATAAGTACAAACCATTGTTTGTACACTCAACAATGGAAAAACAAATGTGTTAAACACAAAAGATAATAATGAATTTACTGGTACATTTGTGTAGCGTAGTCCTTTGCTACAGCCAGGGTTTACATATTAGGTATCTTCAAGGACTATAAAACTTGATTTCTCAATATTCACAGGTGACAACCTTAAAACTTGGCTCGTTAAAGTCGAAAAATTACTTTACACTTGATGAAACTTTAGAGCAAATTTGGGTTAAGTTAGCATTAGTGCATTTTGAAGAAAAAGCTTTACATTAGTATCATTGATTCATACAAAATTGGCCTCCACCACACCTATAACATCGGAAGAGTTGGTTTTGGGATTGCAAGCACCCTTTTGTGTAAAGGCATATGAAGACCCTATGTAGGATCTTTAGGAGTTGTTTCAGCAAGGGTTGTTACTAGATTCTTTAAAAGAATTTGAGTACTTATCTATATTGGTTCATCCACCAAAACATCATCTTGCGAGTTGTTTCGTAAGTGGCCTAAGAATTGAAATTCAATACCTTGTCTAGATTTTCTAACACCAAACACTCACCTAAGCCATCTCACTTGTGAAAATTCAGAAGCAACTCTAATGGCCACTAAGAGTAGAATAAAAACCTCTCAATTAGTCACCTACTACCCCATATCATAATAACCAAAACTATTCAAGCCCATCTAAAACTTATCCAAACACTAAACCTATAGGTTCAAGTGCAAACACTACCAAACCAACCTTACTTAATCAAACCCAAAATCCTAGTAAAACTTCTTTTGTTAGACCTAACCCCAACCAAGTTAACTAGAACCAGGCCATTAGGAGATTAATAGCTAAATAATTAGAGGAAAAACTACGAAAAAGCTCATGTTTCTAGTGTTGTGAACCTTTTAGGCTAGAACACCAATGTAAGAATAAAAGGTTGATGATGATGGTGATAGAAGATAAAGATGATGAAGTCTTAGATGATGTTGAGAATGAAGGAGATGGTTTGACAGGATGTCAAAGTAATGAGAATGAAAGGTTATCAATGTACTTATAGACAATAAAAATTCTTTAAACTTTTTAGATTCAAGAATTGAAAAGGGTATGGGTTGCTATATTGAGCCAATATAGTTGTTCAAAGTAATGTTTGCTAATGGAACATCTGTGTTATCTAATGGTAAAATATCACAATTTTGCTTGAAGGTATAAGACTATACATTTTAGCTTGAGGTTGCTACCTCTGAATGGATATAGCATAATTTTGAGAATTTCTTAGTTTCTTGGAATTAAAGAAATCAATTAGAATTTTCAATAAGTTGCAACAGGATTTGTAGTGGATAAGGAATAGTATCAATTACATGGTTGAGGAAGCTTTTAATAAGGTGAAAAAGTTGCTTACATCCACTTGTTCTTAAACTACTAGACTACGCCAAGCCATTTGTAATTGAAACTAACGATAGTGATGAAGGTATTAGGTTGCTTTAATGCATATTTGCTTTCTAGTACTTATTTAAGCAAGTCTTTAGGGCCTAAATAGAAGGGCATATCTATATGTGAAAAAGATATGTTGGCTTTAGTTTAAACTATGGATAGGTGGCAACATTACTTAATTAGAATTGGTCACCAGAGCTTAAAGTACTTACCTGAGCAACCAATTGTCACTTCCTAACAACAAAAATAACTGACGAAGTTCTTGGGTTTGGATTATGAAATCCAACTTAAAAGTAGAGCAAGCAATAAGGTTGTTGATGCCTTATAAAGAGTAACTATTGCAAACCTAAAGGTCCTTACTAATGCTACAACTTTAACACTAGAAGTGTTGAAAGCACTGCAAAAAATTTGAAGAAAACTTTGATTGGAAGGTTAAGAAGGGGTGAATTAATCGAAAGTTATGCTTTGAAAGATAGATTGTTAATGTGCATAGGCAGATTGGTAGTGGGCTTAGATTTTGATATCAGGAAAAAACTATTAACACTTTATCATGATGGAGTGCTTGGTGGTCAGCTACTTTCTAAGAGATTACATGTGGTGACTATTGGTTAGGAATGGAGTGTGATGCTTGCCAATATGTTAGAGAATGTGAAGTGTACTAAAAACATAAGTTTGAAATTGTGACTAACTTGAGCCTTTTACAACCCTTACCTATATTGAGGGTTATTAGACTGACATTTCCATGGATTTCATTAAAGGATTGCTTAAATCATATAGAAAGGAAGTGATAATGGCAAGTGTGGATTGACTTAGCAAGTATGCTCACTTCATGAGTTTAATTCATCCATATACAACTAAATAGGTAGCAAGGTTTATCTTAAGAATGTCTACAATTAGTTGCATTGGTTACCTATTACTATTATTAGTGATTGAGATCTTATCTTTATCAATAATTTTTAGAGTGAGTTCTTTAAGCATAAAGTAGTGAAATTAAGGTTATCTATGGCCTACCTTCCTTAAACGGATGGTTAAACGGAAGCTTCAACAAATGTTTAGACTTACATAAGGTGGAATGAGCACCTTACCTTAGCCAAATGGTGATACAACACCAACAATCATTTTAGAGCTAATAACACACCCTTTGAGATGTTCTACGGGTATCCCCTTTCACTGCATTTACCTTATGTATCCAGAGACTTAAGGAACAAGGTAGTGGACAAAATGTAAGTGGTTGAGAAGAGGCTACTAAATTGCTAAAGTTTCATTTGAATAGAGATGTTCATGGTTCAATTTGATTCGGTTTAAGAGCCAAATTGAACTGAATCACATTTTAGCGGTTCAATTGGAATCCTTAATGAATCAAACTGCATTTAACAGTATGAGATTCTGATTGAATTGTTTGAAATACGGTTCAGTTTGGTTAGGTCTACTCATAACCACTTTTAAAAGTACTTTTTTGTATTTGATAATATAAATAATTATTGAAACTTTTAACCAAATATTAATGTTTAAAATAAAAAATATTATGTGAAAGTTAAAGCTACATAGCAGTATATCACAATAATATTACATTTTATAAAGTAAGGAAACTTGCTTAAGAGATGAAATATGATAGTAAAAAAGAAGTGGACAATAGAAGCTGAGTATGAGAAAAAGGATAATAAAATAAAATATAAATAAGATTAAAATAAAATGTTAATGTAGTTTAAAAATAAAATGTTACATTTATTTTTTTTTTTTTTTACTTTTGAATATGAAGTGGTTCATTTCTATTTGATCTCCTAAATCGAACTGTAAATCATTTGAACCTTTTCTAAACCAAATAGTAAACTAAACTAAATTATAAAAGAATCACATTTTACAATTTAGTTTGCTTTGTTTTGGGTTTTGGTATGGTTTGGTTTGATGAACAACTTACATTTGAAGATGCCTTAGAAAAGGTCGAGATATATTGTTAACAAGTCTAGGAGTGAGGGTTTTCTAGATTGTAGTTATGGTGTTAGTAAAACTACAACTCTATAAACAATAGAGCGTGTAAAATCACAAGATATACAAGTTGTCTCCTAAATACTTTGGTCCCTATATGATAATTGATAAAATTGGAGAAGTAGCCTAATAAGTTAGATCTACCATTTGAATCAAGCATCCATGCTACATTTCATGTCTAGCAGATTAAAAAATTTATTGCAAGCAAACACCAACCTTCTTCTACTCTTCTACCAGAGGCTGCTACAAAAGTATTAGAGGTTGAAATAATCTTAGATAGGAAATTGGTAAAGAGGGAACCTCTTGGTGATATCATGTTGTTGGTAAAATGGAAAAACAAACCCAAGAGTGAATCTATATGGGAGCTTTTCTTCGATTTATCTCTAAGATTTAAAGATTTACCCTTAAGGACGAGGGTTTATAAAGGGGAGGCCAATGTTGAAAGGGGAGAGTTTGGATTAGGGTTTGACAATGACTGCATTGATAAGAGAAAATGTGAACAAGTTAAGAAGTCTTCTATGGGATATTTTCTAGTAAAGTACGGGTTATGTGGAATATGGGAAGGAAAGAGAAGCTCTTGCAATTTAACTGGGCCATGGGCCAAATAAACTACGATTACTAAAATATGCATTGTAATAAGGCCTGAAATAAGTGGCCTTAAGAATAGTAAAATTGGAATGTGTTAGAATATAGCACATGCATTAGTAGAATATTGTTAGGATCACATGATAGTATATTACGTACCAATATCTGCATAAGAAGGAATATTTTAATGTAATATCTCTGTAATTGCACTCCAACGTCAATATATTTTCAGTCTCAATAGTGACTAAAAAATGACAAATGAAAAAGGAAAATAAATATTGCACCCCTAATTCTTTCGCATTTGAGCAGTCTGTAAGCTCTATACACAGAGTTGAGTTCTTTGTTTTCCCATCATTTAATTTACAAAATCATAAAAATTCATAATTTTAACCTACCATCAACACCAGATTTAATATGAATAATATAATCTTTAACACGTGATATTGCATATTCATAAATTTGAAGGGCAGAAATCTTTCTAAATCACATTATTTTCAATGGCTGTAATTTTTGTTTTTTATTTTTATCTAACTATGTGTAGAAGAGGCTTCTCTTTTGAAGGAAAAAAGAAAAAGATTGTCATTTATCTAGTGAAGTTGCGACCTTTGTATGGCATAACACAAAGAAACTCAACTCTTGCCACCCATAATATACATGCATCCAATGATGCAACCGACGTAGGTACGAAATGGGTTTTATAAAACCTAAATCCGACCCGATCTTATTAATAGTTTTTCAAAACTTACGAAAAGCTCTATAGGGTTTTTAAGGATTAATCTACAATCTAACCTTATTAAAATAAAATCAATTCGGACCTAATCCAACTCTATTTAATAGAATAAATAGATTAATTTTTAGTTTTTTTTTCTTTATTTTTTTCTTATTCAATTATCAATGCACAAGCTTTTGTAAACAGGGCTTTTTCTAATACCATCACAATTTTCAATTATATAATTATATAAAAAAATAAATTAATAAAAATTTTAAAAAATAGAAAAGAAATTTTGTTAAAAAAAACATCCAATGCATTCGAATTTTAGGAGTGTGGTCAATTGACTCATGAGTCCCGATTGATGACTCTTCAGAAAATGGAATGTGCAGCATAATTTTTTTAAATAATTTAATTTACGTGGAAATTAGAACAAATTAACAAAGACTAAACATAGTAAACACATGACATTGGGAATTCTTGTTTTTTTTTTTTGAACAATAGTAATCAAATCAATATTTTTATTATTCATTTATTTATTTTTCCTAGATTGGGTTTTCTATCAGTTTTTTTTTTAAATCCCATAATTGGACCCTAAGCACTATCAAGTTCTAAATCATTTTTCATAACCTGAACATAAAATCCTATAAGGTTTTTAATGGGTCGAATGGATTGAGTACCCTATTCTGACCAGTCCAATTATATACCTATATGTATCTTTACATTTTATAAGGTTTTAGTTCTTTTCAAATTACAAATCATTTTATATAAAATATATGAATGCTATAATAGAATTTTAACCCTTTTAAAATTACAAATCTCTTTATATAAACTATCTGAATATTATATATACTAATATTATAAAATACATTTATAATTTTATTGGAGGTCTCAAAGAGACAACATATATTTATATTTGAAATAATGGTTTTCACACCATATTTGTAATAATTTACGGATATAGATTATTGATATATTATTATCAATTTTTTATTTTCATATATATATATGTATATTTTAAATTCTATGAATTGGTTTATATAAAGTGCATTTTTTACTAAATTATAGATTATCATAAAACCAAACTCAATTTCTTAGGCGCCAAGTCTTTCAACTGTATTAACGAACTCATCAATTCTCCGCAAACAAATCAAACACATTCTTTCTTTAAACTTCCTTCTTGTTCTTACTCATGCACTATCTGATCCTGCTCAAATGGCCGACGATCTTCCTAAATTGATTCTCATTGCTAACGAGGAATTCGACCGCATGAATGTGGAAGACAAGGATGATGAAGAAGTTGATGATCATCCTAATCCTGATCCTCAGGACCACGGAGAAGAACTTCCCGAATTGATTCGAATCGCTAATTATTACTATGACCTTTATATCAAAGACATGTACGAGGATCCTGACAAAGAAGAAGATGTTTCCTCATTGACTCGAATCGTCAATTCTTACGACGATGACGAAGACACGGGTGATGGCAAGGGTTCGGTTCGATTATTATCGTTATTGCGTGGTAAAATTCCCAAAGATTTAGGAGAAATAGCTAAATTTGATCTCAAAATCTCCAACCTCAGCGCTCGAGGAACCATACATGGCTTCCCTGTTAGCCCTTTTCGGGCCCGGTTTTGGACTGAACCGGGCGATGGAACCATACACCGGACAAAAATGGCATTTGGATCATACCCAAGTTGGGATTACAGTACGGCGACTAGATTTGATGAGTTGATCAACTGGGGATATATGTATGTTGAGGTACTTAGGTATGGAATTCAACCGTGCACTTCTAAGAAAGAATCGATACTCGGGAAGACGCGGATTCCGTTTCCGGAGGACGCTTCCGGCCCGCAGAGGATGCAGAGCGCGCTAGTGAAGAGCGACACCGTAGAGTGTACACTTGAAGGAGGGGTTTTTGCGGTTGTTATGGAGTGGAAGAGGGTATAGGAGCTATTGGGGCAGTTTAATGATTCTTGGGACACTTATTGCTTTATGAGTTGGGGCTTCGGGGAGTTAGATGACAAATTCTTTTTTGTCCGTTAACGAAGTTTTAAGGATGTTTTGATGACTAAATGGCATGATTCTTTTGGGTGTTCGAATTTTTTGGTTTAGCTACGCAAGATTTGGATTCGTGGACTTTCTTGAATATAATTGATACAACATTTTGGAAGCTCTTTATCTCCTTGAGCTATACTTTTAAAACATTGTACTTTCCATTTAGCATTTTTTATGGTTTTCCTTCTTTAGTTTGTTCTACAATGCGCATTGATTGCATTATATTTGTTCTTTCTTGTGATTCTAATGATAGGTAGGTCGATAAGCTTCTTTTCTTGTTTTATTATTATTATTTTCTTCTTAACGAGACTTCTAAGTTTGAATGGGAATGCTAGATGGATCCTAAGAATAACAAAAGAAAGAAAATATAATTTTTAGCATTTCTTTCCTTTTTTTTTTTAGAAATAACTAAATTTGTTTACCGTAACATTATATATAGAGGAAATTGTTTACTTCATTTAATTAGTTTCCCTACAATATACATATAGCCGGGATTTAATCAACTATCCAAGAGTAAAAATTGATTATATAAAATACTATTATTAAGAACTAAATCGACATATATAAATTAAAAATTGATAAAACAACTTTACAGTATAATTCTAACTATGTAGTATAAAATATAAACTAGTAACTGATCGAAAAAATAATTCTTACGGGTACAAATCGAAAATTTAATAGAAAGGATACTTGGATTTCAATTAACTTAAAAAAATTAGTAGTTAGTTGAAAAGGGCTCGTAGGAAGATTTTAATAAGCATCTATAAGTCTATATGTGAATGTTATGGCTAAATATAATTACAATAACTATGAGAGAAGAGAAAATCGAACCTAATTCATATTCCTATCATCTAGCTACAATGGTTTTGACTCTTATGTGAATGTTTCTTGCTTGAAAGGAAGGTTTAGTGGGCATACTAGAGTAATATGCTAGTTTTTCAATTTACTAGTAATTAAGGGTGTTTATCTAGTATTTGGGTTTTTAAGTGGATATTACATCACAATATAGATATCAATTATCATTCTTAATTTTTTGGAATATTTTATATAGAACTTATAAAAATGCCTTTAATAAATATAATATTTTTATATAATAATTGTTCATGTATCAAACCATAAGATATGAGCGTCGACATATTTCTAATGACTTACTCACTCCAATGAGTGTATATTAATATTTTTATATTGTAAAAACAAATCATAAGTTTATAAAAACTCTTTCATACTAGATATAGATTTTATAAAAAGTAGAAATGCATTTTATAAGACAGAATCTTTCTCACTTACCTAAGTTCCTATAGGTCCCTAACAATAATATTTTCGATTTAATGGGTTGTTTATTTATTTTAAAACCTTGAAGAAGTTGTTATAAATTATTATTATTCTGATTTTAAGGTAAAAAAGGTAAATCTATAGAAATAACCTATTAGTAACCCCTTCTTTTAAGGCTCTATATCACAGCTAGAATTCATATATAGGAGTTTGGCAAACTTCCAATTTTTTCTTTTTTCTTTTTTTTTTTCATATAATAATACTAAAGGCATGTATTTGCATATTAAGTTTTGGTGATTAAGCTCCCATTACATACATATTGAAGGAGTTCATGAAAGTTCTATGCAACCTAGTATTAACAACATAAGATAATCTTCAAAAAGTACACTTAACACTGCAAATAAAAGAGGAATACAAAATACTACTTACAGCAAAAATATCAACAACTATGTTTGCTTCCTTATGCAAAAAAGCCAACCAAGCATCTTCAAACAAACAAAGCTTTTTCTTTACAAGTATTAGTGTCATGTAGGAATCTGTCGATGCAATTACATTCCCTTTTTATCATTGCAATTGCAATATTTGAGTCCATGTTGATTTCTATATTTTTGAAACCCATAGGTTGCAATATTGCAACCTTCTAAAATAATCCCTATAATTTAGTACTTAATATATCTATACTCCCCATTTTTTTAGAAGCCCATGATCCATTGACCCTTTTCATCTCTAGAAATGTTCCCAACAGTAGCTTGATTCATTGTTCCAACTAGTAAAGCATCAATATTATCCTACATACTTAACCAGATAAGAATTATAAATGGGCATTTCCTTAGGACATCATCAAGTTCCTCATTTGATTCAACACATCCAGGCATCTTGCATCAGTAGATGAAATGATTTATCTGAGTTTTATGGTTATTGGTAGACAATTATTCCAAACTCAGATTGATAAAGTGCGAAGACCAAATCCATTGCCAACTAATGAACCCATCGGTACATTAATATCCTCTTTTAATTTTTGGCATACATCAGTCCATTTCTTTATTGCTAGAGAAACACATTATCTGTCGTCTTGATGAGTGATTAAATCAATTCCTTCTTTTGCTTTTGTTTTATTTTTTTAATTTGCCAACCACTTAGAAATGAAGAAGCTCATCCCTTCTCATCAACTCAAATATCCATCATTATGTCATTGTTAAAATTTTAGTTGATTGAGGCAGAGGAACACAATAATTTTATAAAGCGAACATAATGTACTCCATGAGTCAAGCTAGAACCTAG
This sequence comes from Lumnitzera racemosa, assembly GCA_024138005.1. NCBI lineage: Eukaryota > Viridiplantae > Streptophyta > Magnoliopsida > Myrtales > Combretaceae > Lumnitzera > Lumnitzera racemosa. Next base: position 18,338,242 of record JAMXBC010000009.1, read on the forward strand.
TAGTAGATAGACAAAAATCATGAGTCAAGCTAGAACCTATTGGTCGATAATATGCATGCTTAATTGAAAGAAATTTAGGGCTTTGTGACTTTGAATAAAAATCATGTCTAAGAACTTGTTTTTTTATTTTTTTTTTTCATGATAAACATGCATATTTATCCAATGTCTTAAGACACGGTTGTGTTTTTCACAAATGGCTTCCATGATAACAGATTCTAGATTTCCTTGTATTGATAGATTTATATGCTTTTGGGATGCATATTATTACTAGATATTACTCTATAATTTATCAAACACGAATTTAGCTCACAATTCGTATGTGATCTACTCAATTTAGCCACTTAGGATTTGGAATGCCGATGTTGATTCTAAGGTATTTGAGCTATTGGAAGTGTAGAGAGGGGGGTTAATATCATGATATTTTTATCTTAAAGAGTTAATTGTGTAACTTGTACCATAGTTGGATTCTTGTTTTGTCGTTGTTGACCGATTATAATTTCCTTGATTGTCTATTATCTTTTTTTTTTTCTATATATGTGTATATTTACACTTAATAATTCCACTCATAAGATCTTTCTAATTTTAAACTCTAATTGTTTCAACTAAATAAATTACCAATTCCCATACTTACATTCTACTTAAAACAAGTGAGCAGATCCTAATTACTCCAATGAATCTTGTTCATTTCGATTGATCCACTTAGAAGGATCGCCTTACTATTTGACTTGGCTAACATACAACTTGCACGGGACAAGTTGCAAAGCCGATTTAATTAGTATAATATGTTAGTAGCTCATCCTTCCATCTAGCTAATCACTGTGGAGAAGTTATTTACTAAGAGGAAGTCCTAAATATTTCTCAAAGCTTAAAGTTTGTGACATCCCTAGAAATTCTATACCAAAATTTCATTCTTGCATCTACACTATGAAAGAAGAAGATTTTGATTCGGTTGGATTAAAAAGTAGCCTTAGCTACTCACTAAAAGTATGATTGTAGAGAGCATATTGCATTGTAGTTTTAGCCATCAAGACAATGTTATCTACAAAGGAAAGATGAGATAACTTGAAGTTGGATCCTTTGATTCTTATAGGTTCACATCCAATGTGTTGCATTTTAGATTTGATCATCCTATCAAGAAATTCTACAGATAGAATGCATAGACAAGGAGATATAGGGAAGATCTCCTTGTTGAAGTCCTCTAGTTGAAAAGAGTGCTTGGGAAAGAGATCTATTCAATAAGATCTCAACAGATTTACAGTGGCACAAGACACATAATCAAGCGGATTCGCCATTGTCGGAAATTTAAAGAATTCAACACATATTGTAGGAAATCCCACTCACATGCACTCCTGTTTCCGTGTCTTCCTTCGAAGACTATGCAAGAGCTCATTAAATATGATGATATTATCAGCTGCCTTTAATAGATTGGTTTTGGATGCACCAATTACTCTGGAAAAAGGTTTTATTATTATTTTTATTTTTATTTTTTTGTGGGGGTAAGGGGCATAAAAAGAAACCATATTTTTCCAAAAACTTTGTTGTGAATTATATGATTTATGCTATTATAATTTAATAGATTTATAATAAACGATCGCAAATATATAGAAACGTTGTTCAAACTTTGATAATGATAATAAAAGTTGATTCTAACCGTTGCAATTTCATTTAGAAGACTTATTTTTCTCCTTCTGGCTAAAAGGATGTAAATGATCCAAAACTGTAGTTTTTAAAGAAAAGTAACCAAAGTCCAGCTAAACTCGACTGGACTTGCTCTGTGGGGGCCTGACATGGACTCAAACAAACTCGATCCAGACTCGTCGAAACCTTTCCAACATTCACATGCTTAACAAATTTATATAGCATGATGTACCAGTGTTTTCGATATAAAATAATTGTAATAATTTTATTCAAAATTCTAATGAGAAGGATTTACATACGTTGTAAATTAATCTCCGATGCTTGAAAAAAAAAAGGAAAAGTAAAAGATCAATAATGTACATTTTTTTATAAAAAAGTTATTTCAAAATAGAGAGAAAATGTTAAAATAGTTTTATCTTTTAATACTTTTTCTATCTTAATATCAATGTGAACTAAGAGTACAGTTTATGTAAAAATTTGCAATATTTTTTTAGTCCTTTTGTAAATGCCACTAAATACAAATCTTAATATTTCTTTAATCTTATAATGCCATTTAAGTGAAATTCTATAATCAAACAAAGAGATACATACATATAAGAAATACAACTCTATATCTTGGCATTAAAATGAAATTCCAAAATCAAACTAACATATACATATATTTAAGAAATTTATATCTATGTAAGATGCAACGGAAATTAAAAGATTCAATTCAAATATCAATATTGTTAGTATGGCAAAACAAATTGATAAGCCAAATTACTATGTACAGATACAATAAATCCTTATGTAAATAGCTGTGACTTAATGTAGAAAAGAAATTATTAGTCAAATGTTATTAACTAATTGAAAGTGATATGATAAACGGAGGTTATCATAATTAATCTTATTATAATTAAGTATTAAAAAGAGAAATAATGGGTTAACGTGTATAGATTAGTGTAAAATATCATTTACATATGTATTGTAAAAATATAATGATAAGTTATATGATGTATTAATAGTATAAAAGAGTAAACTTGGTGTAATGAAAAAGACACTAAACCAACTGCTCTTTAGCTTTAATATTATAGAAGATACATCATGATAAATAATAGTTAATGAATGTGATAAAGTGAAATATGAATAATTCCTTTTCTATAAACTTGAATTGCTTAAGTAATTTTTATCAATGTATTTTAAATTGTGTTGATTTTGATAAAATTGACTAATAATTTTTCATTAATGATTGGTTTCACTTCCCATAAATAATTTAAGATTCAGAATTATATCTTTATTATCATTAATATTGATTGTGTTTACTTTAAATATATTAGAATAATTTTATATTTATAAATGATAGTGAGTCATTCAACTCTAAGACTTTAAATTGCTAAAAATAATTTCTCATTGTTTTTTTGTTTTCATTTTCAGAAAGACCTTTTTATTTATTTTTTTCTAAAAGCAATCATTTTTCCAATTTAAACAATTATATATATATAACAATCGATTAACCAATAAATTAAAAGAATGAGAAATTGACACAACATATAAAAATATAATATTAATCAAATTCAAAATTACGTAATAAATTAAAAGAATGAGCAATTGACAACAACATATGAAAAGGAAAAAAGAAAAGAAAAGAAAAAGTTGTTAAGCTTTCAACATATATTACAATGAATGTACACAAATTAACTAATAAATAAAAAAAAATCCAATCATTTTAAATCAAACTCATATCTTGAAATACTCTATCATATCCAACAATACCAATTATTTGGCTGCAAAATGCAAACTAAAATTATAGTACAAAATCATATAATGCATTTAATCTAAAACATGATTTAGATAATAAAAAAAAAAATCTTTTTTTTTTAAATTTCATTTACAATGATGAGAGTTTGATAACTGCATTCACTTCCTAAAATCTACTTTCTTCATTAAAAAAAAATGTAAACTTTAAAGAAGGAAAACATATAACTTTACTCATAAAAAAAAAAAAACAAATAAATCAATATATGATATAGAAATTTCAAGTAAGAAAAAAAACCCTAGTTCAAAAGTTATTAATTAACCAAAAGTAACATGATAAATGAAGGTCATATCATTAACTTTGTTATAGTTATGCATAAAAATGAAAAACAATTGGTTGACATATATAAGAAAGAAATCTTAAGTTAAACCTTATTAACTAATCGAAAGTGACATGATAAATAGATATTATCATCATCAACCTTACTATAATTATATATATAAAGGAGAAATAATGGATTGACATATATAGCCTGCATGTAAAATATCATTTATATATGTATTGTAAAATTGTAAAGGTAAGTTATATGATATATTAATAGTATAAAAGGGTAAACTTGGTAAAACAAAAAAGACATCAAATTAACTTTTCTTTGGCTTTAATAATATATATAATCCCTCGATTCAATGCATATGAAAAATAAATTAATCCCTAAAATCATCGAAATTATAGAAACATTATTAATTTCTAAAATATTGCAATTATACCATTCGAAAAATATTAATATGAGATTTTTTTCTCTAGTATAGTTCTAGATAAATTTTTTATCCTATTAACCAATTGTAATATTTTTTCTTGAAATCGATTGCTTGACTTGTATTAATGAATAAAATATTAACTAAAAATTGTCAAATCAGATGATGATCTTACTTGAAAAAATAATTAAAACTAGTATGTTAATGACATATGGGATTGTCTTAGGGAAAATTTTTGAACAACTAGCATTTGTTAGGGGTTTCATGTGAAGTATTTAAAAAATTCAATGTCTTTTATTTTAATAGTTTTTAAGGGAATTTTTATCATTTATTAAGTTTTTAACATACATAAATGTTAAAATATCCGTATAAAAAAAAACATAATCAGGAGTATATGTTTAGGTAAAAATACAAATAAATTTCTCAAACTATGATTTAAGTGAAGATTTGTTTTTTAAACTTTCAATTGTTACATAAATTAATAAATAATCTCATAAGATAAAAAATTGCAAACAAATTTTGCTAAATTTTTATCTTATTGTGGAAAAACCCCTCTTGAATTAATTCAATTTTACTTTATAACCCTTCAAACTTTAATTTTAGTATACTTTTTAAATTAAAAATATAAATATCCTTTATATTGCTAATTTATCAAAATTTATTTGATATTGTATTGATGGAAAAGTTTTTTTTGCTATAAGCATTCTTAAAGTATACTTTTTAAATTAAAAATATAAATATCCTTTATATTGTTAATTTATCAAAATTTATTTGTTATTGTATTGATGGAATTTTTTTTTTGCTATAAGCATTCTTAAGAAAACGCTGGGTAGTATTTTAAAAGTGGGAGATTTATCTATAATTTTGATAAATTTGACGTAGTATCGTTGTAATTTATCCATTTTGTTAACTCATAGGCATATTAGTTCGGCAGTTGCATGGCTCCAGGTTTCCAATTTTTCCAGTTTCTTGGTTATATATAAGAGAGAGAGAGAGAGAGAGAGAGAGAGAGAGAGAGAGAGAGAGAGAGAGAGTTGTTTAAAAACCAATCTTAGTTTTTTAGCGCCAAGTCTTTCAACTGCTTTAACGAACTCATTCATTTTCTACAAACAGATCAAGACTCGTTCTTTCTCTTAGTTTTCTTCTTGTTCTTCTCATTGCACCATTTGATCCTTCTCAAATGGATGAAGAAATTCCTGTTTTAATTCAAGTTGCCAACGATGAATTCGATCGCATGGAAGAAGACAACTCGGCGATTGATGACGAAACCCCATTGGCAGTTCTACTTGCCAGGAAGGGATCCAAAGACCCAGGACAAAAGGCCGTTTTCATTCTCTCAATCTACAATTTCGGAGCCGTAGACCTTGACGGCCCACCTACTGACGTTAACGGCCTTCCGGCTAGCCCCTTTTGGGTCCGGTTCTGGACCGAACCGGGTGATGGAACCATACATTGGACTAGCACGTTTGAGTATGGGTCGAACCCGAGGTGGCTGGAGAGTACAACGATTAGATTCGATACTATGGTTGATCGGGGGTTCTTGTATGTGGAGATGGTCATGCATGGGATTGAACCGTGTACTTCTAATGGCGAATCCACGGTTGGAAGGGCGAAGATTCCGCTTCCAGGGGAGCTGGGCAATCCAATTATAAACCGGTGCGTGCTAGTGAAGAGTGATGGTGGGGAGTGTACAATTGGAGAAGGGCATGTGATGGTTACTATGAAATGGGAGAGGTTATGGAGTTTTGGAGCAGTTTTATAATTTCAGTACATTTCACATTTAGTAGTAGTGCTTCATGCATCATGATTCATGTGATTGGGATGGAAGTATTTTAGTTCTCTGATGTAGTCTTGATGACTGTACGGCAAAATTCTTGGGGAATTTTTTTTTTCCCCTTTTTCGCGAGTTCTATTTTCTTTGGTTAGCCATGGGATGTTCAAGCTTTTGCTGGCTAAGGTTTGCTCTCAAGATTTGGACTCTTTGGTTTCTTGTGTAAACGAGACACAGCATTTAGAAGATTTGTAACTCTTCGAGGTATGCGTTTGCGGCGTAGTTCTTTGGTTATCAGACTGGAGGATGCAACAATCCATAGGTTTCCAGATGTATTTTAGTGTGATCATATGTCGTGATTAATTCCATTGAAATTCTTTTTTCCTTGTAATTCCGATTGTTAGTAACTACTTCTTTTTTTTCCTTCTTTCTTTTCTAGTTTTAGAATTGCAGTGAACTTGATTGTGCTGTACTTTTGCAACATTTGTGATTCTTGATAGCTAGCAACCATTAGACAATAAAAATTCAGGCTCTTGATAATACAAAAGTTAATGGACCAATTTCTGATATATTCTTTGATTATTCCCATGCGTTGCACAAAAAATCAGATGGAAGGCTCAGACTCGTGTCATAACTTGTCTAAGAGCAAGATTTACCTTACATTGTTTGTTTCTGCTCTTGGGCAAATCGGGAATTAGCTTCGACAAGTTTGAGCATTTTTATAGATCGATGTAATAACTTTTTTTCTGCATCGTTTATTAATGTAGTAGTATCGTCTAAGAACTAGACTTATGGTAAAACTATCTATTATAGCGACCGTTAACCCTTAGTCAAGGCACATTATCAATATACCTATATCTATAGTCGTGACAATGCACGATCTGGTAATATGTCCCTATTCATCCATTACAGAAAGACAACATGATTTTTTTTCACACGTATGGATTCTAAAGAATTTGATCAGGTATTAGTACGCAAAGACTTCAGGTACAACATGGACCAAATAGGGTAATTTTGAGTCCCCCGATAGTAAGAGTTTGTTTAAACAATTTGTTGCTCGTAAACTACCTTGATGAGAAAAAGAAGCTAGGAAGAGTGTTACAAAAGAAAGCATAATTTTGGGCATTAATTTTTTGTAATTTTTCTACAATTTGAGAAAATTGATTGATGATCTTAATGTAAAAATTTTAGCATTTAATGGTCATCATAGCTAGGTTTAAATGATTTTTTGAAAAAAAAATTATTCAATTTATTCCTTCCTCCCAAAATTTGGATGAATGTTGATAATTTTTAAAACTTGGAAGTAGCTCTATTGAATTAGAAAAACAGGTCAAGCCTAAACGAGCTCAATGGGAAGGCTAGACTTAGGGAAGAGTAGGGTTCGACTTGAGAATTGGATTGAGTCCAGCTTAGACCTATTGGGGCTGAGTTTGGCTCGTAAATGGACCCGCCGATTCAGGCGAGTCCATATGGGTAATGAGTGACAACCTGTTTGAACTGCACGGGTCGTCGACCTAGGTTAGTGAACCGGTGGTTCAACCCACTAATTTGACCTGAGTCATGTTAAAAAAAAGAAGAAGAAGAAGAAGAAGAAGAAGAAGCTTGTTGATGTGAAATGGCATGTCTTGTCCTCTGTAGTCTACCCACTTTGTTGACAAAAGCAATGGAGGTGTTTGAAATTTGTTATGTTAAAAGCAATGGAGGTTTGCAACTTTGTTTCAAATTTGTTGACTTACAATACATATAATGCATTAAAAGCAATGGGAAAAGCTTTGTTTCGAATGAACACGCATATATTGAAGCTTTTTAGAGTTCATATACATTAAAAGCATTCAATATTTCAGAAACTGACATGTAATTTCTTAGTGGCTTAAACAATGTATGGGAAGATAAAAATTTGAATTCTTCCTATGCATTGTGACAAATGAATTTGAAATTGCATTGTCAATTCTGAAAAGAAAAGATGATTGTTTTAAGCTCTAAAAAAACTATAAACATTAAATTGTTTTGAAAATATCAGAATAGACATTTTCAAAAGTTGATTTCAAAATTTCACTATAAATGCACAGGCCACTCACTTAACTTTCACCAAAAAATCATTTTACATACTACATACATCTCATTCACTTTATACTCATTTTTAAAGCTACAATATTTTGCACAAGAGCTGAAGTTTTGTCTATTGAAGTTTATTTTCATTTGCTATACTTTTTTACAGAAATACACTTACTTTGTGCAATATACTTTATTTTCTTTTGCAATAATATTTTGTGCTAAACTCTATTGAAAATATTTTTCTTAAAAATTATATTTTCTACTACATAGAGTAGAGAATTTTTCAACTTGTACACGCATAATACATTGTGCTTTGCTTCCCACTTTGTCTTTCGGTTATAATTCCACGTGAAACCCCATAAATATGAATGGATTGGTTTTTTCATGCTTTCTCCTCTAAAAAGAAGGATTCTAAGGGAAAAGGAAAAAAAAAAAAAAAACTCAAACCGAACCACCCATCCATGTTGATAACTATGGTGCCAAGCACGACTTCACCATCGAATGGTATGAAGATTTAGCAGAGTCTCTGATAGTTCCTCCTAGTTTTGAGCAATAAAATCCGTAATAGCGAGATGACATCATGGAAGGTAAGGAAGTAGGTAGAGACGATGTTGAGGAGTTGCTACATGGTGACCTAGATAAGCTCCCAAGACCTATGAAGTCGAAAATATTTGCTAAACATTTTACTAAAATTATAGATAGGGAAGGTAATTCTTATGTGCAATGCAATTAGTGCACCATAAGTTATGTATGGAAGAAGGGGGAGGGCTATGGTATACTAACCGGATATCTATAGCGGAAGCATCTGTTGAAGTACGACATTAATAAATCCCAACAACAAATTGCATGACCTAGCAGTTCTCAATTGTTTGCACTATTCTGATATGTTAAGGAGAAGCAGAAGATAACGCTCACATAGCACATCGCAAATGTTCATCTCTCTCTCAATACAGGTAAGTGCAAGTCTTGGCTTTGGTACGAACAGAAGGTGTTAAACCTAAATGGGTGTTCGTTCAATATCAAAACAATGTGCAAAGCCAACCAGTAACTGTATCACAAAGGTAAAAGAGAACTGGTCATAATGTTCAACTCCTTTGATACACAAGTATTGATATGTGCGGATATATGGACAAATAGGTGGCAAGAAAATTCATATATGGGATTAACTTGTTCCTTGATAGATAATGAATGGCAACTAAATAAAAGGTTGTTGGCCCTTAAGATCTTCAATGAACAATACATGGCTTAAGTGATAAATAGGATAAAATTTATCATTCTTGAGGAGTATCAATTACCATATAAATATTTTCAATTGGTTTTGATAATGCTAGCGTAAACACTGCATTTATAAGTAAATTCCAAAATCTTTGCTAGCCCAAGTTGAGTGGAACATTTTTCCTCATAAGATGTGCAAGTCACATTTTTAATTTATGTGTTAATAAAGGTATGAAAGCTCTAGAGTATAGAGTGACTTCAACAAGGTATGCGATTAAAACTATTATTGAAAAACCTTTGCTACATAGAATGTGGAGGGACTTTTGCATAGAAAATGGTAAATGGTAAAAAAAATTTAAAAAAGATGTAAAACACCATTAGAATTCAAGTTACGATATGTTACAAAGTACAATTGCATATAAAGAGTTGCTATATAGGTTTTGCATGCATCATATTCAAGAATTTGAAATTCATATAAGAGATTGGTATGTTTGTGATAAGTTATTAGAAGTACTTAAGGTTTTTCACGATGCTACTTATATTTTTTCCAAGTATATAGGCTCAGTGTACACTATTTCATAATGGAGGTTGCCAACATAGTTGTGGCCTTGCTCGATTCACATTAAGATACAATATTGTAAATGTGTATGGTTGAGATAGTAGAGAAATGGCTACAATATTATAGAGAAATTTCCTTTATCTATCTTATTACCATAATTTTAGATCTTTGATGTAAAATAGACGTTCTTCAAGAGTATTTGAATATGTACTTTCAAATTATTGATAACCTTTTCAATACGCAAGATATAAATGTTGTAAGTGCATCAAGTGACAGATGAAATGAATGTATTGTTCCCATATTTCTCTTATACATACAGTAGGCAAGCTGTAGTCACTTTATTGCCTCCCCTAACAACAAGCAACTAATCCTTTTGTAGGGGAGATGTTGTTAGCATAAAAGTTAAAGCGTCAAGGCAACAAACAGAGTTACAACATTATCTCAATATAGACTTTGAGTTTATTAACAATATCAATATTCACAACTTTAACATTCTTAAGTAATGGAAATTGTGGGAATATATATATATATATATCCGATCCACTCTTGCATAGCTCAACATGTGTTTGCTGCCCCAACATTAATAGTGATAATAGAGCAAGCATATAGTACTATTGGACTCATCCTCAATAACTGTTGTGCCTTGTTGGGCCTCGTCAACTTTGATGCTACAACATGCAACAAAAATTAGTGGAAAGTGGCCTATAAAAAATATGAGCCAATTGGGACTTCCATAAAGGAAGATGAATACTTCAGCAACTTCAACTCATTAGAAAAAAGTTGTAGATCTACTTTAGAACGAAGTGGCTCCCGAGGTATAGTGATTAGCCCTTGCAATTTTTATCCTTATTATTTCATGTATTCAACACTTGAATTAGATAATTTTTTTTTTCAAAAAAGAAAAACCATAATTGGCATTTTGTCAAATTTAAAAGTTAGTGATATAGGCTACATTTTGGAAATTGAAAGAGATGGAATAAAAATTATATTGTACCATAGGACTTCAAAAAAAAAAAATGAAATGCCTAATCATATAAATATGATAGTTCTTCTCGAATATAAAAATCTATCAACACATTAAATTTTTAAAAAAAAGTTTAAAATTACTCTAGAACTACAATAGTCTAATTCGATGTAACAAATAATAGGCAATCACTAATGTAGCATGGCAAAAAAAAATTTAATTTTAAACTTGTTTAAAATATAATAGACACATCCTTATTATATCTCATTTATAATACAATTTTTTGAATGTATGACACAATATTGTTATGTGATGAAATATTGTATAAATATTTACTATAATAATTAAGTTTTTTTCAAATTTTAAATTCACATGTATTAATACACAAATTTATTATATAGAGAAGGATAAAAATTAAACTACCTTGAAAAATTGAAAAAATAAGAGAGAAAGAAGGAAAAGAAAAAAAAAAAAAAAAGGGGTCACAAGCTGCTACACCAATAGGCCGTGTGGAGCCAATCCAAAACTGACGTGGACCGAGCCGGTCACCGTTCACTGGCCTATAGCCCTGTGACCTACCGAGATCGACCCGATTCCAAGTGTAGGGTAGGCCTTATTTACCAATGACTTCTGTTTATCTTCTCTACACCAAAACTAACTTTTTTTTTTTTTTTTTTTCAGCCAAGCAAAACTAATAAGTTGAAATCGTTATCAATCGAGTTTTTATAGATTGTTTTATGCTGTAGGGCAAATGTTAAGCCAACCGAGCCCAATTTAATGCCAGAGCTTATTCGCGTTTTTTTAATCCATCTTTAATTTTTTTTCTTTCTCTACAGTATTACATATTATAATTGGAGAAAAAGATATTCGAACCCTCGAAAACACCCTTTATTAAGAAACTAGTATTTATATTACTATATTATAACGATATTGACTTCCCAATCGTTAATTAAGTAGCCAGATTTTCCAAAGTTAAGTAGCCAGGTGAGTCCATCAAACATAGAAAATACATGGATATAAATTTGGAAATTACTTGGAGATTAGAGCTTTGGATTTATGGGCCACATTTATTTCGGAGAAGTTGGGCCATAATTAATTCTGAGCAAAGCTTTACTCCATCCTATGTCTGATATCAGTCCAAGGTACAAGTCATGTGCAGCAATATAATGTGCAAGCACGTCAATTCAGAATACTTAGAATGCTATATGATTAAAACACGCCCTAGTTGATAAAGCCCACAGCAAAGTGATTGAAGACACCAATAAAAGGAAAATTGTAAAATGTGGTTCATGATAACAAGGACAATGAACCGATTTATATAAAACATAATAGAAAATACAAAGAGAAGAAAGAGGAGAATCACACACCCCGTTTACCCAAAAAGAAAAAAATAAAAAATAAAAAAAGTAGAAAGCCACAATGCATGAGAAAGAAAATCATGGAAGAAGGAGTAGGGAATTCATTTTCACAAAATGAGATGGGAATACCCAAAAATTACAAGATTTGATCAACAATTCATTAATTCTCATACAAGTTGTAACACATCAATGGGATATTTCCCAATAACTCTAGAATGAGATGTAATACTAACGATATGATTTAAAACCCCAAAGCACTTATTTACAAGCATAATGTGGAGTAATACTAAAAGAACACATACTTGAAACTTTCAATTGCATTAGGAAATAAGACAATACATAATTGGAGGGTCCAATTGACCATTTGAGGAAATTTAGTTGATTACTTAAAGTTTAGCAAATTACTAGTCTTTAAAATGGGTTTGGCGATTAACCAGCACCTATCCTTGATTGGTCACTGTAGGTTAAAAGTAGCTTTTAAATTTAAATTTAAATTGGCCTTTTGGTATATTGATTTACCAATTTCACATATCATATATTAATCAAATGTGTTTCGAAATATCAAAATTCATTTTGCATCGGTTTTACAATAAAGAACAAAATCTCATAGACAAATCATGAATAATTAAGGCACACTCTACAAATCTCCTTTTTAGCTTGAATTTGAAGTTAATGCAAAATGTCTCAAATGTACTTCTTTCTCCTTTAAGCTTCATCAACCTATTTCCATCTTTACGTAGATCTAAGGGGAGTCATGAATCTATCTCGGAACAATACTCCATTTATCTATGCCATGACCTACAGGTGACATTAAAGACAAACTAAGCTTAGATGAATCCATTTACCAATAACACCTACTACATAAACCACTATGTCATCAATACCAGTATTTGTAGAAGAGAAGTAACCACATTTGACTCCTTTCTAAAGGGTCTAACTAATCTCTTCTTAGAGTAGAATAACTTGCTTTAAGATCTACCGTTAGTGAGGCATTCTCCAAACTTGCATTAGAACACAAATAATACTCCATCCTAAAATAAAGTAACAACTTCATTATTTAGTCAATCCTTTCTAACAATTAGCTTCCCAAAGCTTCCCAATTTGGATAGTATGATCCATAGCTATTGATATAAAACTAATAACCCATAAGAAAAATAAACCAAATTAAGTTCCAACGTTTCATCACACATAAATATCAGATTACTAAACCTAGGCACATGTGATTATTAAAGTTCTACCTTAATATGCCTCTTCGAGAGATTGACAAGCAATCAATCGATATAGGGATAAATTCATTAATTAGCTTATCATATAACTCCATTCCCGAAGCTCCTAACTGAAATCTATGATGCAAAGCATAAACTTAGCCTTCTCCAAAAGTTTCCTATACCTATGCATTACAATACCACCTTATTAAGGAATCATCATGCAATATCTCACCATGTCATACCTCTAATGAAACACATGAAACTTTGCTACCAAATTCTAAACCTCTGTTAGCACATATCACCTTGACAAATCATCTATTATGCTTCTCAATACTAGTTTTCTAGTGTTTAAGTGCTCAAACAGGTTATTGCTATCTCATAGAGGGTACACCAAGATCTTCCTAGAGGAGTTATAATAACTATGAGAAGATCATAGCTACCAATAGAATTAATTGGCACAAAATTCCATATAACTACATTAAATAACTTTAGTGTCCTATTTGTCTTGTAACCCCTTCCCCTCCCTCTTGCCCTCTTCCCCCTCGCTCTTTTTGGCTACCTTATAAAACAATGCATAAATTTTCTTAGCAAGTAATAAATGTTTACTACCCAACAATGACATGCCATTCTCACTCATATACCTAAACTCTTAATTGCTAAACATGATTGCATTTGCCTTAGACATCATAGTGAAAAGTGCTATTGTACTTGAAAAATAAACAAACAAACTACTAGATTGCTTCTTATTTTAGCTTTTATTATCTCCTAAACATTACCTCCATAGATGTTATGTTAAAGTTTTGAAAATGTATCAAACTGTATCAAGGTTTATGTTCCTATTTTAACTTTATGGCATTTATAGGGAGAAAGAAACAATCGAAAGCATAGAAACACTCATAAGCCTTCAAATTTTAGATGATTTATTATATCTTGGGTGGGCTAATTCCTTACTCTCAAACAAGCCAAACATGATGAAGCTCTATTTGTCACTATAGCAAAACTGCTCACAAAAGAAAAGTTTATTCTTTATCTTAGAAATAGAGATGTGCAAACGAGTTTTAGCTCATGTGCTAGCCATTTAACCCTCTTAAAAAGTGGGTTAGGGTCAGGTGTTTTTGGCCTGTTTAAAAAGTGAGTTAAATAAACTTAGCCCATTTAACCTATGAGCTAAAGTAGGTCAGTTTGGGTTGGCCTATTTAACTTATTTTTGTCTTTACCTTACAGATTGGCCCATTGACTAGCTTAAAAAGCAAGTTAATTTTGAATACTTTTTGTCTATTTAAAAAGTAGGTCAAATGAATTCAACTTGTTTAACTCGTGAACCAAAGTGGGTTAGGTGAGATGGACCCCGTTAACCTACTTATACACTTCTACTTAGAAATGTCCTAAAAATAATCCTTTCATATTGAATATTGATTATTGTTTATGCCAAGACAAAGGTAGAAGTGGTGGTATCATTAGGAATTATAAAGGAAAAATGATTTTATGTTTTAAATTACCTTAGGAAAATTATAAAAAAGTCCTTAATGTTTACCTCATTTTCTATTTTGATCCTCAATGTTTCAAAATTTTCGTTTAAGTTCTTAACGTTTACAAATAAGTATTTTTAACAGTACAAAAAAATTATTATAGTTTATTTCTTTTACTATATCAATCTTTAACATTTTAAAATTTTCATTTAAGTCTCCAATGTTTGAAAAAATTTGCAAATTAGTCCTTTATTACTAATGGTATTAAATTATTATTTACATATTGATACGTGCTAACATTTTATTAATCCACATATTTTTATTAAATAAATAATATAATAAAATATTAAAAATTATAGCAAAGCATTTAAAAATAATCGAGACCATTATTGTTAATCTCCTCATAGCCTGAGCTATCCAACTGCACTAGACCCAACATTTGCTGTACCCCCTATCACGACTACTACCACCCACAGTGCAAACCTTAACCAACCACATTGGTAAGTTGTTGAACTACTACCATTGGTGGCTTTCTCTTAAAACCAACCACATTATTAGCACCGCGCATCTTATAACCCTACACCCATCACTTCTCTCATACCCAGTAGCCACCTTACATGTTAGCCACCACTATCGCTTCTTTTTCAAAAACTACCAAACACTACGGTGTTGCTCTTACACTCTAAGTCAAATAAAATATACATGAAAATCCTTTTCCTACTTAAAGTTTGGCTTGAAATTGCCTGAGATCGAGCCATCGACCAGCTGCTTCAACTATTCTTGGTAACCTGGCCCGTGACTCGTAGAGCTTTGCCTCAACTCGATCCGTACACCCAGGATTCGAATCCTATATCTAATTTGGTTCGGCCCTTTGTAATTCCTTTATTTTATTTTGTTGTTTTTCTTTTTATTTTATTTATTTATTCATGTATTGTAATTGTAACACGAAAAAAAAGGAAAAAAGAAAAGAAAGAAAAAGAGGTAAATTTATTTTTTTTTATTTTTATTTTTTTCTTCAGTGAAACACAAAAAGAAATAAAAATAATAAAGAAATAAAAAAGTAAAAAAAAATAAAATAAATAAAAAAATCGTCTTATCACTTAGAAAAATCCTTTTTCCAATAAACTATATAAACTCTTTTCAGATTTGGGGCTTCTTTAATAAAACACCAATCTAGACCCTTTTTTTTTTTTTGCATGTTTTCTACGATTCAAAAATCTTTGCCTTAAAATAAACCAATACAGTTAAATTTTCTTAAAGAACTATGTATGTTTAATCCTGATTAGTAGATACGTATGCACCTTTGAGGTAATGTAAAATTTGAGAAAACTTGGTTTTTTGTTTTCTAGCTTAATTTGTTCCATTAGGTAAAATACAATCCAATTTACTGTTGATTAAACTTTGTTCTAAAAAAGGGCAATTTGAAAGGTGAATCAAAATTTAGAAAATTAGTAGTAGTATTCATAAGGGTTTAAAAGATTAACCCTTAGATCTAAAATCTTTGGCTTTTAAACTTTTCTTTTAAAAATTGTTTTTTCAAGTGGACCAAAAACTAGGTTAAATTGGTCAACTCAATCGATTTAACCTAACTCTCTTTTTCCCTTTTTCAGTTAAGTAGTGACTCTAAAACTTTTTCTGAAATATAAAAATCTTTAACTTTTAGTTGAGGATCAATATTAAATAAGTTAGGGTTTAATATTGATCGAGTTAATGAAAATATTTTAAAACCAAGAAAAATCAGGCTTAACAAAAAGGAAACTTTAATAATCTAATAATCAAAAGATGATGTATGTGTACAAATAAATAGGGTTTATATACCCATCCTATTAGGGTTACATTATATATATAAAAAGACAAAAGATTAATTTACAAATAAAATACAAAAAACATACTAAAATGGGTAAAAGAGACAAACAATATTTAATAAAAAAAGTAAAGAATCCTTTTGGAATGTTATGCCAAAAGACACGTGTCATATGGTGGTTGACGGCTTAGAGTATAATACAATTTAGGTAATGGAGAAGAAATGGGGTTTGTAGTTAGAGTTGACTTAATTTGGGTTAGGTCAAAACTCAATTGATTAGTTAGTAAAGAATATTTGCCTTGGATTAGGGTCAAATTTTGGTTAGCTCGAGAGCTTAGCTTGGACATTTGTTTGAGGTTGATATGTTTGAATGCGGTTTGGGTCACAACGCGACTGCTTGGCAGGTTGCCATGTCTTCTCTGTAGCTTCGGAGACTATATTGGTGCATGTGAGAGCTTGGTACTTAGATTTGGTGGTGGAGCGAAGCATAGAGATCGGAATAGGAATTCTTGTTTTAGATGGGGCTACAATCTATTGTTCTTCGCATAAGTCCTTAGAGTCATTCGGGAAGTTGATTCCTATCAACAAAATGTGACTGGATTAGGAAAATTTGGAATAGTTTCTTGTTAGTCTTATTTGGTCTAACTTTGGGTTATTTGTTAGACTACATACTAGTAAGCTATTATATCCTTTTCTTTATGTACTTAAACTTAATTTTGCATTTGGGAGTAGCACTCCATTCCTTTCCTTCTATGTAATTTTTCTGCTATGGTCTTATTGTAAAGGGAATAGCATTTCCTTGTTTACTTTCTTCAACAGGATACAAATACATGTAATAATTGAAGAGGATAATTTCTATATCACCCTCTTGCTTGTAATTTTTATTTCTATTAATAAATTTGGGTTGGGATCCTCTCCCTATGTATGGGTTTGCAGTTAAAAAGAAAAAATACTACTAGATTTAATGCCTTTCAAAATGGTAAGGGCACCATATTAATCCCTAATGCTAATTTAACGTGATAACAACTCTATAATCATTAGCATTTAAAGCACCAAATGGTTCAAGATTCTTCCTTAACTTTAGTACATGCCTCATTATCACTATCGACATACCTTATATGTCAATTTTTGATAAAAATAATATCTCCATTTGCCATTAAGAGTAGACATGATATAGTTCACCTCTTCAAATTGAAATGGACCACATCTTATAGTTTATCTTTTTATGGCATCAAATCAGATCATGTGGTATGGTTTGTAATTTTTTTTAATAAAAAAATCTTGATTCAATTCACTATTTGAACCATTATTCTCATTAAAATCTAAAGTGGTGATTCCTTTTACTCTTACAATAACATCATATTATTGTTCAAATGATTCATGTAAAGTCAACAGTTTAAGGAACCGAATATTACTTTAGAGATTTATAACCTTAAGCTTTTGATTCATCTATTATGGACTTTCTAAATGTAAAATTTTATATGTACTGATGTAGACAATGGAAAATAAAACTTAGAATAAGGTCAAAATAAAGAAGCTTCTAATCTTAAGTAAGAAGCTGCTCTTGACTAAGCTTCCGCCTCAACCTCTCAATCATTGCTATTCACTTCTCGATCTTTTGATTCCAATCATTATCACTAATTTTGATTTGTACTTTTGGTTCGGCCTCAGATTTGATACTTGTTCTAGCTTAACTATAAATATTTGTCCTACATCTTCCATATATATTATTTTATTATCGATTAGAGTCACCACTTATCTACTAGTATTAGTTAGTAGCCAAAGATTTCTTTTATAACTTTAGGAAGTTAAAATTTAATTTGAATTGCATTTGATTCCTAGAGATCAGATAATAGCTTTTGTTTCCTTTTAGTATCAATTAAAAGCTTCTAAATGATGTTAGCCAACATTTAGTCAATAGGCATTCAACTTGTTTTTCATTTTATGTAAATTAGTCCTTAGTTATAGGAATCTAACTTTGCTTGTAAAAAGTCACGCTATGTAACATTTTTGACCATTGCGAATAATACAAATTATTTTTCTCTTATGGCATTTTATGTTTGTTGCTTCACGTTATGTTATGAACTATCGTTTCTATCTTTTAATGATTACCCTTTATCAAACTTCTTTATCATTGCCTTCCCACACAATAAAATAATCATAATATACTTTTTATAGTATGAACTCAATATAACAACCCTAATTATCCAATGTAGACACTTAAGAGAAATTATAATTTTCATTGAGCTTATATTTGGATTTTAACACTTTAGGACAAAAGCAATGAATAACTTGGCTAACAAGTGCTACTAGGCTTTTTCAACCACTAAACCCCAAAGTTCCAATTTTACATTAATAATATATTTATTACTATGGTCTTATAAAATAGTGTCAAATGCAACCCTCCCAAAAATATATGTGGGACTTGCTTAACTGTAGGATATCATAATCCCTCTCCCCCCCCTTTCTAAATATGCGAAGTTGTTATCATAAGACCTTATAATTGGACCAGTTCTTTCCCCTTTCTAGTATACCATTTGAGCTATCGTGATAAGGGTCTTAGTTGTAGATGATCATATATAAGCCTATTAGGGGTGGGTCTTAGACTTAAGAGGGTTAGAAAATTAAATGATAGTTAATGGTTAAGTTAGTCTTATGCACAAGCACTTGGATATGACACACCAAAGAACTCACACAAACTTAAGAATTACTTGATATGATACACAAATTCTTCTTACGGTCACTCACCATTAGGTTTCACTCAAAGGGGCTAGATAAGAGTAAGGTTTCTTTGGACTTGGTTCAAGGGAAAACACAAGCTCAAGGAAGAAGTAGTGAATATTATATTATTGATAAATTGATTGATGTGTAACTATTACATCAATGGGTATTTATATCATCCATTTAGGGCAACAACTATGTTACATTAATTTACTAAAATGGATATTATGCTAAAAATAGACTGCAAAGAATACATAAATGGTAAATTCAAGAAAGAAACAAAGGAATATTCTACAAAATAGTATAATCTCAAAAAAGTTAGAGGATACAAGTCAACAACTTAATCTATAGTCTCAAATGTTATGCGATGATCATCTAGTTGGGGAATAAATGGTAAGTTAGTAACTGATAGTCCTGATTGGAGACCGAGGTCTCGGTATTTGTTTTCACACTGTATTGATCTGACCCACATTTTGTATAGAGCTCAAGTTGGACTAGCTAAGTTATTGGTCCAATTGGTTAGGTTATTTATTATGTTTCATTAGGGGTCTAAATAGGTCAGTAATCTATGGCTTTGGTTTTGATTAATCTTAGTAACCGTATTGAGTTCCTTTACTTAAGAGATTGTCATTTGCTCATAAAACCTTAAGTACTCCAATAAGTTAGCATGAAGGATCTTGGCTTCTTTCATAGAGTTGGTGTTGGAGAGCTTGGAAGATTATGGTGGTAAGTCTATAGGCTTAGGATTAGGTAATTGGACCGTGATTCCTATCACACTCTCTATTTATAAGTCATCTTGGAAGTATGCCAAGAGTCATTACTTTGATGATACTACCTACCCTCTTCGAACCTCTTCTTTAAACTGGGGCCAATCGAAATCATTCGCTTACTAGTATATCCTTATAAATTAGTAAGTGGTTAGCTTTAATGCTATTTGTGATGCTTTAAGTCAAAAGCAATCGATAAGTGAGCCAATAGGCATTAATGGGCTTTTTTAATCACTTAACCTAAAAGTTTCAAACTTGTATTGATAAAGTATTCACTAGTATACCCTTATAAACTAATACCAAATCCCTTTTACAATCTATGTAAAACTTTACTTAACTATGAGGTATCATATATATATTTAAAGTACATATAATTCCATCTATGGTTAGTATTTAAAAAATATGGTAACATTTATAAGCACATGAAGGTAAAATGTGTAACAAATCCAACTTTTGATGTTAATAATATACCTATAAGTTTTTTTCTTATTATTATAACAATTTATAATTGCTTTGATTTAGTTAATATAGTTTAGTTCGATTCTAGCATACATACTAAATTATAAACCAAAAATATAACCAAATCTGGAATCTAATTGAAAAAAATTGAATTTTTGATTCGATCCAAAAATATTCAATTTGGTTTTGCTCACTTTCTTATCTACTCCTACTTGCCACCCACCTATATGTGTGGATATTATCTCGATGGGGATAGATGTGGTACTCCAAAATTCACTCATCATCTAGAGACTTTACTTTATCATCAACTACTAATAGAACATCCTTACATTCTCGATTCTTGGTACCATTAGCAACCAAACTCCTACTCTCCAATTTCTAACTCTTAGTCTTTATGTGCTTTCCTTTTAGAACAATGACATATCATGGTGTCTTAACATGGTAATGGGACCTAGGCCTGGGCTATGGTTCAGGTCTAAACTTGAACCAACTTGGTAGTTTTTAGAATTGATATTAAGTCATTCCCACAGTTTTGAACCATGGAACAAACTATCGATTCTATAGTTTAATAGCAGGTCTAATCACCACAATCATGTGAATCAATGTTCATATGGTTTACCAGTTGAAAAGGGCACAAAAGGCCAAATGCAAAATAAAAAACTATTGAAGGAAAAAGAAAGAAAAAATATTAAAAGATTGAATAATAATAAAAAATTAACACTATTTTCATGTGAGTTAGGAAAAATCATTTAGTAAATTGCTAGAACATAGGCGTCATATTTAAAATTGTGTATTTAGAGCTCTAAATATTTTAAAATTGTGCATAAATGAACGATTTTAAAAATAAGGAGGTAAAGCAAGGGGGTATATATGCAATTTAGCAATTTTTTATTTTAGGAAATAAAGATGACAATTAAAATAAAGTTTCGGTAAATAAATAATTAATTAATTAAAAGTTAATCAACTAAAAAAGAAGCATAAGCCAAAATTGATTATGAGATAATTAAAATTTGAGCAATTGAAGGTTGGAAATTGATGTTACACAATTTATACGTTTCAAAAAATTAAAGTAGCTAAAATTCGTACAACCGGTCTAGTTCAATGATCAATTGCCCCACCTCAACTGGCCTAGATGCTTCTTTTACACAGTTGGCCGAGACAACCTCGATCATCAAATATCCAATTTATTGGAATCTATAATCTCCAAACAAATCACACATCAAAGTACGGAGAATTCAAGCAAAACCCATCAAAATATGTCGCCGGAGTAGTCTTTGGAAACTTAAGTACGAAAACATTGTTCCTCAAACTATAAATTTTCCTTTGATCAATTTCTCTTCATTTATAAAATAATAGTTGGAATTATATAAATTTTTTCAAAAACACCGTAATATTATCATAATGTTATTATCTTCTTTATAACTTTAATTATTAATTATATGTAATGGTATCTCAACGGAGTAAATATGAAAAATAAATAAAAAAAAGGTAAAATGAGAGGGTCATTTCGTCTAATTGCGTGGGAATCGTATGATGTGTTTGTTGGCTGTTTGAAAAGAAGTCATAGAGATAGTAGAAAAGCAAAATTCAGTAAGCATATCTCTAGTCCACGAAGCAAAAAGGATATGGCTACAGAAAGTGCTTCATCCACTACATGAATGATGGGACATGAAATGTTTTAGCTCAATGCATATGCATAATTTACGATATTCTGTTTGGAAATAACAATTCACAAAGTAACACCTACTAGGGCATTATGTTTAAATGCGGGACTGCTAGCAATTATTCTTATTTATAAGCACGATAGACATGCATATGTCCATGTTCTTATAAATATTTATCCAGAATATGTAATCCTATGTTGAGCATGATCTAATAAAATATAAAATGTTATATATATATATATATATATATATATATATAGGTGTGTGTGTGAGATAGGGGCATAAATGGAACAAAAACCTACTCACTAACTAATCAATTTGGATCTATCATTTATTTGAAGTGCTGTTTCATTGCAGTCACACTAAGACTAGTTGATCAAGTTGAATTTGATCTTTTAAATATTTGGTTTCATGAGGTTGAGCTTAATTAAATTCAAGTCAAAAGTTTAATAGTTCGATCGATAGGGTCATAAGTCATTGAACTTGATTTATGTATATATGAATCAATCTTACATAGATAGTCTATGGGCAATTTGAGGCAATGAGCTTACCAGACCCATTCCAACCTACATGGACCATGGGTAGACCTATATTGGCTTACATTCAACCTATTGGTACTCAAGTCCAAGCCTTGTTCAAGTTTTTATCTTGGTATCGAGCTATTCGGTATACTTAGACCAACCATAAGTCTAAACCTTGACTCTTTAACGTAGCATTCATGCCTGAGGTTACTGAAGATTAGAGACCTAACTAGGAAGCTTAGATGACATATACCTAAGGGTGCACCTTCAATATGCTGACCTATGAGGACCATCGACTTATCAGGATCTTAGATCATATTTGGATAAGGAAGATATACTTTCCTATTTAGATAAGATATGGATATATACAACTTTCAGATATTATCTCTCCATTGCACACTATAAGTAAGGGTTAAATTGTAAAGGTAAAACACTTTATACATACTATCGAGCCAAGCCTTCTTACTTTTTTAATTCCATAGCATACCAATTTAAGTATCGGAATGTCTACGATCTCTCGACATCTCCTTCATAGTATATTCTTTTGTAGGTATAGCCGTACAAGTCTTTATTCAAGAATCAAATTGGAAATATCTACCGACAAAATTCTCATGACAATAAATATTGTGCATTAATATTATATGGATTGAAGAACAATACCTTTTTAAAACAAAACGAGCTTAAATGATGTTAATCCCTTGAAGTCAAATTTGTCAGGCTCCTTCTTAAGTCGTGTTTGCGCTTAATGTTAACTTAAGCGTTGAATTTATAAAATATTGTACTGCCGCAATTGTTTTATTTTCAAAATCATCTTCTTATCATATCTCATAATGTATTTTATTTGTTATTTTACTACATCGTATATTACGCACTCTGTGGAAATAGAGATCGGTAGGAAACGGTATTCTATTTGACTGACATTATCATTAAATCATATTGAGTCATTAGAGGAGCTTGACGATTAAACTTCGATTATTAAAAATCAATGCGCTTTGAAGTATTAGAAGTATTTGTGCGATAATTGTGTTTGTTATTACCATTTCGCATTTTTAGCTTATAATATATTATTCGTTTGATGCTAATAACTAACAGTCAAGGTAACAAATACTAATGTGCATATTTTAAATACTAGAAGTTAAAAGTTTCTAGTATGTGTTGACTTGGGGGCTTTCTATGGTAACTTTGCATAAAATAGTATTACTATAAAGTTATTTTACCATACTTGTTGATAGTCTTATTTTATGATAAATTATATTTAATTTTAGTAAATCATGTCTATTAACGATAAAAATAAAACTGTTAATAGTAAAAAATAGGGATGTCCATTAACGATAAAAATAAAACTGTTAATAGTAAAAAGTAGGGATGTTGACAGTTTGTATGAAAGTAATCAACTATTAATAGTTTTTCATTAAAGATGATGATTTTCATTGTCGAAATTCAGGATGATTTATTATAACATTAAGATAATATCATTTAGCCTAAAATTTCTCTTTGACTCGATAGTTACTACCCAAGTGATGTTCCAATGTTAGATTCTCTTACCATTCATATGAACTACATTTTACATGGGATATTACAAATAAACTTCTTCAATTTTCAAAATGTGAGTTGATCATCATCACACTCAAAAGTTATGTGGGGTTCAATAATGATTTGAGATCTATATACATTTTCAAAAATTACGAAGAGATGAAATTGCATTTTAAAAATAATAGATTCTATGCACAACTGATTGATAATTTACATATATTGTGATTTGCTCCTTTTTTTATGGTCAGTCCTTCCTTTACTCTTTACCTTTATATTTTTGCTCATTTTACTAAAAGTCATAGGAAAGTAAGACCTTGTCAATGCAATCTACGACTATCAAAAAATCCAAAATCAATTCCAGTGTGAATAACCCAAATATTTATTTAAAACTCCTTTACAGAGTTTTGGAAATTCATGTATACGGATCTGGGTTTTGTAATAAAGACGTGAATTGTACATGAAGGATAGAGCCAACGTACATGAATATTAAGAAGGAACTAAACGTTTTTGTTCAAGATTTTGCATTTTGTCTATTTCTACTTCCTCAATTTTTATTAATTTCCTTCCTCAAAGGTTTCATATATAATCATTAATTTGTTGTTAGGATTAATTCATTTTGTGCTGAACTATGGTTTAGTTAGTGAGTTAGTGGTTAATAAGAGTTAGTTAAAGTGGTTATTCATAAGTGATGAGGGATATAAATAGTAAGTGAGTGTGTAGAATAAAGTACATGTGTATGTTTGTACTCTGATATAAAAAAGAAAAGTGAGATGAGTGCAAGAGTGTGTGTGTGCGAGTGTAGCAAGAACTCAATAAAGAAAAGTGATTCAAGTGCAAGTGACTATATGAATGTGTATGCTATTGTTTTGGTGCCGCAATTGCATGTCTTATGTTTCAATAGTGGTATCAGAGCCATTTTTAATCTAGAAAGTGAGAATGACTCCAATGATAGGCAATATATTGACTTCTCTCTCGATCTTGGATGGGAAAAACTATAAGAAATGGAGTATCCAAATGAAGGTGATATTCGGGTTTCAAGATGTGCAAGAAGTTGTAGATAGTAGTGTTTAAGATTTGCCCAACAATCTTACTGAGGCTGAATTGACAGCACATGGAGAGTTAAAGAAGCGAGATTGCAAGGCTTTGTTATATATCCGTTAGTGTATTGATGCAACAAATTTTGAAAGAATAGCAAATTCAAGTTCTGCAAGAGAGGCTTGGGAAATTCTTGAGAAGTATTACAAGGGAGTAGACAAACTAAAAAAGGTTAGGCTTTGAGACATTAAGACATCAATATGAGTTAATGCAAATGGACAGCAAGGAGACCATAAGTGAATTTTGTACCAAAGTGATTGCATTGTCTAATTAAATGAAGGCAAATGGAGAAACTATGTCTGATGGCATGTTAGTTGACAAGATCCTGTGTTCTTTGTCTCCCAGGTTCGATTATGTCATAGTAGCAATAGAAGAATCAAAAGACCTGAGTATCTTGACATTGGATCAATTGCAAAACTCCCTTGAAGTACATTAGCAATGGATTAGTGAAAGAAAATCTGATAAATCTATAGAACAAGCCTTACAAGTGAGAGTAAAGAGAGCCCCTATTGATAACATTGGGGGGAGAAGAGAAAGTGCTCAAGGAAGGAGTAGAGGAAGTGGAAGGATGTGGTACCAATCAAGAAATGAAGAACATAACACTAATCAAACACATTTTGATGGTGTATACAAAAGAGGAGGACAACAAGGAAGAGGGCTTAGGAGAAAATTTGATAAACGGTCCATCTAATGCTACAACTACCAAAAGTTTGGCCATTTTGTTGATGAATGTAGAAACAATAAAGGGGGTTCTCAAAAGACAAAAGGAGAGACAGTAGGCTTCACATAAGATGAAGGCCATAGTTTCTAATGATGTAGTATTACTAATGGTGATAACCCCACCTGAGAACACAAGCTCTAATATGTGGTATTTGGACACTGGATGTTTTAACCATATGATAGGTAACAAGAATTGGTTTATTGAAATAGATGAAACCGTTAAGAGTAGAGTTAGTTTGTTGATAATAGTATAGTGATGGCCGAAGGATCAGGAAAAATTTTGATTAAACAAAGAAATGGGAAACACTCATACATCTCTGATGTTTTGTATGTACCGAGTATGAAGACCAATTTGTTGAGCATGGGACAATTGCTAAAGAAAGGATATGTGATGAACTTAAAGGATTGAGTGTTGATTGTAGATTGTGTTTGACTGTAAGGGTAGATTAGTGATCAAAACATCACTCTCACAGAACCATACATTTAAAATTGATATTGAGTTGGGCGAATGTATGAGTCTAGATGCTACAGTGAATGATGATACTTAGATATGGCATTTGAGATTCGGACTCTTGAACTTCAAAAGCTTGTCTCAGCTAAGCAAATTGAACATGGTTCATAGATTGCTGAATATTTAAGTAATTGAAAAAATTTGTAAAGGATGTCAGTTAGGCAAACAGCCAAGAGTATCCTTTAGTGGAAGAATTTCACCAAGAACCTTGAGCTGCTTGGAAGTAGTTTATTTAGACATTTGTAGACCATTTGATGTAACAACATTATATGGGAATTGTTACTTTGTAACATTTGTTGATGATTTTAGTAAAAGAACCTGGGTGTATCTGATTCAAAGGAACTCTGAAGTGTTTGACATTTTTAGAAAATACAAAGTACTAGTCAAAAAGCAAAGTGGTAGCGTTATTAAAATAATTCGGACGGATGGAGGTAATGAATACACTTCAAACGAATTTCAAGAAGGGATTGACCATGAAGTGATAGTTCCATACACCCTACAACATAATGGGGTGGCTGAAAGAAGAAATTGGATTATATTGAACATGGTAAGAACTATGCTCAAAACCAAGAATGTGCCTCAATGCTTGTGGGGAGGAGGGAAGCAGTGGTGACAGTAGTGTACATATTAAACAGGTGTCCAACAAGATCTTTGAAACAAAAAACACTAAAAGAAGTATGGACAGGGAGGAAACCAAGTGTATCTCATTTTAGAGTGTTTGGAAGCTTATGCTTTACACATATTCTAGAAAATAGAATGAGGAAATTAGATGACAAAAGTGAAGAGGGAGTTCTCATAGGATGCCATCCATCTGGAGCTTATAAGTTATATAGTACCACTTCAAAACGAGTAATAATAAGTAAAGACGTAATGTTTGATGAAACTAAGGGATGGAAGTGGAAACTGACAATCGACAAGTGTATGAGTGATGCTAGGCTGATTGTTGAAATTGAAGAACAAGTGATACAACAACAGCCAATAAGTGGTGCAATGCTATAAGGGAAGAGATTTAATATATTGAAAAGAATAAGACATGGGAACTTATTGTCTTGCCAAAAGGGAAATTTCCAATTGATGTTAAATGGATCTACAAAACAAAACTAAAACTTGATGGGTCAGTAACTAAGTACAAAGCAAGATTGGTTGCAAAGGGTTTCCTCTAAAGGAAAGGGTTAGACTATCAAGATGTTTTTTCACCGGTTGTTAGAATTGAAACAATTAGGCTGGTGGTGGCAATTGCTAGCTCAAAGTCTTGGCCTATATTTCAACTAGATGTGAAGTCCGCCTTTCTTAATGGTCCATTGGATGAAGAAGTATATGTAGCTCAACCACTAAGCTTTGAGATAAAGGGACAAGAGGATAAGGTGTATAGATTGTGGAAGGCTTTATATGGCCTAAAGCAAGCTCTTAGAGCTTAAAACAAAAGAATTGACTCTTTTTTGATACAGCAAGGTTTTGAAAAATGTTTGAATGAACATGGAGTGTATGTGAAGTCTAAAACTAACAATGGCATAACCGAATCACCCATAACTATAGTATGCCGTATGTAGATGACTTGTTGGTAACTGGAGCTGTATTAGGGAGATCAAATACTTTAAGGGTGTGATGGAATAAGAGTTTGACATGATAAATTTAGGGGAACTGTCCTACTTTTTGAGATTAGAGTTTGTAAAAGTAAAGAATGGTATCTTTGTGCATCAAAGGAAATATGTGACAGATGTTTTGAATAGGTTTAATATACTGAATAGTAATCCAACTGCAACTCCTATAGATACTGGAACTAGATTAATACAAGATGAGAATGAAAATCTTGTAGATGCAACCTTTTTCACTCAAATAATTGGATCATTGAGATTCCTGTGTAATAGTAGACCTGATATATACTATGCAATAGGACTTGTAAGTAGATTTATTAGATAAACCGCAAGTGTCTCATTTGGCTGCTGTAAAGTGAATTTTGAGATATTTGAAGGGAACAATAGAGTTTGGGATTTTGTTTTACAAAGGGTCAATAGCAAAACAAGAAGAAATTGTAGGATTTTCAGATGCTGATTGGTACGGAGATAAAGCAGATCATTGAAGCACTTCTGGATATTTGTTTTTGCTAAACAAGTCAATGTTTGCATGGTCCTCAAAGAAGTAATGGATTATTGCATTTTCTTCATATGAGGTAGAATATGTTGCTACTTCCTCAAGTGTATGTCAAGCTGTGTGGTTGGATACTTTGCTGGAGTAGATGAAGATTACAATGCAGCGTCCATTTGTTGTTTTGGTCGATAACAAGTCGACAATCAATTTGGCAAAGAATCCAGTAGCATACAATAGGAGTAAGCAAATTGAAACCAGGTTTCACTATCTTCGAGATCAAGTGAATAAGGAAAAGTTAAAGCTGGAGTATTGTCAATCAAAGGACCAGCTTATCGATATCTTAACTAAGCTGTTGAAGATTGATAGATTTCGAAAGTTGAGAATGTTGCTTGGAGTTCATTTATTAGATAATTGTAATATGAATTAGAGGGGGTGTGTTGTTAGGATTAATTCATGAACTATGGTTTAGTTAGTGAGTTAGTGGTTAATAAGAGTTAGTTAAAGTGGTTATCCATAAGTAATGAGGGATATAAATAGTAAGTGAGTGTATAGAATAAAGAGCACATGTGTCTTTGTACTCTGATATAAAAAAGAAAAGTGAGATGAGTGTAAGAATATGTGTGAGTGCAGCAAGAACTCAACAAAGAAAAGTGATTCAAGTGCAAGTGACTATGTGAATGTGTGTGCTATTGTTCTATTGCTGTAGTTGCATGTCTTGTGTTTCAACATAATTAAGATTATATAGAAAAAAAACGATATAACAATAATATAATAAGTAGTTGAAAAATCTAAACAACTCCTATCAATAATTAGAGATAGAAGGAAATTAAGAGGAGGACAATGGAGAGAAAGAAATTTCATTTTTTTAAACTAGGATTTAGTAATTAAAAAGAAATAATAGCAATAGTCACCATAGAGTAATCCTAATCACACATTAAAAGTTTTTTAATGTGTATGGATGAAAAGGATGTTGTATCTGCGATGTTTGGAACATAATCCATGTATTTATGAGCCAATCTAGTTGAATAACCTTGCTTTGCTAACAGAGTCAAAGGAGGCTCAATCGAGTGAAGAAGATGATGAAATGTCGTTTCATCCCAATGTCATTACCCATTTACTTATTTTACTAATGATGCAAAATAGGGAACGGATTGAAAGAAGTGACTCAAGCTTGACTCGGTATTTACTCAATTTAGACTTAAGTGCTGTTGAATTAAGCTTAGGATGAGCTACCTGAATAATTTATTAGCATTGAGCTTAAGCTTCATTATGTTTTTTGTTTGACTAACTTGCAAATTTAATCAACCCCAAGTCAAGTTTGAATGTTATATTAGTTTAATATCAATAATATTATTTTAATTAAAGAAAATATTTTGTTTAGATAAATTAAATACCACTTAAGGGCGGATAGACCGTCCACCCAGTTCCGGTACCCACTTCTACTAAGGCTGAGCTTAATAGGAGCAAGAGACTTGGTGGCAACAACCAGAATGAAATATTATTTAATCGTGGAAATGCCATATCAGGTGCACCTATCAGAATCGGAACAAACCAATTACCAAATCCACCTATCATCGCCGGCATAACCATAAAAAAGATCATTAAAAAAGCGTGAGCCGTTATTAAAACATTATAAAGTTGATGATTCCCACCAAGAATTTGATCGCCGGGTCGTGCTAATTCTATACGAATCAATACTGAGAAGCATGTGCCCATCACTCCAGCAATGGCATCGAAGATGAAATATAGAGTCCCTATATCCTTGTGGTTAGTGGAGAACAGCCATCGGCTCAGATTTGTCATAAAATTGAGATTCTTTCGTTTCCTTCCTTATTAGAGAGGGGCCCCTTAGGGGTTGTAATTGCTATCTTATTAGGTTCCGCTAGTATAGCTGTTCGTAATCCACAAACCATTCCGAATGGGGGTCAGAATTTCTTCGAATATGTCCTTGAATTCATTCGCGACGTTAGCAAAACCCAGATTGGAGAAGAACATGGTCCGTGGGTTCCTTTTATTGGAACTATGTTCCTATTTATTTTTGTTTCGAATTGGTCAGGGGCTCTTTTACCATGGAAACTCATAGAGTTACCTCATGGGGAGTTAGCCGCACCCACGAATGATATAAATATTACTATTGCTTTAGCTTTACTCACATCAGTAGCATATTTCTATGCGGGTCTTAGCAAAAAAGGATTAGGTTATTTCAGTAAATACATTCAACCAACTCCAATCCTTTTACCTATTAATATCTTAGAAGATTTCACAAAACCCTTATCACTTAGTTTTCGACTTTTCGGAAATATATTAGCGGATGAATTAGTAGTTGTTGTTCTTGTTTCTTTAGTACCTTTAGTGGTTCCTATACCTGTTATGTTCCTTGGATTATTTACAAGTGGTATTCAAGCTCTTATTTTTGCAACGTTAGCCGCCGTTTATATAGGAGAATCCATGGAGGGTCATCATTGACTAGTTTTCAAAATAGTCGTTTTTGTAGCTTATCCCAAGCCGAGGTAATGTATGCGTGACTCAAGATAATCTACTTAGAGAACATCAAAATATACAAATATAGTTTTAGGAAAAAAGACTCCAATATTTATGGAATTGTAAAAAAAGGAAAGAGATCGAAAAGATCTTTTTGCTAAAATGTCCAAAATGAAATTTGAAATCAAATTTCAATATAATTTAATTAATTTAAATTATTATATTATATAACTAGAACATCCACCCCAATAAACAATAAACTAGAATACAATAACCGAGAAAATAGAATAGAAAAATAAATCAAAATAGAAAAAAATTAATTAATTTAATATTAATAATTAAAATTCTAAATAAAATTAATTAAAATAGGAAATAAATAGAATCAAAAAGAAATTAGATAAGATCTAATAAATAAATAAATAGAAATAAAGAAAATGAATTAAAAGAAAAAATAAACCAGCCGCTGTAGCGTTATAAACTGTATTGTTACTCTTACTCCCTTCGGGATAAATCTGACCCTTCCTCTGTTCCCACCTACATATATGGGGTATTTTAAGAAGTGAACATCTTTATTAGTAGAAGGGTCCGGGGAGAGAATAGGAAAGGTAATTTCACTATATTTCTGACCTGGAACAGGACCTATAACAAGAATATTTTTTTGAGTGGGGCGGTAACTTTGAAAATACAGATTTCCTATCTTTTCTTTCATCTCGGGCGAAATACGATCGGAGGGGGGGCTAATTCAAACCCCTCGGGTAAAATAAGAACAACTCCCACGTTCAACCCCCCTTTTTTACCATTAGCAAGAACTTGTTTTACTTGCATATCATAAGGAATTCGATAAATTAGTTTAGCTAGTAGCTAGACGAAACTACTTTCACGTTCCATAACCAAAATGAAAGAAAGTCAAGATCTTCCATGGTTCTTTCAAACACAAGCTCTTCACCTTGGTTTTAGCAAACACAAGTTATAACCTTGCAATTGTGGTCAGATTCAATAAGGTGGAAACTTAATTGAGTCAAGCTCAAATTCGATGAGTGCTTCTTTGTGTTGAGCTCAAACTTAATTTTTTAAATTTACTTTAGTTTTAGCATGCTCAAGTTTAATGTTGTTTCGATCCAACTTGTTTATAGCTCTAATTCTATTTGTCCTTGGAAAGGAAGGAATGCAATATAAAAGTAAATTTTGATAGTAATAGAAAACAATATATATTTTTTTCTTTTAAGATTCCAACAAGGCCATTTGCATAAAAAGAATGATTACAATACTTATTTTAAGATATTAACAAATATTTTCATGAAGAGTGTCCTAAGTCACCCTTTACAACATGATAAGTGATGTAGCTAATAGCAAAATTATGACTAGGTCTTACTGTAGCTAAGTAGCTCTTTTTGAGACATCAAAGAAAAGATGGAGAGCATTCAAATGTAGTAACTTCGTGAAGCTACTCTACAAATATAACTCATTGAAGAGCATAACGTAACTTGATCCTTGGTTGATGTGACTTACAAGCCAAGAATTCGAGGTTTACTAGTTACTAATCTCGAGCTCCCAAAAAGACTAGATAAGAATATAAAAGATAGTATAACTTAGAGAAGGTGTTCTCTTGTGAAACTAAGAGAGTATTGATTCAATAACAGATAATACTTTGGCTTACATCAACATAGAGCTTTTAAGGTAGGCTCTTAGGGTAACCTAGGCAACGTAGAAATTACATAAGAGTCGAATAAAGTCTAACTACCTTACATATTCTCAAAAGGGAAACAATGGAAA
Organism: Lumnitzera racemosa; assembly: GCA_024138005.1. Classification (NCBI taxonomy): domain Eukaryota; kingdom Viridiplantae; phylum Streptophyta; class Magnoliopsida; order Myrtales; family Combretaceae; genus Lumnitzera; species Lumnitzera racemosa. Next base: position 18,371,106 of record JAMXBC010000009.1, read on the forward strand.
AATATGAAAAGGATAATAGTACAATTAGAAAAGAAAAGGACATGTATTGTAGTTAAGTTAACGTATTACTCTAACGTAGATTTGGTACAAAGGTAAGCCATTCACGCATGCCAAGTTGTAGTAGGTTGGCACCTAACAGGTTTAGTCAATACGAGGATAGGTATTCTATCTATTCATGGGGAAACAAGTTGAAAATGGTAGCCAAGCTATTTTCATGCCCTATTAAGCTAGATGAATGAATAGAATAGCTTAAAGGTAAGGGTTCAAAAGCTCAAATGAGTGAATGGAGCTTGGGTCGAATAGAGAAAGTGTACAATAAAGCTCTAAATAAAAGTAAAGACTCATCTTTTGCAGGTTGTTAGTGTAGTATTCACTTAGTAAGTCCTTGTAAGCCCTAAAGTCTTCCACCATCATTGGTCCAAAGGTCGATAAGGTAGTAGAAAGAGTTGGTACGGTTTTATCAGTAAGGCATGTTTTATTTGCATTTGTTTAAAATCTTTCAATATATCAAGCTCTATTAATTAAATATGCCTTGAAAAACAAGAAAACGTGATTCATATTGTTTTATGGGAGTATTTCTAGCCATTCAATAATATGACTTGGTAAAAAATTGATATAAAAGGATGTATAGATGGTTTGTTATTGATGATCAATTATGTAGAACAAGCATGAAGGTTGAATTAGAGAAGTTTTGATCTAATTACACATAGAGGAATGATCTTAAAGAAAGGTATGGTAAGAATAACATGTAAGCTCAATGTCTCGTGTGTGCATGTATGATAGTAGATCTAATTCTATATTCTTGTGTATTCTTGATTTGTTCTTTATAAGATAGTTGATTGATCTTTTGTGGAGTCTTCGGTAAAATAATGACATTTCTCTAAAACTTGGCCATGCTGTAAATGTTTTAAACAAGGAGGATAAGACTTCTATATATAGATTTTGGCCCTTAATGTTCATCGTTGGATGAAGTTGAGATGGAATGGACTAGATAAGCCGTTAATGAAAGCTATTAGATCAATTCTTAGTAATTAACGACCATATTTACGTTTTCATGTTCATATATTATAGATGGACCTTGGGCTTAGACTAAGGCCATGAAACGAAATGAAGATGTTATAGTTCTAGTTCCGGATGAGCTTTTAACTATTATGTTTGGTAATAGAATAGGGTAGCTTGCTGTGGCCAAGACTCTACTTTTTGCTCCATCAATGTAGCGTATGAATTTCCTGGAATGTAGATAGAACAAAAGAGGGAATGATGAGTTCAGAATAGGAATTATAGTTCCATTAGAAGAAGGGGCACCTATGGGAACATCTCTACTGATGAACCATTTCAATAGTGCGGGTGTTGCCGTGCCACGAGGCACAACCATGGAAGTAATGAAAAAGAAAAAGTTATGTAGTTAGACCATCTTAAGTTAAACCCAAGTGCCTATAATATAATTCTAAACTACCACCAATTCTCTCATCATCATCATCGTTTGCCATCATTATACTATATCCATATCTTCTAATTCCAAATGTTTTTAATATATTTATTTATACTTCATCTTTAACAATATAAATTACATAAATCTATTTTTTTTTTTTTAGTTTTGATAGCCTATTATATTCTAAATCAAGACAAGACATGGAATCGATGGAATGATCATAAAGCTCAAGATTCCAGAGTTTTGTCATTTTTACTTTACTCCATCGCAAGTTTACGCCTAAACAATTTTCATTAGTTTTAATTGTGGAAAACCTGACAACATCGTGAAATTTTAGAACTGAATGAGTTAAATTCACATGTTGACGATCACGGCTAAAATCCAAATTCAAAAAAAAAAAGAAAAAAGAAAAAAAGAAAAACGGAGTAATAGGTTTTATCAATGAGGACGTACTACTACTTTTTTGACCGAATGCGCACACACGTGCTGATTTTCACAATGCATAGGAGTCGCTTGTCTTCGTCGTATCGTGCCCTGGCGTAGTTAAATTATACCATTCGCGATATTTTAGCCGCCCCACGATCTCTAGCCTGTTATTATCAGCATATAGGCGTGATATGGTCTAAGATATTCTTCATGTAGGCGTTATTATTCTTATAGATGAGGTGCCTCATCTTGATCCATCGTTAGGATATTGTTCATCTACATTCACCCAGAAAGTCCATTCTCACGTCTCGTCTTCTAACTAAATAAGATTAATCACTAATCGCACACGAGGAAAATGCATGCGATCCAACTAGTTGAGTTCTTTTTTTTTTTTTTGTTTTTTTTTTAGCATAATATGTCATAGTTTAAAAAGAAAACAATTCATTGTTATTAATACTTTATATGTTCAGATAAACGATTCATAAATATTAATGACAATATATTTTTCTTTTTAAACTACTATTTATATTTTAACTTATTTAAATTATATAGGTATTTATACGTTATTGATATATACATGAATATATTAATACCATTAAAGGTTTTTTTTTTATTTTTTCACTTAGAAAAAATGAACCAAGCTTCCTTTCAACATATAAAGTTTGATTGGAAGACAAAAGGCTAATTTTTTTTTTTCCAAATTTCATTGATATCAAGTGCTTTATACATCAATAAGTTTGTTAAGACCTAGGAATTGGACCTTGAACCATAGGGTCACGGTTCCAAAATTATGGAATTGTCACCGACTGATTCATATGGATCGTGAATGGGAAATATTTTTTTTTCTTTTTTTTTTGTTGAATATAAATATATCATATATATTTATATATATAATGTAATATGATATATAAAATGTAACATATTTATATACATGAAGCGTAATATATCTATATATATAATGTAACATATACATTTCATATGCAATATATGCATATATTTATCATACATATTTATAATATATCATATGATAAATATAAACTAGAGTTAAAAAGAAAAATAACGTCTTGGTTCATAAACAAAAGAATAGACTTTAACATTGAAATAACAATTGCTATTATTATTATTATTATTATTATTATTATTATTATTATTATTATTATTATTATTATTATTATTATTATTATTATTATTATTGTTGTTGTTGTTGTTGTTGTTGTTGAGCTCCGAGATTGGCTTATTGGCAATCAACTACACATATTCAAATTTGTTCGCCAATAAGGAAATGATAGAACATATTGTTCAGTTTGATTGTGGAACATAATCACCAAAAGTACATTTAAAAAAATCCCCCATCCTTTCCTTCATTACCAAACAAATTCAAGTAGAATGTTAAGATGATATGTAATGACCCAGGTCAAAAGTAGTGAATAGTTAAATCAACAAATACTAACAGGCTCATTTCAACTACTTAGTTTAAAAGTTTCATGCTCATGTTGATAAGGTACTCACAACCATAACCTTATAAACTAGTACCATAACCTCCTATAATCCAGTAGGACACTTAATAATAGAGTCTTATAATCTTCTCCCCTTAAATATATGATGTCTTCATCGTAAGACCTTATAATTGGTCTGGATCTTTCTCCTTTTTTAGTGTATGATCCAGGTCATCCATTATCTATAGGTCATCTTGAAAGTATGTAAACAATCATAGCTTGGTGACTCTCCTTACCTTCCTTATACCTCTGTTTTAAATTGGAGCTAGACCTGAATCATCCACCTATTAGCAGAGGGTTCACTCTGATATTGTTAGTCCAGTATAAGATATCAAAGGGGGGATCAATTGATATCTTTGAACTTCTTTTTAAAACTTCTTTTTATGTAAATAACATTTACCTCTCTTAATAACTTAATTTAAAAAACAGTTGTATTTTAATAATCTAATACACAAAATTAAATAACGCAAATTAAAAAAAATAAAGAAGGAGAATATCAAGCTAAGGATTTATAGATTTTCAACTTTCTACCTACTACTTTCTTCTAGCCCCATTGCTGGGGACTTAGGTTACTTTATTTATTGCGAACCATGACCAAGAACAGATAAGGCCAATCGCTGGATAAGTCTAAACTTGAAAAATGCTCGAAAAAGGATTAATGGGGAAAAGTGCAAAAGTGTAAAATAGAGAATGAAATAGTAAGAAAAACCTACAAACAGCTTTAAAAGATATGACGTACCAATAGAACTTTCGAAAACTTACGGCTCGATTCTATATGACACACAAATTAGTTCAGTGAAGTTACTCACCACCTAACCTTACTTAAGGAAAATGATAAGAATGATGTTGAAAATAAACAAACAGTATTTACGCAAAGAAGAAAAGTATTCAAAAGTGTATATTAAGAATGATCTAATCTCTATTATAAGTACAAGGGTATTTATACCCATAAGTTAGGGTAACTTGCCTAAAAAGAAAAAGACAAAAAGGGTATTTCCTAAGGAAGTAATGTATAAGATACAAAAGGGTAAAAATAAATATATAAGAAAAACAATTATTGGTGCAACGAATTTTACATATAATACTATATATGTGGTGATGCTACATTGATGAGGTCATTAAAAAATGCAAACAAAATGTATGGAAAGATGGGCTTGTCCAAGCATGGATGGCTTAATTAGTCTGGACTCTCCCTCTTTTGGCTTCTCGATAAGGAAGAAAGATGTTGAGTAATTGGTTGGCTTAGCGCTAGAGAGTAATCATTAACTCATCATACTATAGAAAAATGGGTGGTCATACGGCATAGTATTAAGGGTGACTCGACAAGGAAGTGCTCGGCATCGATAGGAATTGGTTATAATAGAAGGATTCATTATACCAACCCTATAGTCCTCGGCCTTGGCTGTAGTTTAGAGATTCAATAACCTGATTCTCATCATCACCGGTACTGTTGATCTACTATAATAAAATCATTAGAAGTTTACAAGTACTTGTCACAAATAGACTTCACAACACCCTAGTTTACCTATCTAGCCTCTCTAGAATCTTGGCTAATTACAGGTTTATAGAGTATAATTAAACTTCTTTCAACCCTCAAATAACAAACAAAGTTTACAAATTATAAGTAAGAACAATAATATAAGTCTTAAATAATTTTGCACTAAAACAAAAATAATGATTAATAAATAATTCTCTTCGGTTCAACTTTCCAAAGTAGTATCTGAGAAACGTTATATGCTCGTTCAGATGGTAGAATTTAATCACCATCAAAGTGTGATGAATGTATTTTTTTGTTTTCTCAAAAACATGCTTAACACTTTGAATCATTTCTCCTTTTATATTGGAGTCTTCCAATGGTTAACGTATTGAAGATTATCTTTACTTCATGTTTATCTATATTTACCTATAAGGATAGTCTATATAATTTGATTAGCAATATTCAGATAAGTAATAGATTTGAAATTGAAATCCTACAAAATCCGAAATTAACCTTATCTTTATCTATTCTTAAATTATAACCTCTGACAATCCATCTAGGATACTTAACCATAGGGTCTCATATGATAACAAAAGAATATGTAAGTACAATTATATATATGAGTTGAGAGTGAAGTCATGAGAGGAACATCACCAACTTATTGAATATGCTTTGTCTTTTTCTTGAGAAGTTTTTTTAAGTTTCCTTAACTCTTATCTAACTCTTTTAGCAAGAGTTAGTGCCTAGTAAGGCATAAGTGAGTGTTTGCGTATCATATCAAATACTAATTTAGGCCATGTAGAACTTAGTGGTGTATGACATCCATTAGGTCACTTTCAAATTTGCTAGACCCCATTTAAACCCACGTTCATTTCAAATTCAACCCACCCCACATTTTTGTTTGTGATATGATACTTTCATACATATGACCCTAAGGTATATCAAACATTCCTACGCCACTAATATTGTAAAACATAATTCAACACTAATCATCTCATATTATGTTCACCACATATAAGCTAATAGTGGTTTAGTACGTACCTTTATATGTAGTTACGTCTGATACCATGACTACATTCCCTTTAATAGCTTTCTTCTAGATGTTGCACCCATATTTAGCACATTTTGATCATTTCAATGATTCACTTATCCCGAGCTATGAAAGCATTAATGCCTAACTATAAGCTACTTATTCCTAAGCATTCAACCCGCACTAGGCAACAAATACTCTATCGATGAACTACTTGTTCGATTGCCTATAGCCTTGGTATCGACCATATAATGCATATCAATTGTTGTTGCATATAACTTAAGTTCATTATGTTTATAAACCTAAAAGCATACTTGCTCATGGATGGGGGCACCATACTTATATGGATTTTGTTCACAACGCTTCTTAGAAAATTAAAAATTAGCATCTAAATTATACAGTTAAAATTAGGATTAAATGCTTAAAAATATAATAAAACCCTACTTTTTTAGGGCCTTCAATCAACAAATAAACATGAATGGTTGATTTAGGGTTTTATAGTTTTAGATTGCAACTTAATAGAGAGAGTTGGTTAGCTTCCTAGGGCTGTCGACTACTCAATTGGGTGATTAGTTGCCCCATACAATCTCCCTAAAGATATCAACAATTAAACTCCTGATTGTCTCCCCTAAATTCAAAAACACATAAAAGGCATAGAATCCAAAACTTTAACATCAACTAACAATAATAGCAACATAAATTAAGAATCAATAAAGCAATAGATTCTCTTTTCCTTTTATGTCACTAATTCATTCAAATTTTCAATAAAAGCTTGATGCATCCACAAATCAAGAGATAGAGTATCTAATTAAATTATAATTTTAAATTTTTAGAACATTAATTAATACCCTAAGCAAATTGATGCATAATTTTGCCAAGGACCTCCAAATAATGGAAGCAATATACTTGCCTTTTTATTGGAAATGAGAAAATCTTATGGAAAGGACTTAAGAGTTGCATGCATACACCATACAAACACACACATACTCTCTTCATTGTATGACAACAGATTCCCATGATTTCTTACTACACATGGAATAAGATAAGCTAAAATGAAATTGGATATTTGATTCGTTTTGAATTTATCGTACAAGGGACTCTTAAAAAATAGGGTAAAGTGATTTATTAAGACGAAGAGAAAGATTTTCTTAAAAGTATAAAAGAGGAGAAAAAACCATGTCATCTTTTTAAATAGAAAAATGAGTGACTTTTTACTAAATAACCATCATTTAGAAAAATAAAATATTTTCAAGGTTTTCAATTCAAAAACTTATTGTTCAGTCAATTCACAAAGTTTGAGTATGCAATCAATCTATTTACAGAAATCAATATTTTAGTTGGTCCTAACTAAAATTATAAACCATATTAGTCCTCATGAAAAGTGTGACTTAAATAGGAATTATACATGATCTAAACCTACCAATTAAGTATCAAATAACTCTAAAAGCTAACTGAAGTCTAACCTTATATAATTCTTTCTCTCATAAATCTTGCTAAAATTGATGGGTAGGGATAGATTTTGAACTAAATCAATTTATAAATGTGGTTCCCATCAAAAGGGCTCAAGTAACATGTTCCAATTGACCCTTTATAATTTTAATAGATAAGCAAACATTTCTGATCAATTTCTTCCATTATTGAATGTGTTGACTTTATCAATCATTATTTTGAGAAAAACTCACACAAAAAAAAAATCAAGTAAATCATAGCTTGAGTTTGGAAGAACATTAGATGGTTTGAATAAGACAAAAGACAAGGTGGTTGTTTCTAAGAAGGACGACTAACCAAATAAAGTAGCTTGGTCTTGATGGAATGAGAAGATATAACAGAATCATTCCCTCTAATAAATTAGATAAGTTGTTACGTCATCATTTTTGTCCTTTTTGATGGCTTATTATTGTTTAACTACCCTATTGCTACCTACCAAAAATAAAGATGAATTTAGTAATTTCACATATTATTGATTAACATACATAAATAACTATATCGTCAATAATTTAGATTGCTTGGATCTTTTATACTAGAAGTTTAAATGAAAGGGCATGTTAAGAATTTTTTGTTTTATTAAAAAGTTATGAAGATCTAAGTTATGAGCTAACATGACTAAAAGTTTAAAATATGACATACTGTTTGAATGGCATAGAAGTTCATTTGAATAAAGTGATGGATAAATAGTAATTAGGTTCACTTTGTTTGAATAAAGTGGATTTCTTTGCTTTCTTGTGTTTTGTTATGTCCAATATCATCACATCTGCTTCCTTAAATTAAAACTTCTTTAGAATGTCATATGCTTAATAAGAAGAGAATCCCTTCGAGAGATCAAGGGGAAATTAATAAATGACACTTCATTAGAATGGAAGTATACAATGTTGGAATGAGATATTGTATGTATAAAACATGTGTCTCCTTGTTAGTTTTGCAAATTTTGACTTGGGCTTTGTGTCCATTAGAATGTTGCTGATATGTTTAGCTATTACAATGGTTATAAGTCTTCCAAAATACATCTAACTGCTAGATGTACAATTCAAATAGTTGAATTTGTTGAAGAGATGTCAACTTGCATCTATTGAGTATGTTTTGTACTGATGCAAGAAGTTTAAATGAATAAACCAACAATAAAAGAAAAAGATATTAACAGCTTATTCACTTTATTGAATGAAATAAACTTGTAATGAAATTTCAATTCCAAGGAATTGAATGAGATTGCAATGATTATTATGCTGTTCACTTGAAAAGAAAGCTACATAAGGAATAGATATGTAATACAATTAAAATTACTAAATTACCCTCTTCTTATTTGTGGTTGTGCGTAGTTGCCAAAGAAGAAGGTGGTTGTACTGTCGTGTGTGGCTATGTTGCGTTGTGCTGTTGTGACTATGTATGGTTGTGTGTGGTTGCTGAAGAGTAAAGTAGTTATGTGTGATTGTAGGAAAAGAAGGTGACATGTTGGTGAAGATGGTGGTGTGATGGCTATACTATCGATGTGAATGGTTGTGTTAAATGAGGTCATTTTAAGGAAAAATGAGAAATCTTCAAGGAATAGTGATTCTTAAGTAATAATAGGGATTATAATAGAATTATAATGGAATAAGGAATAAGTGAGCAATGGAATAGACATTCTCCTGAGCGAAGGAGGCATAAGAAAGTACAATATAAAATGGTTTCATATGTAAAACTCTAAATGAACTTTAAACCACGCTAGTAGAGTAGCAAATTCGTTATATCAAATAACATGTTTTGATATGAGAATTAACTATCTCTTATGCATAAACCCGGCTATATATGTATATGGGCCTAATAAGTTCAGGGTTGATATATATCTAACAAGATTAAACTGGAAACAAACAAGAATGGAGATTATAGAATGACTTTAGAAGCGTTGATTATGACATTGTATATTTTCTTCTTATTTTATTTTTGAAATTTAACTCTATTTTAGTGATATAAATTAAGTATGCTTACATTGCAGTTGTTAATTTCCTTGCTTCAACAAGGCATAATATAGCAAGGGAAATCTAACATGATCAAACTTTTTTAGGAAAAAGAACCTAATGTCTTTAAGCACATCATAGAAGTATCCAATCCATAATACATTGAATAAGCTTTTAACATATTAGACACATATACACAAACAAGCATAAGGATTAAGTTAGTAGCTGACGTAAAGAGTTTTAGCTTCTTCATTTTTTTTTCCCAACATGATGAACTATTTAATCAGAGAAAAGGAAGGAAAGAGTACTTCAAAAACAAAGCTCTTTGTCATTCAGAAGGTACCAATTCCTTTGTTATACTTATTTTTTCTCTAGATATAGATCATTTTAGATTTAAAATAGGCATAACTGTAAATATATTTTTAAATTTATTTTAGTTAGATATTCATTGAAACCCCAAATTGACTATTAGTAAAGGGAGATTCTGTAGTTTTATCCTTCACTTTAATAGGATGGGTGCCACCTTCTATCCCACTATTCATTTTTATTTTCTTAAATCAAAATCATTGAATTTATAGTTTATTTAAAGATTTAGATTTAAAGAAGTATAAATTAAGGGTAAGATGGATAGTTAGACTGGTCCTATAAAAAACAAAATGGGACTATGGAAAAAATCTTTAGATAAAGCATCGTAAAAATTAACACTTTTAAGGTTTTAATGATGGTTTAAAAACTATATAAATATTTTTAAAACTAATAGCAGATAAAAAAAAACCATTACAAATTTATAGAACATCTATATGAATCTCACCATTAACTTTAAAGGCTATTTACAATTGCCTTACAATATTTATTCTTAGAAGGGGTATAAAGTTATAGGTATCATTTGATTATATGAAATTTATGTGATTGGATTAGACAAAATGTTGGTTGAATTTTTGGTTTGCAATTTTATATTGGTTACTGATAAATGAGGGCCTCAAGAATTGAATTAAATGCTCAAAATTTGTCCCTTTTAAAATATGGTAAAAAAGTTTATTTCAAAATCATTTTAGTTTATAATATAAATAACTTATTTTTTAATTATTAGCAAATTTATGTCTTTTTATTTAATATTGCATGTACTTTGTTTAATTATGTAAATTCAATAATTTGTTCAAATTGTACCTTTTAAATAGTTTAAATAATATAAAAATTTAATTAAATATATATTAAACAATATTAAGGATATGAATGCTAAAATATAATAATGAGTCCAGTAATTATGTATATCAAATAAAATACGTAATAAAAATTTATGCCTAATATTGTCTAAACCAAATACAGTATAATAGGGTTGCTCTATCTTATACTCCTTATACTTATAACGTCAAGTCTAGTTCTCTTTATCCAATCTACTTTTTTTAAGAAAATGTTACCATATTGTGCATAAGAGGTGCTAAAGAATGTCTTGTTAATTTTTCTTTTCTTGTAAATAACTTACATATGCATACATATAAGAGTAAATGTCATATTTGGCAATTTGAACTTTGCCTCTTCTTTTTCTTTTTCTTTTTTTATATATATATTTAAGTACCTAAAGTTTAAAAGTATCAATTTAAAATATAAACTTTGCTATTTTGGCAATTGACTACCTTTTTCTTTCTTTTTTTTTTTCCCCATAACTATCTAAATTTTATTTACTTTTATAATTAACTACCTAGTTTTGGTATTATTAATGATCTTGAAAAATTTATGGTAATACGTTAATATTTTTAAACATTAGGTAGTTAATTGTAAAAATGAATAAAATTTATGTACTAAATGTGACATTAACCTATATATAATCTAGTAGATATATTGCTATATAGTACTCTTTTAAGGATTAATTGCTCACATAATAAACATTATGAACCATTCTCCATAGCTAGACTCCACTGGGAGTAGCATTTAGCAGTTCCGGGTGATCCCTCCCTTCAAACCACATCTAGAAATTTGTTTTTCATCTTTGTTTCTTTTATAGGAGTACTTTGCAGCTTCAGTTATGCATTTCATTTGGAACATCTTCAAGAATTCAAGCACAGTGGATAATTGTTAAATTGTGGCTTAAATTCTTTGTGCCTTTTAATGTTGAATGTTTGGTAATGGTATAACACTTTTACAAGCTAATATTCCACTAACAACATATAGAGGACAAGTCGGTCAATTGGAGCATTGTTAGAGCTTTAACAATCGACCATCTAATGTGGTGGCCAAATGGAGGTCCCTAGCAGTTGACCAATTGCCCTAACTAACTAGTTGATTACCGCCCCCACAGTCAGCATTCTTTGTTTCTTATTTCACCGGTGTATCGTGTAACTCTTATATTTTATATCCCTAACATCTATTGGTGTAATCAAATGGAAACCTTTACTGAGTTCTCTAGTGATAGAAACATATATATGAGGATTATTATATATTTATATATTGCAACTCGGTCTTAGTCTAAAATTGTTTTCTTAGTGAAGCTACCTCCTGCTACTCATGGGCTTTTCTCTTCTATTGAGGTTTTCTCATGTATATCTCGGTGTACTCTCTCTTTCCTTTTCTCCATTAATTGTCATACCTGCTTAATTGCTATTGTTTCATGCTACTATCGATCCGCTCATATATAGTGTTTTTGCCTGATAAATAATTGCAATTGTATGCATACAACTATTAGTCTGGATGCGTCGTACTTATGAAATATGTACATTCCTTTCTATCATCATTAAAGTTTCAACAAAAATTGCTAAAAAAATTTCATAGATAAGGATGATATTGGGGTTATGATGATAATGGCGAAGGAAAATATGTTCACAAGTGATGATGATACGTAAGAGGTAGTATTCGTGTCAAATAATTAATTTTGGACCTTTTCTCGCAGATTCTGTAATTGTGTATTATTTTAATGTCGACAAAGGCTCCTATTGATTTTAGCATCTAAAATGCACACACCTTGCTAAAAAGCACGGCATACAAGTTACCTTTAACATGTTAGTGTCGTGCAAACTTTTCTACTTTTACACAAATTCATTGCACGTGCACTAATTTGTGGAACCGTGGTTAGAATTTCTTAGCCACAAATTGCAGAGTTAATTGATAATCACAATCTTGTAATAAAACATGTTTTGTCGTTTGTACCCCCTCTATAGAAGTTAATTTACACAACTGGAGTTGAATGTCATATTTTATTGACGAAATTAAATGATATACATATATAATCAATATATTGTGGGGATAGGATATAGAAACTCGATTCATCCTATTTAATTGTATGCTAGAATGCTAAGACGGTTATAATTTAATAATATTACCACTAATTTTTCATTAAAATAGAGCAGGTTTTGAATCTTCCCTCTTAATAGTTGATTAAAAAAAAAATGAAAAAAGAAAGAATAAAAAGTCTACTAGAATGAAAATAAATGCAAAGAATTTAGAGGTTATATTTTTCGGCCCATCTAATCACATTGTAATTCATGTAATGCATTGTTTTTAATGAATATTTTTCCTTCTAATAGAGCCTTAGACCAATTAAGACGATTTGATCAAAGTGAATCTAGGGTTGTTAAGGAGCCAAATCATAGGATCCCATTTTTAATTTACCATTGCAAAGTCATTTGGCTATAGCAACTTGTAGGCTTAACCTAGATTTGATTAAGCAAACCCTTGTTTGCTTGATGTTATATATCATTTAAATGTGAAAAAATATTTATATATAAACAAAATTAAGGTATAAAGTCATTTTACCATCATATTAGAGATAGGCTTTATGTTTTATAAGAATTTAAGTAAACAAAAAGTGATATGACTAGTGACATGACTATATCAGTTGGCCATATTAGTAGAGTGCATGAGCAAAAAGAGACAAAACTAACGACACAATTGTATCACTTGGTTTTATGCATGAAGCTTATGTTTAGAAAGTTATATGACCAACAATATAACTGTGTCATTTGGTCATATCCACTATACTGGTGCAACTCTAAATATTAAATGATATATTTTTTTCTTAGTAAGTGTGATGCATCATTTGCTAAAAGTTGCATTACTTTATAATGGATAATCAAGATCATGTTTTAACTAATTTAAACATAATGTAATGATTAAAAACTATGTAATTTCAATGGATGTGTCCTTAGGAATGGTTGTAATGCTTGAAGCTTGATGAATAAATGTATAAATATATATTAACATTTACAAACTTTTTTTCATGCATTTTCCATTATTCTTTTAAGAATTTACCATCAAAGACCCTTCACCAAACAATACTAAACCTTCTTCCAAAGTTTTTTAAGCTTACATAGTCATCAAGAACAAGAAATTTTTTATAGCTACAAAAGTCAATTAGATGAGGTTCCCAACATCATAAATTCTTTGTATGCATATATATACAGAAAAAAAAAAAAAAAAAAACTATTCTTACCCCCAATTACATGTATGCAATATTTTTTTTTTTTTTTTTTAGCTATCTCGAGTCAATTAAAGACTCAAAGTAGAGTCATAGCCGGCCTAAGCCAACGATTTCAAATGAATCCATGCATGGAGACTATATATACAAGACATGTTTTTTGTTAATGGGAAAAGAGTAAGACATCAACATCACCATAGAGAATCAAATTCACATATCATTGGCTCCTATGTGTTTTTTTGTTCCGATTTGAAAATGTTCATTTGATCATCATCATGCTCAACCTTATCCACGTAATGAGCAATTTAACTAAACCATATATTAACTCCCTTGTTCATAATTTTTAATTCTTTTAAGTGCAATATGATACTCTCGACTATCGAATTTGCGTTATCTTCTTTTTCCTAATAAAACCATTTTGCCTCTTTTTTAACATTATATTTATTGACATCTAGGGTAAAATGGTATGGCTATTTTTTCTTGCATAGTTACTACTACATTTGGTTTGTAGAATGAGTAATTGATGCAATGGATGCAAAAAAAAAATTGAAAAGAAATTCTAAATTTATATTATTCTAAAATAATATTATTTGTAAAGAATCTCCAAGATACGAAAAGAAAGTATTTATACTTAAAAAAAAAAACTAAAATATCTAAACATTCATCTAAAATATCTCTAAAAATAAAAAGAACTTATTACAAGTCTTAAATAGCGTTTTTTTAGCCTAAAATTACTTCAAACAAGCCTACTCAGGTTGCCTAACTATAGTACTTGAAAATCAATCTGTGCAAACATATTATAATAAAAAAAAATTCTTTCCAGATTAACACTGAGTTTAGATTAATGGAAAACAACAGAAATGGAAAGAAATGATAGAAAATAGATGGACATATTGTGTTTGTTAAGGGAAGAAATGGATAGAAAAGGACAAAAAGTAATAGAAATGTTTCCACCTTATAGGCAACAATCTTTTTCTCTAAAATTAGAGAAAAATGAGTAGAAATAGGTGGAAATAAATAACAATTATAAAATTATCATTTATAACAACATTTATCAAAATCAATATCGAAATAGTTTTATCAAATGCTAACTTTATTTTTCTTCATTTTCTTTGTATATTACCAAACACAAAATAAAAATTACACTTCCTTCCATTTTTACTCTTTTCTTTTCTTTACCACACCTTTCCACTAATTTTTCTTCCATAAAAAATTACCCAACACAATGTAAAAGTTACACCCATTTTAAGTCTAGCTAGAAAAACCGCCTATTTTAACTAGACAAATAATTAATCTATAAGATTATTTGAACGACTCTATAAAATATTATTTCCTTATTTGAATTTTTCAAAACGTTGATTCCTTATTTAAATTACTTTATAAAACGTTAATCTATTATTTAAAATTTTTTAAATATTAATTTTATATTTGAATTTATCTTAAAACGTTAATATCCTTCATTACAATTCTCTAAAAATTTTCAAGATAATAACATTGGACTCTAATTACCCTCCTCAAGCATTATACTACATTAAAAACCCAAGCAAGAACCAATTTCATAAACTAGTGCATTATTGTGATAACTTTCTTACCTTACAGGAGTTTGGAGAAACATACGTAGGCTACAACGTCCCTACTCAAAAGAAACCTGTTGCTAGTGATGATATAAACCGATCGACCTAACATATGATAAATCTAAACAAGTGTTATGAATCCACCTATTTATGGTGAAAACTAACTCTAATATCATGTTAGCATTATAACTCCACATGAAACGTAAGCTTGTATAATAGATAGCTCAAATAGTGCATAGGCATTACCGTGAATTTTTAAGAGAGTAAAGTCATACATATATGTATCATAATTGAATAAAATAAAATAAAAATAGAGAAAATTACTTAAAATCATAAAGAAACAAAGAATTTTCATTTTATTAGTTAGATTTTTAATATTTTATTTTCTACTTAATTTTTTATGCAGTTTTTCATTCTTTTTTTTTTTTTTGGTCCAGGTAAACGCATAGGAATCTAAAAATACGCTTTTAATATTTGAATCTCAAGGTTGAATTTAAAATTTGAAGGAGTGACGGTATCATGACCTCGCATAACATACAAGAGGAAATGATTAAGGAGGACAAAGGCTAGGACAGCAACTTATTGCTATTTGATTTAGTAATATAATGAATCAGACTTGCAAAAGGTAGTGTCATTTAGATGAATCTGGAGTGATATTTGGACGACCTAGAATAGGTGAAGTCCAAGCGTTTCGGCAAGGCTTTCTTCGGACATTCCATCAGAAGATACGAATGAAATTAAGCTTGACGCATAGATTTAGATCAAATTAAATTAAATTAAATTTTGTTTTTTCATTTTATTTTATTTTTTCCTATTTATCCTTACAATCAATTAGGGTTATTTGAAGATGTTCTTCTCAGCTATATCATAAAATGAGGACTTTGACAAACAACTCTTTTTATAAATAAACATATGAGATGTATTTTCTATTAAAACATTTTAGTTCTAAACAATTTTGCTAAGGTTGTATTGAGGAAACGTTATTTCATCCATGCGTCATCTCGGATTCTCTACAATGCTATCATCATATAGCTTGTGAGTTATATCAACCTATAGCCTGATTAAAAAAATTAGTTTGTTTTGTAGATTGGTATGTCGTATCTAGTTTGAGATTTGTCTATAAGCTATATTTAATTATATGTTCATTTCCCTTAAATCTAAAAAGCTCACAAAAATATAAACTTTTTAACCCTAGATCTGAATTAGTAGATATTGAATGATCTTTCTAGGCATCCATTTTATGGGTTTTGAGCATATCATTTTGGTATTAAAGCTACAGAGCAACATACTATCCACAAAAAAAGTTTGTAGTTGTCATTTTAATACTTTATCGAATTTAATTTTTAGCTAGGTTTGCGTTAAAAAAAAAAAGGTATTTGTTATTGACTAATTGGTGGAGCATTGATTGTTTGGTTGACAATTGTGAGCAAAATTGATAGCTTTTTAGGTCATTTATACTGAAATCTTGCTTAGATATTGTTACTTTATTAACTTGAGAGCATGTTCAAAAAAATAAAATTGAGTATATCTCTTAATAATATAAAAAGTTATATTCATGAAATACTATCCATACTAAGCACTTTAATGGTATAGAGGGGATAAAACAAATCCACTCCCTTAGTGGAAAAACAAGAGGCGGTAAAGGAGTTGAACATCTGGTAAAAGCAATGGATAAGAGTAAGGAATTTGGAGTTTTTGAGGCTTTAAAGCAAATAAGGTAAGAATTGAATGTGAAATAATCCTATAGTGGTTGAGGCTCTAGAAGAGACATATAGTGGGATTAATTGTGAGAATGTGGCTTCTATTAAGCTAGTAGATGGGATTGAGAGAATGAATTTTGTAGTTGTTAATTAAAATGCAAATCTAGGATTATAGGTGCACTAAATCCTAAAATCAATAAGAGTTTAGTGAATTGCATTGACTATGTACACTAAAAGAAGGTTAAATTTTGTTCAAATGCCAATACTTAACTTTAATGGGATTATGTGTTTGAGTTTGATTTTTGTAAGTGTATATTTGATCCATGAGAATTTATGAGACAAAGCACAAGATTTAGGTCAAATTTTTTCTAAGAGAAAGGTTATTATGGGATCATAACTGTACAAGCAAAGGAGGGTAGGGCACAAAGAGGAAAAAGGCTAAGACAATAAGAAAAGTTCACTAAGCATGATATGCTACGTGTTTGCCTATGTAGTGTGTAACTTTTAATAGAATTCTAACACTTGTTGCTTATGATCTGATAGTACGTTCATATGCTACAATCTTATAGGAAGTTGGGGAATACATGGGTTGATATATAGTGTATCATGCCTAGTATATATTTTCTCCTAGATAACAACTTGTTGCTATCAAATAGAGCTACAAAATGAATCTAATTAGTGAAGATGGTAATATTCAAACGAATCTACCATGAGATCTAAACGATTAAGTAGGCAAGGTCCAAGTATTTTGACAAGTCTTGGTTTAGGCATTGCATTAGAAGATCCAAATGGAAACAAGCTCCAATCAGCCAACATTTTATTTTATTTATTTTAGTTATATCATAGTTTATCCTTATAGTCAGTTGGGATTACTTAAATACGTTCTTTTCACTTATATTAGACAACACAAATTGAAATCTAGTTATGATTAAATTTATGAGAATAATATTCTCTTAAAATTATTTAAATTCTCATCAATCTTGCTAAGGTTGTAGTTAACAAACATTACTTAAGATCCATGCATTATATCAAATTCTTTGTGACATGATTATTGTATAGATTATGAGTTATATCACTTGTCGATCCATGATCAATTTTCTTAGGTTGCTTTGTCATATCAAATCCATGATGCGTCTATATTCTTATTTAATTATATCTCAAATTATCTTAAATTCAAAAACTTTATAAAAGTATAAACTTTATTCTCTTTCCACCTAGATCTTAATCAAAACATTAGTGACCTTTGCTTTAAAATTAGTTTAATGGGTTATAGGCATATTATTAGAGAGTTAAGCGATTATAAATTTAAATATAAATTAGTTTTTTATAATTTAAAAGGAAGAAAAAAAGTTCTACATGGCTCCATTTTTTTTTATTTTGTTATCCTAATATAGTAAGAGAGTTGTGCCAAGATAGTAGTGTTATTATATCATCTATTTTCTCACATGTGAGAACATGTATACGTATGTCTAATGTATAATGTAAATGTTCATTCCACTCTTGAAACAAACTATTACACTTCCACATTTGATAGCTTTTCATACACTACTCTCCCACTCTATTTGTCTTAAATTCACTACAAGCTCAATTACATTTTTTTTTTTTGCATTTATTGTAAAATTTATAACTTTTACATGGTATGAAAGCATCTAGGGTTCGATTATGTGACTATTTGTTTCTTCAATTGATTGCTCATTGTTTGATTAGTGTATTCGTCATCCAATTCAACTCATGGCTGTTGTTCTTGTGAATACGGATCGGTTATACCTTTCTTTGTCTGATAGTTTGGGCTTATCGATTGCTAGTACTATTTTATGTAGTCTTAGTCTCCTTCAATGGAGTCAATATATGAAAATGGCCTAGGTGCTAAGGTTCATAAATGGAAATTTTGTTAAACTAAAGGAAGATGGAAATGAATTTAAACAATAGAAGATTGTGATTATATGATTTGCTAGTGGTTACTAAATTCGGTGACTAAAGATCTATAAAAAACATTCATGTATGCAAGATCTACTAGAGTTATGGATTGATATAAATGAGAGATTTGCAATGACAAATGAACCTTCAGCATATTAGTTATAATATGAAATTTCAAACATGAAACAAGATAATTCATCCATTACAGCTTATATCAATCAATTGAAGAACTTAAGGGATGAGACATGGAATGTGTGAAATTTCAGAGTGTTCTTGTGGTGTCTTTAAGTAATATACTTGTATTTGAAAGGGAAAATTCACAATATTGAGAATAGAAGCAATTTGGTACGATTCTTAATGGGACTAAATAAACTGTATGAACATGTTAGGAATCAAATCTTATCAATAGATCCATTACCTAGCGTTATTAGAGCATACTACTTGATTAGTCAAATAGAGAAATAGAAATGAGTGAAATGTTCAAAAATACAAAAGATCTTTCTATAGCTTGTTAACAAGGGTGATAAGAGGAGTATATTCGAAAATAAAATTCAATGTGTATACTGTGAAGGGAATGGTTATATTATTAAAATAAAAAACTTTAAATTGGTTAGGTATCCGTATTATTATAAGAGTCTAAGAGAAAAGAAAGGGGCAAGATTAGTTGCATATGTTACTCTTAAGAATGCAATAGCAACTGATGCTCCACTATTGATTTGATAAGCAATATGATTTGTAGATCTAATGTTGTGGAATCTAATTCGGTGGCTAAAGTTTATCAGAAAGTTATTAAATTGCTAAAGAACAATCAATAGAAAGACAAGCATTCATATAATGCAATGATAAACTTTGCAAGTAAATCTTCATCCCTTACTTCTGATATGAGTTTTAGTAATTAGGTTATAGATTCTGGAGCTTTGGATCACATGTCACCTTATGCTCACATTTTGTCCAATAAAAGAACCATGAATATCCCCATCAAAATAAAACTTTTAGATGGACAAATGAAGCTTATTGAAACCATTGAGACGTACAAATAAATAGTTCATTAATCTAACAAATGTTTTATTTATACTCGAATTTCCTTTCAAAATCATGTTCCTTAGTAAACTTGTTGTATTCTTTGACAACAAAAATTGCTTCTTTCAAGACCAAAACTCTAATATAAATTTTTCTCAAGTTGATGCTAAGTTTGGACTCTATTTAATAGATTCATTTTCAACTATTAATTGTTCAATTCCAAATTTTAGTTATAAAGAATCGGTTGCTTGTAGTTCTTATCAATACTATGAACATGTTTCTCTTGATAATAAAAAGATGTCCCTAGAGTTGTTACACAATAGATTAGGACATGCTTCTTACTCAAAACTTCAACATTTGTTTTAGATTAAAGATGCTTGTGAGTCAAATTTTTACTTATGATACTTATATGATGGCAAAGTTTCATAGACTTCCATTTACTTCATGCACTTCCCATTATTATATCCTTTTGATTTGTTACATATGAATATATGGAAGCTGTAGTATTCCATAAATCAGCAATCCAGACATGAACATCTGAGTATTACGATAAAACCCTATCTTTGTATGATTAAGATTGATAATTGATCTAGGGCATTTAAGAAAGTAAATCGAGTAGGCTAAAAGCTTACGAAAAATATGATAATCCTAATTGAGGAATCCTCGTACATATAGAAGTAAAAAAATATATATAATAAAATATCAAGAATATAATCAAGATAGGGAGAATTTGCTCCATAAGAGACCCTAAAGTCAAGTTTAGGGTGACTGTACCTAAATTTAGGGTTTTTGGGAAAGATTATTTGATTGAACCCAAACTTTACGATTAAGGTAAAAAAGTTAGTTAAAGTAATTTGGTGAAGTTAGATTTTGAAAATAATTACCCAAAATCCCGATTTTACCCTTAAAAGTATGATTACTTAATATAGTGTAAAAAATAATCGAAGCTCCTAAAACCGAGCTCGGAATGCAACGAGGACTTAGAAATAAGTTAATTAGGTAATTGGAGAAAATAATATAGCATAATATATTATATGAGTATATACGTATTTTTATGAGTATATCCGGTACATATAATAAATATATTCATAAATTAACCTAAAATTTTATAATTATACATAATAAGCGTTAAATTCACAAAAATTAAATAGGAAAAATATCTTAAAAATAAAAGACATGTTAGAAACATGGTTATACACATATAAGTACTCATTACGTGTGTTACATATATAGTATATATATACATGTATATTAATATAATAATTAAATATACTTAAACTATTCAAATATTACTAAAATTACACTAAAATTTAACCAAAACTTATCCAAATGATGTGGGAATAGTTGAAATCCACGTGGCACTTCAACAATAGCTACAAATGATGACTTAAAAGTAAATCATTCACAATTTGCCACCTCATACTTTTTGTTTTTCAAGAAAAATATTAAAATAAATTACTTAATAATTAAGAAAAAAATCCAACCAACTTAAACTACTATAAATAGGATCCTATGACTCAGATTTAACATTTTGACAATCAAGAAAACCTAAGAAAAATTTGGAAAAAAATTAGAAAAATTTGACAGAAAATAGGAAAAAACAAAGTAAGGATCGAACCTTACTAATTCCTCGACCATTCAATGACCTAATATGAAGCTCCGCCGCCACCTGGTAGAGCGACTACCAACTAAGCCAGCCGATAACCTCTCTTCGACCAACGGTGGCTGGAGCTTCAATAAACTTAGGTTTCAAACTTTTTCCTTGTTTTTCTTTATTTTTGAAAATTTATTAAATTAATTAGGAAAAATATGGAAAAATTAATTTCTAGGTTATTTTAGATGTACTTTCATTTTGATAAATTTATTTTAACAAAATTAGGAATATTTAATGTACTTTCTTAACAAATGTACTATTCATCCGAAATTGGAAATTTAAAATAAATACATTAAATGATGTAGTTTCTAGCTCAAAATTTTTGTATAAGATACTTATGATATATAGATAATTTCTATGTAGCCTGATTTTTTATTTGAATATTTTTAATATTTATTGTATTTTTCAGCTTAAAAATAGCTCGAAAATAGGCTAAAATTGTGAAATAAATAGGAAATTATGAAAGTAAATGATGAAATGAACATGTAATGATTTATAGTGAATAATAATAATTTTGGGACATGTTGAAATCAATTTGGTGCCAAAAGGATATTAATTAGGTAATTTAGGATAATTCAAGGGTAGAATTATAAATACAAATATATAAGTGATAGATTGAAAACTTGAAACCAAGTACTAGCTAAATTCCACATATATTTAGGAGTTTATAGAAATTTTCAGAGAATTATTTGGTAACCTGTGTTATTTATTATAAATTTACGTAATAAAATAGCTTAAATAACTAACCAATACCCAATTCTAGTAATAATAGGCTAAACTATGATAAATAGGTGAATAAAAACTATCTATTTGTGTACTGATCAAATTAGATAAAAATTATACTTTTAATAGATTTAATGATATTTTAATAACCGGGATACATTATAGAGGTATTAGGTTTAGATAATACCTATAGTATGGGTTATATTGACAAATTAAGTAAAATATGGTTTAATAAAATAAATTACGTATAGTGTGATGATATTTGATTAGATACGTATAGCTGTGTTAAAAACTCGAATTACTAGTTAAAAGTCATCTTTAGAAATTAAGACTTGTAATGCGTATCATTAAGTTTATACGAGCCCAACGACACTATTTTTACTAAAATCGAATAAACCTAAGTAATGTAACCTATATCTCTACAATATTACTGATTTACGTACTATTATAACTCCACCGTAATCGAAACATGATTTAAGTAACTAAAAGTACGTTTTGATACAATCGGAATGATATATTATACGTAATAGTATAATTGCGTATATTATTAATATATATAACTTAACTTGATCGATATAATGAAACTATATATTATTATATAATAAAAATAATAATATACTTTATATATATAGCTGCTTTAGATAAGACCTTAATGATTTCATAACCATTACGAAAATTGAATTTAAGTTTTGTATATATAGGGCCTCCCAATGATCCGACCGTTGACAATACGAGTTTTTCGAAGTGAGCGCTAGGACAAGTAAGTAGGATAAATGCTTTATCACGTTTTGGGATATTATTTCAAAATATCTAGGGATTTTGATATGTATTGGCTTGTGAATATAATTAGCAGTTTACACATATGCAATGCTTGTAGTTAGGCTTCGATTTGCTGTGATGGGAGTTGAGTTCCATGATATGATTGTTCTGTGAATATTATTATTGAATTGTTTGAGCTTGGTTAATTGCCCTAAAAAGATGAACTAACTCAAACTTAGCTTAATATCTAATTTGATATGCATCGCAACCCATTAGGGAACAACACGGATTCTTAGGCCAAACACGGATTCCTTTTAATGAGGATAGCTGAAATGGTCTTTTTTCCAACCTTAACCTAACTAAGTGATAGGAAAGGATGTTGCGGTAAGATTGGGGGCCGTAGTTCGAAGGTGGTCATGAGATGAGGGTATTTTACATTGTATAAGCCCCGATTTGGCTTCGATCTGTGAGTATGTGACGTCAATCTCCTCAACTTGAATTAGAGTGCGTGAAATTTTTCTAATCTCACGATAGACCAAATAATGTCATGCGATGGTATTTACTTGTATATACATTATATTTAACCAACTTAATTGAAAACCCTGGTTGTAATGTATTGAATGCATACTTTTGTCTCTATCCCTATTTACTGAGCAAATTGTTGCTCATTCCCCTATAGTTTGTTTTGTAAGTTCCAAATGGCTTACAAGTGTCTACTTAACACCAGAACCTTGGTAAATTGAGACTAGGAGTGAGATATAATAAGAAATGGCCAATTGTTGCCCTTAGTATTAACTTTTTATCTTTTAAGAAAAACTACATAAGACTCTTCAAAGGGCTTAGTAGTTTTCAATATTTTGGTCTATATATAGAATGATAAGTACCTGTAGGATTTATTACTATTTTTTTATAAGGTTAAATGATAAGTTTATTATTATAAATTATTTCACATGATTACTCTACAAGTTTATATCAAATAGGTATTGAATTGGACACTTCAAAGGGATAGAGTTGAGTACACCTTGTGTGAACTAAGTCTAAAATGGTAGCTGTGAGAACAGTTTCTATCTTAGGATGGTTCACATGGTGGGACTATTACAACTTCATCTTTTTGGGGCGTGATAGGAGCTTTCTAATATATCTTCTATCTTTAGAGATAATTTTTGTTTAACAATTATGGATAATAAAATAAGGAGTAATCGGAAATTACTCATGAAACACGAGTCTCAAACCACTTCCATCTTATTCAAATTTTTCGCTTGTATAACAAACCACTTCAACAAGACACCAAAATTTGTTCACACTAATAATGATTAACAATTTCTTTTATTTAAGTGTCAATCTCTTTTTGATATGCTTGGTATATTTCATCAAAGAAGTTTTATTTACACTCTTTAACAAATTAGGGTTAAGAGAAAACATCGTTATCTCTTAAATATGACAAGTGTATTTAAATTATATGCCAATCTCCCTAAGAAAACTTGGGGAGAATGTCTTTCAATAGCTATTTATCTCATAAATAAGATGCCTATACAATCTTTGAATTGCTAAAGTCCTTATCAATTTTTATTCCGTAGAACACCTTCATATAACGAAATTCGAGTCATAAGATGTTTGTGTTATGCTTCTACAATTGCTTCTTTAAGAGATAAATTTCACCCAAGAGGTAGAAGATGTGTATTCCAAAGACGTCCGTATGCAAAAAAGTGACATAAACTCTATGATTTAGAGTCTATAATTTGTTTGTGAGTAGAGATGTCTTATTTCTTGAAGACATCTTTCCTTTTAATTCCCAAACACAATCCTATTCTTCACCACCAAATACATCTCTGTTTCCCTCTTCTTCTCCTGTTATTGGTCATGTTTCAAATCACTCCCACTTGTTAACTTCGTCTGAACCTAGTCATTTACAGTAATGATCAGAGTCATCACCTATATAAAGTACTTTTGAACCATCTCTTTCCAAATCACATAAGAATAGACAGCCATCACTTTGGTCTAATGATTTTATTCATTTTATGCAAATAGAACAATCAAATACTATAACAATCACTAGTCATTCCCGTAACCCAAACACATTATACCCTTTGTTCAAGGACACTTCATTTAATCTACATTCAAGGAAATATGTTGCATCCTTAGGAAATGTTTTAGCAACTCATGAACCTAAAAACTATCAAGAAGCAAAAGACGATCTTAGATGGGTAGAGGCCATGAATAAAGAATTACTTGCTTTAGAGTCAAATCACACTTGGGATTTAACTATTTATCCTGTGGAAAAAGATCAAATGGTTGTACATAGGTGTATAAAATCAAGTTTAAGGTTGATGGTAGTATTGAGAGGTTTAAAGCCTATATGGTTGCAAAAGGGTATAATCAAATTGAGGGAATTAATTATACACATACATCTTCTCCCTTTGCAAAGCTTACTACTGTTTGCATACTCTTAGCTCTTGCTTTAATTTGAAAATGGCGTGGTTGTTAATTAGATATGAATAATGCCTTCTTGCATGGTTTCCTAGATAAAGAGATATATATAGAACCACTTAAAGGATGTTTGGTTGCTCAAGGACAAGTGTGTAAATTTGTTTGTTCATATTATATGGCCTAAAACAAGTTTCAAGGTAGTGAAATGAAGAATTCACCAAGTTTTTGAAATCTATTGGGTTTCATCAGTTCAAACATGTTTACTCTCTATTTATGCGAAAAAATTAGTTCAGATTTTTGGTTGTTTTGGTCTAGGTAGATGACATCGGTGGCTGGAGATGATTTGTCTGCAATTTTCAAAGTTAAACAGCTGATTCACCAAGCATTTACTGTTAAAGACCTTAGTGAAGTGTAGTTTTTCTTGGGTATAGAAGTTTTTAGAAATTCTAATGGCTTTTTACTCAATCAAAGGAAGTTTTCTTTGGATATATTACAAGATACGAGTCTAACAGCAACAAAGCCAATGAAAGCTCCCTTTCTTCCTAACAATTATCTTGATAATCAGTCAAGGGAGATTCTTGCAGATTCTTCTTTCTATAGGCAAATAGTGGTTCGTTTATTGTACTAGACAATTACTCAAACCATATTTATCTTATGTTGTCAGCAACTCTCTTAATTTGTTTCACAATCGAGAACTATACATCCTGCAACTGCTTTCCAGGTTTTGAGATTTTTGAAGGAAACAATCGATCGAGGTTTGTTTTATGTAGTTAATAGGGCATTATCTTTACTTGCATACTTAGATGCAGATCGGGGTCCTCATGAATTGATCGAAAACCATTATCGGGTTTACTTTGTTCTTCTTGGTACATCATTAGTTTCTTAGAAAGCGAAGAAACAGACTACAGTATCCACATCTTCAGTCGAAGCGTGGTATAGATGTTTTGCTTCTAAAACAAAAGAGCTTTGTGGATATCACTTTGCTACGGGATCATGCTGTTAATCTTTCGCTTCTAGTTCACTTATTTACTGACAGAAGTCTGCAAAACTTATAATGGAGAACCCATGCCTCTATGGTTGTATGAAACACATGAAATGGATATTCACTTTACAAGAGACCATGTTAGTTCGAGTTTTCTTCAAATATCTCATGTTCCATCTAGTTGTTCGCTTGCAGATTTCAAGAGAAAGTGTGCTCCTGAGCAAAAGTTAAATTTGTTTTGTTCCATGTTAGGAGTTTTAACATGTCCAACTTGAGATGGGGAAGGGTTTATGGGGAAAGGAAACGTTAAGATAATAGTGCCATTATATTATTTATTTTCTCACATTTGTATTTATACACGCATGACTAATACAGTATAAATATCCATTCCTCTATTTTAACAAACTTAGCGAACATACCATTACACTTCAACATCTGATAACTTTTCTCGCACAATTCTCCTTCTCTTTTGTCTTCAATTCACTATAAGTTCAATTACTTTTCTTGCATTTCTTGTAAATTTCAGAACTTCTAGAAGATGAATTCCTCTTTCAAAGGATTGAAGTTATAATGCTACCAAGTTTTTAAATCATCTTATGTTTTTATCATCAGGCTTTCTTTGGAAAAAAGAAACGATAGTAATTCTATTCCATGTAATTAACTAAACCATCCATTTAGGTTTTCATGATATCATTTGTAACAAAAGAAATGGCATGAGTTGTGCCGTAGACATGAATATATGCTCCACCAAAATATATGATGGCGATGTTTCCATCCTCCATATTTTGATCCATTAAGGTTCTCGATAGATCTTGGACTGACAAGAAAAAAGAATAGCAAATAATTTCGTAAATGACAAGAATATAGCGACATAGGAAGCACATCCAATAGTTCAATACCTATAAAAATTATATTGACAAGCACCTCAAAGCTATGGCATTCGTAAGCAAAAAATTTTAGCCTAATACTACAAATATGTACGTTTTGTTTGATGTTCATTTAGTTAATATCTTTTAAATTGTGCGTTTAATGTTTAAACCTTCTAATTTTTTACATTATGCTTTTGGATCTTATTTTACTACTTCAATCTTAGGTAACATAGTTACAAAATATTCAAATAAAAATAATCCAAAAATTAAAACAAATTATACAAAATGGGAGAGATAACTCTTATTTTGATTCTTCAATGTTTGAATATTTTGCCAAACTCAGTAATATTATTTTTTAAGAGCACGGTTTTAAATAGTTGAAGGTCTAGATTTTTTTTTTTATTT
Source organism: Lumnitzera racemosa (assembly GCA_024138005.1). NCBI lineage: Eukaryota > Viridiplantae > Streptophyta > Magnoliopsida > Myrtales > Combretaceae > Lumnitzera > Lumnitzera racemosa. The sequence continues at coordinate 18,398,836 of JAMXBC010000009.1, forward strand.
TAGAAACACAGAGGCCACATACACACGAACGAATCAAATATAAGATGATATATTTATATTTATTAATTTTACACTACTTGAAATTTCATAGGAGATTAATTGACTATGCATGTGAATTGGTATCCGAGATATAAATCATTCATCCGGAAAACAATTTACATTGAGTTGTGTGCTCATATGTGAAAGCTTAATTATAGATGATTAGCTATATTAGTTTTTTATATTATTGTCCAACCTCAATTTATTGGGGCACCGTCTCAGACTTTGTTTCATTAAATACTTTGATGTCCTACTAGAAACCAAAGAGATCCAAACGAAAATGTAGAGGAATATTTTACATCTGCCATTGTATATCAGCCATCCTCCCGGTATCGCTTGATGATATTGATATATGATACGGCAACTTGGAATTTTATATATTTTTTGAGGTAACCGTGACCATGAGAACATATATGATTTTTACTTTATTTACGTATGGTCATTTTTATTTCTTTTCTCAGTTGTCCAACTTGAATTTTGGCCTTTTTTTTTCAACTTATATATACCTTTGGTATATTTTTCAGTTACCCAAGTCGATCAATTTTTGTACCATTCATTTTTTATACTTGTGCTATCATCCTTTTTCACTTATATAAAGCCTAATCAATTAGAACAATTTTAGACATCCTATGTTTTCATATTTCTGTCGAACTACGCAGGGTCACGAAGTTATGGATTATGTAAATGGGAAAAAAACAATTAACACAGGTAAACAATTTTTTTTTTTAAAAAAAAAAAAAAGGGGGGTGGGGTGGGTTGGCGGTGGGGGGTTGGTGTGGGCGGGTCGGGGTCCACAAAAACTCAAATTATACAACTTGAAAAAAGTAATAAACGTATGCTAAGTGAAAGAACATAAAAAATAGGGTAATATAACTGAGGTAAAAAGAAATGCAATAATTTTTTTTTTTCCTTTTAAATTATCCCTTTGATTTATCATAACCAATGCCAGTCACATCCGACTCAATCATATAATATACCTATATTAAATTCATTCATATTCAATTTCACTATACAAAACAATGATGTAACATCAAACCCAACCATTCACAAAGGATTTTATGTTTTTAAGGTTAATACTTCATTACAAGTAAAGTTTAATGATTGTGTGTGAATTCAAAGAATAGATCTAGCTCTTAATACCATACTGGATTCAACTCCAGTATATAGTTTATCAGTTTAAAAACTTAAGCCGTTAAGCGTATAAATGAGTATAAGTTTTTGTGGTTATTGCGTGAAAACTTCTACATGCACTGTTAGGAAGAGACCCTCTTTTTCTTCCTTTCCATATACCATAACCAAAGGAGCTGAACAGGAGTGAGTTAACTGCTTGCAATTTTATCCTAGGAATAAGCTTTAGGCAGCAAGCTTAGGAAAGGTTGAAAACAAAGTGAAGAACAGAGATACTTTTAGAAAGGGAGAAATTATAGTGTGGGCTAGTCTACCGTAGGCTCGTAGGTTTAGCCATTGGATGATTGCCATGTGGTGCAATTGCATATGTTGCCCCGAATTATAATTGAAGTCCCTCCTTTCAATTCAAGATAGCATTTTTTTCCCATGTCACTCATCATCATTTTCCTCCAATCCTTTAAATTTCAAGACAGCATATTCTTTCCCATGTCAATTCATGATCATCACAAACGATCCGGACGGTTTGCGGTGCAAATATTTTATCTTCCTTCATTCATCAAACAAGGCATATTAGGAATATGTGATGAAAGTTTCTATATGTTGCCATGTCTTTATTAGGACGATGTCTGTAAAATTCTTTTGGACAAGTCGGATTACTCATTTCTATACTGTTTATTTTTGGTGCTTATATTAAGTTGTTTCAGAAGATGGATAAATTGTTAGGACAAATATAGACATGAGGGGAAAAAAAACTGAAGGAAAATAATTGGAAAAAAGGAAATTTGTTGATTGGGCACACCTAATTAATAGTTAGGTATGGATAGTGTAGTAGAGATAATTCAGTTATAGTGGTCACCTAAATGTAACATGCGTTTTATACAATACATTACTAAGAAGGATTGGTATAAAATGACACATAAGAAATGACTTAGAAAGTAAGAATAAGGAAGAGTAAGGAATCTCTAAGAAATCTAACACACTAATGATAGGTAGATAAGTTATAAAATATCTAACTTCATAATTTCTTGAAAATAGGCAATTTGTTCTTTATTTTAAGCTGTTTCTAATCTTTTAGAGAAATAGTCTAGTATCATGAGTTCATTTCTGTCAATTTTTTATTTTCAAATGAGAAAAGCTCTTAACTATTTATAGAATTTGATTGTCGACAATATTTGTTAAACTGCACTAATGGTCAACCTTAAAGAAGAATTGTCCTCTTAATGAAACCTTCATTGGCTCCTCTTGAATCATGGCTCATGGAGAGTCTTTTTAAGTGCATAAGCTTCCTTTGCTAAGAAAGTTTATAGGTAAATGGGTTGGTTCAATAGTCCTTATTCTAAATCTACCATACGAAAAGAGATTCAATAAGCATTACACATTACATGATATATTTATGTGCGTATGTAAATACTAATAAAATATTAATATGAATATTAATGATATCAATAGTTTCCAAAACAATTACTACACATAATTTGTACATAATATATATGTCGATGTCTCATTGGTATTTGCACACTATATATGTATAATACATGATATGTATTACCTATTGAATCATTTCTCCTACCATAGTAAATCTCTCTAAGTTATTCCGAATCTATAGAGTTGACTTTTTTAGCTTTATCCTTAACCTAAATAATCAAACCTTGGTAAATATCAAGTTTGAAGCCCAAAATTAATATGTAGCCCTTTATAAATAGGGCTAAAAATATGTACGAACTTCCATGACTATTGTTAAAACCTCTAAAACTATCATTAAAAGACTCACAAATACCAATTATTTAGGAACTTTTTTAATGATGGATAAGGAGGTAAATATATATTTTGAAAAATTATATGGGATGGCAATCTATCTATCCATCTACACATGATCAATAATTTGAGTGTATTTTCAATTTATTCAAACTTTAAATAAATAGATGTGGATAGAATGATACCTTTCTAAAAGACCATTTGTGAAGGATATATATTAGTTTATAGTAGTAGTATGTAGTCTTATATTTATTTACTGAGTTGTTGAGCCTATGTGTATTGATTTTATAGTTAGTTAGAGCATAGCTATCATAGTTAGTTAGATTAGTTAGTTTGTCACATCTTGTATAAATACTGATTAACGCTTATCATTTCATAATATACATAGAGTTTTCATTTTTGTTGAAAGACTAAATGAAGTATTGCTCTAAATCTGAACTTGGACAGTATAGTTGCAGTTGATGCAACTTCTTACGTTGTCACTATTGAAGCAACTTCTCGTGGTATCAGAGCTCACAGTTAGGATCTTTGTTCAGATTTGTTTTATCAAATTCTTGTTATTTTGTAGTTACTGTGAGTTGTCAAGAATTAATCAGCAAGTGGTATAATTTGATCAATCAATAATAGATCCATTACACATTTCTAGAGCTGATAATGCAGGAATGTCTATTGGTAATATACTATTTAACTGCTCTAATTTCTTAGCATGGAGTCGTTCTATTAGAATGGCACTAAGTGCCTAGTTGAAATTAGTTTTTTTTTAATGGAACAATTGCTAAACCTAAGGTTAATACACCTAATTTGTTCATTAGATTCATTTTGATTACTTAGTAAGGTACTAGCTACTCAATTCTATGAGTAATGATATAGCTCAAAGTTTTATTTACACTCAATCATCTATGGAACTTTAGAAGGGACTAAGTGATCAACATGGACAGGTTAATGGTCCATTGATATTTTAATTACAACATGAGATATCAAATGTTTGTCAAGGAAATTTAAGTGTAATAGAATATTACAAGAAGTTGAAAAGACTGTAGAAGGAATTGCATGCTTTACATCCTTATCTTAGTTGTTTGTATGGAAGATTGGAGTATTATACCTATGACTTGAAAGAGAGATTGCTTGATTATGAGTCAGAAGGCAAGTTGATGTAGTTTTACTTAGATTATCTAATGTTTTTGAATTTGTCAAAAGTCAGATATTATCCACATATCCACTTCCAAATGTTTCTCATGCTTTTTACTTAGTGTGCCAAGTCGAGAAATAGAGACAGATATCTAGTAGTTTTTTTATTGGTATTGATGTTGCAGCTTTCTTAGCTAGCAAGAGTTTGAATCCTAAGGATAAAAAGGAAGTTAAGTGGAATAAGACTTAATGCAAGTATTTTCATTTGGTTAGAAATTCAGTAAAGACATGCTTCGAGCTAGTAGGATATCCAGATTGGTATAAAGGGAGGAGAGGTAAAAGGAATTGGAATTCAAAGATGATTTCTATAGCACGTTGTCAAACGAATCTAAGTGCAACTATGGAAACTCCTCTTAATTTTGATTTGTCTAATGTATCTATTCTAGATCCATAGTTATTGAAATCAGTCTTCCATAAAGTGATGACAATGATGAAAGGCTAACATGTGATAGAATTAGAAAAGAAGATAGAGACATCTGTAATTAACTATGCCGGTACGTATCGATCCTTTATTCATATAGCTATCAATTATAACAAGCAGGATCTTTGGATAATGGACATAGGAGTAAGTGATCATATGACTCCATTTGCATCATTAATGTTTGATAAACAATATCTCACTAAACTAATAACAACAACTTTACTAGAAGGAACACAAAAAGAGGTGGATATTGTAGGATATGTTCATATTCATCCAAATGTCATCCTTCGAAGTGTATTGTTTGTTCCAAATTTCAAACATAGCTTGTTCTTTATTCAAAAACTCTTAACTAATCAATCACTTACTCTTACGTTTGATAAAACTTCTTATTCTATATAGAACTAGATAACTAGTATAGTACTCATTAAGGTAGCAATACATCATGGCTTATATCTTTTGTACTCTTTTCCTGCCAAATCTAGTCTTTGTGCAAGTGACACACCAAAGTTCATTATAATTTTTTAAGCAATGTTGTCGTTTCTTACAACTTATAGTTGTTGTTATTTCATAATCGACTTGGGCATACTTTATTGTCTAAGTTAAAACATCTTTCTTGTTCTAAATAGTTGAATTTGTCTAAATTTTTTTGCAATACTTATCATCTTGCTCAATTTCATCATTCTTCATTTTAAAGAAGTGAATCTATTTCTAAATTTGTTTTTGAATTGATACATGTGGATTTATATGGACCATTTCATGTGCTTTGTCGTACTAGACTTTTTTTTTTAACAATTGTCAATGATTTTTCAAGAGGAACTTAAACTTACCTCCTTAAACACAAGACCCAAACACTATCAATCTTAGACAATTTCATCTACTATATACAAAATCATTTTTTTATCACACCTAAACATATTCGTATAGACAATGGCAATGAGTTTATGGCTAAGGCCTATTTATAATTATTTGCCACACATGTATTTTACATCAAAGATCCGTACCTTTTACTCTACAACAGAATGAAAAAGTAGAGTGTAAAGATCATCACTTGTTGAATACTACTAAAGCTCTTCAACTACCTACTAGATTACTTAAGAGGTTTTTTTTTTTTTTTTTTTTTGGGGGGGGGGGGCAGGGTGGTTTATCTTAACAACCACACACTTAATAAATCGAATGCCAATGGAAACCATTCAATGGTTGTAGACATCTCAATTTTTGCCATTTTATTTTAGTATTTTTATTGAGTAGGTTAAAAAATATATTAAAAAAAGAGAATAACAAATAAATAAATAATATTAAAAAAAATGAAAATTGAAAAAAATAATAAAAATAAAGTATCAAGTCAAATCATTTGGGGTTGAATCAGATAAAAGCGTGTGTTCAATTTAATAAATTCTAATGTAATTAAAGAATTGGGCTTCATTAAAATATTTTTTGGTTCAGTCTCATATAAAGTGAATCTTTATCTAACTTATATTGAGCCAAAATAAACTTAAAATTTATTAAATGGGTTATTGAGCTAAATCAAGTTAGACTAAGTCGGGCTTGGAAAATAGAAAACCTAAATCAATATAGGGTTTTTGAAAACTAGGTTAAATATTTAAAAAGTGTAAATCATATTTTTCGTATTTGGGATTTATTATCCTATCTTTCATATCTAAAATTAGCTGAGATTAAATTTATATCTAAAAAGATATAGAAGATTCGATTCTATGGCTTATAAATAGGAGTTCGAAAATAGAGTTTGAATACATTTTTCATAATCCCCAATACATAATACAAATAACCAACTCTACATCCATAATTGCTCCACCTTCACTTCATACAAACACAAATACACATACACACAACTGTTTCTTTGACTCATGCTTTACTTTGACAAACACTACACTTACTCACACTAACACTTACTGAACACTGCTGCATGCTGACAAATACCCTCATACACCACTCAATACACTGTTGAACACTTACGATCACACATTGACACCAGCACCTGATCCCACAAACACAACTCACACGCTGCACATCATACACTCCATCACGTCCTTCACACTAATCACACATGTTCATTACACCCGACACAATTCAACATACATGTCACATACTCCACAACGTCCTTCTTACAGTTCACCCACTGACGCCACACACCTAACACACCACATCATATTCACTCCATAAACGCTTAACTTACACACACAACTGCCTCTCTCTCATGTTCTCTCTCACATACTCATACACATGATAACATACCGCACTCGTTCACATACGATAGCATACAGTACATAGTCGCACTTGACTCACTTGATCACATACACGATATTACACACATGGCCATGTCTTGATGTCAATCGATCACATAGCCGCATACATAATCTACTTTGCAATAACACGCGGTTCACTGCTATAAGTACGAATCGCTACCTTATACGATCAGATTCCACTAAGTAAGCGAACATAGTCCAGATGATCATGATACGATTAACACAAATACGTTGATTACGCGCGATTTGACTTGGTTAGTTTTTTTTTTAATTATCATATCATTTGCTATATTTCTGAAATAATTGTCAATTTTTTTATAATTTAGTTATATTGCATTTTTAAGCCAAAATTATTATTATTATTTTTTGTAAAATCGTATATCTTTTTTTCAAGATCCATATCTTTAGAGAAGATACATATTAGATATGTATTTTAATATATTTTACATATAGGATTTTTTTTAAAAAAAAATCGATTTTGACATTTAGTGATTTTTAAAAAAAATAAAAAATCTTAACCAAAATTTTAAAAAGATTTAGTTAACTAAGGTTTTCCTATATTCGTGAAATTAGATTTCTCAGGTTTTTTGGTTAAATAAATATAAAGCTAACTCGATTTTCAAATTTAAAAAATATATATATATGCATTAAATATTTTCTAAAAAGAACTACGTTAATTTGATTTAGATTAGTGGGTACATAGGCACTTTTGGGATAACTATATAAAAAATAATTTTTTTATTTTTTCTTAAAAATTTATAATAAAAAATAATAAAATTCATTTTAGTTATATTTTTACATATTTGTTTATATCTTAGTATTTTTACAAAAAATCATTAAAAAAGACCATTAGTTTTTTTTTTTTTTTTTGCATGGTGGCTTAGTCTTAATAAGTTAGCTCTTAAACTTAGTTTTTCTAGTTAATTTTCTAAAATTATTTTTAAGAAAACTCATAGATTTGTAGCCAAATTAGCGTTTTCTACCCAAAAACCTTAATTTCATATTTTATTAATTGAATTAGTTGGCGACTCTAATTTTTCTAAATATCTTTTTTAAAAATATTTTTTCAAATAAAAATGCTTTCTTAATTAAATATCGAGTAATTTATATTAAGCAAGTTAGGCTTAATATAAGTTAAATTAAGAAAAACTGAAATATAACACTATAGAATCGCGGCTCTACTAAGGATACTAGTGAGTTAGCCATATAAAATTAAAAAAATTAATTGATGGGATTCATTTTTTTTTTATGTATATACTGTAATATAATTGTACTAACCAAGTTTAATGATGTAGACATTTAAGAAAAGTCTGACCTAATAAGCTTATTATTGGGGATTTAAGGGAGGCCTTTATTTAAAAAACAAAAAATCATTTACATGCTTAGATGTAGTCGGACTTGGGTCACTTTAGAAACTTAGGAAGGGCCGCTATTGTGTAACCCTCAAGTCGCTAAGATCTTTACTCCTATTTAGCGGTGATAGGTGAGCCCACTCATACTTCGATGTAGTATATTAGGTTTTTCTTTAAAAATGCTTAATGCTACAGAGTTTGAGACCCATAGACTCTACCCTCCCGCATTATTATTATTATTATTTTTAGAAAAAGGCAATCATTTTTCAAATTATAGGAAGAATTTGATCTGCGGTAGATTAAGCTTTCTTTTTCAAAAAAAAAAAAAAGAAGGGAAATTAAAAGAATCAATACCCTTATATATATGTGCCCATGAGCTTCATTTTTTTTTTTATTTCAATCCACTTATATATAAGTATATTCCTCGATTGCAGGTTTATAATGACTTCACTTTTATAATTTAATATTTACTAAACTTTATTACATGGTATGCGTTTGTAGCACATTACATTAATTTTATGCTATATTTTATTATATATATATTATTATCTTCGATTTTTTTTCTTTGTATTATATGGTTGCTCCTGTATTATTTTGTAATATAAGTATTATGTATTGCTTTTTTTTTTCATTTTACAAATAAAAATTGACATAATAAGATTTAAGATCAAACTCACTAAATTGCATTAAAATTTTTTATAGGCAAGCAAATGAATATTAGTGTAATATTTTAAAATATATATATATATCATAAGTAAGGATTTGCAATTTTATTATTTTCCCATGTAACATATTGATCATACAATTTTTTTCATGTATTTTCTTTTCATGTTAAAAAAAAAAAAAAAACCCAATAAAACTATTAAAATCTCTAGGCTTTATTTATGTCTGTACTCAGAAAAATTCTATACCTAATGAAGTCTTGGTGCATTTATACTCAAATTGATATAATCATGGTGTTGTAATAAACTTGTAATCTGAAAATTTGTACAGTAATAAATTATTACACTATTATCTAATTGCTAACCCAGCATGTGTATGTATGCCTTTTTACTGTAAGTTAATTATTTGTTATTTTTGTTACTCTGTTGTTTGGTGTTGCTTATTTCTATTAAAATTTTTATACAATAACATACTTTCATTAAAATTTAAAAAGAATAAATAGAAAATCCTTCGGCCTATAAATGTTTTGTAAATGTCTCCAAATCATTTTTCTTATAACATTAGACACCCTTTTTGTAAAATTATAACCCCTTAATTACATGTTGTTTCTTTTGTAGCTTTGTTGTCCTCATCATGTTGCTTCTAGCTTTTTCTTTCTTTTTTTTTTTTTAAGACAATGTTAGTAATCTAGTCGTCAATAACATAGATTTGCTTTAGTATCCTTTAAGGTTTTCAAGAATTTTTACTTGTAAATAAGTCATTACTCTCGATTATTAACTTTTTAAAATAGCCACTCCTTCTTATCAACTCCATAACTTTTTTCGTCATTCCAATTAGTTAGAGATGCCAGTGACCCTGTTTGTAATATAAGTGTTTTCAAATGACTTTTGAATAAAGTTTGCAAAAAAAAAAAATAAAGAAAAATCATAAATTTTTTAAAAGAAAAATTTACTAATAAGTAAGGGTTTAACGAACTTTGAGTTATTACTTATAAGTGGTTAAGCCCATTATCAAAGCCCATAGCAATTCATTTTTTAAGTTAAAACAACTAACAACAATGAATTTAGCCCAAGCCTAATCTTAGCAATCACTCATTATAAACCTAAAGCATTGTGTAGCCCATGAGTTAAACTTAATACTAAGGAGCAAAAGGGAAAAGCACATTGAAAATTGTTAAATGAAAATGGTGGAGACATAGCCTATCCTTAAGAAAAGCCCAAGCCAAACACAATCCTTAAAGAGAAACTCATTGCCAAACCTTTTCAAAAGCCCTAGACATAAAAACCTAAAACACAAACCACAGATCTTCCCATCTATTTCAACCTACTTTGAGCTAGAAAAAAAAAACCTTAAACACATGGCCTACTAACTTCACCTAGAGCTTTATCCATCAACATCAATCCTCTCCAAGCCTAAAAGGTCTTAAACACTTACTCCATTAAAACTAGTCTACTTACTCCAATGCTAAATCTGAATACAAAGTTTGTCTCCATTATGAATGAACTTGGGGGGTGAGGGGTAGGTACAATAAAAGGACTCATTTAATTGAGTCTAAAAGGGCAATTTTTTTTTCTTAAAATGCAGAGGGACATGTGACCTGTTGCCATATCATAGAATATCTAGTCTTATCTAATGAGATTGGGGCAAATAAGGACAAAACATAAAGTGTTTCATTATGAAACTAATGAAAGTATATCATCATTTGAAGAGTTTAGAATGATAAGAGGTAAGCCCTAATGCCAAACACCAACTAAAAAACACTCATGAGAGCTAAGATACATGAAAGTAAGGATAAGACTTATTCCTTAAAGGAAGTCTATCTTGCATGTGATACACAAATTGAAAGGATGATAGGCATTCATTTTACTCCCTAAACACTTTTATCCATTGTTACCCCCTTTGAGCCTTTGAGGGAAGTTTTTCCAAAAAAAAAAAAAAAAAACTTGTCAAAAACCACCTTACACTAGGATAATTAGGAGGTTAAGGCCATTGATTTTAGAGAAAAAGAATAGGCTAACTTGTGCTTGCTTCAGTTGTGTCAATTCATGAGCAATAATTATCATAGATAACTCGTTTCTTTATATTAAAGAAGATCTTTAAACAGTATACACCTCACTTAAGCCCATACTCACATTCAAATACCTTAAGCCCATAAACTCTTTCCAAACACTCTAAAGCCATGTACACTTCACAAGGCTTATACACTTTGAATTCATGTTTTTAAGGCTTTAAATCTCCTCAAATGGAAACTCAAACACATGGAGGGTGATCACCTTTGGAAAAAAAAATAAAAATAAAAATAAAAATAAAAAATAAAAAGAAAGGAAAAAGAGGGAAAAAAAAAGAAAAAAGAAGAAAACAAAAGTAAGGTAATTGCATCTCAAATGATAGCTCAAAAGCTCTTCAAGGGCTTAGGGCTCAAGTACCTTAGAAAAGCTAAACTTATGAATTTCAAAATTAAGGACATGAGTCTTCCCTCAATATTCTTCAAAGCACAAACCTGAACAAGAAATTCCAAGTCTAAAGAAATAAAACTTTAATTCCGTGATCTTACTTATTATACCACCTCTGACAAAGCTCTTTTAATTGAAGAAATTAACTTATCTTAAGCAATTATTGCTCATAAAACTAGAGCAAGCTCATTGTAGCATTTTCCTACTAAGGTTCTTGACTTGTAAACCCAGGTTAAGATTTAATTTTATTTTTTTTAAAGTTGGCCAACATGTTAATATCCCATTTTGTTTAAGCCAATGACCAAAAGCTTACGTTATAACATTAAGTAGAATGACCTATTAAATCAATCAAAGTATATTACGTACAAGACTGACCATGATTTTTGGAATCTTAATCAAGAGTGAAAACAAGCCATTTGAGAGTGTGAGAAAGTCTTCTTGGACTAAATTATTCAAATAATCGAGAAATTTTCCTTGATATGAAACTTATGAAACAAAAGTCAAGCAGGCCCTGGGGGTACAACAAGCCTTTCGCTTAGAGTCACAAGAGAACTCCCTATAGCAAGAAGAACAAAGTGTTTAATTGAAGTTTTTTTCGTATTCCCTCATCCTAGCAAACAAGCAATCAAAGATGAAAAATAAATGGCTAATGGGCTAAAAGAATGAGTATACTTCTTATCTGTAACATTCAAAGTCGGTATAATTTTTTCCTTTCAATTTCAAAAGTCGAAAAATTTGAGAAATTGCAATGTGAACTTTAATTACCCTCCAATTAGGAACTTCAGTGATCCTTTGAGGGTATTTCAAGAACCTTAGTGATCCTTTCAGAACTTTGGTCATCTTAATAGATGCCTTAATTATCCTCATTTTAGGAACTTCAATAATCCCTCAAAGGTATTTCAAGAACCTTATTTATTCTTGTGTTAAGAACTTTGGAATCCTAATCATCTTTTAGTATGAGGAAAATTATGAGCTTCAGCCATTTTATGAAAAGATTGTTCAAGAACCTTTGTTGTCATACTAAAGAGCTTAGGCTATCCTAGGAATTTTATGAACTTTAGTGATTTTGTGTTCAGAGAGTTTTAGCTTGCATTAAAGAATATCGGTTATCATAAGGATAAAAAATTTATAATAATAATTAGCCATGCCTTCAAACCCTTTTGTTAAGTTTCCTTCTTTAAAAGATCTATCCTTTTGAGAAGTCAATTTTTCTTTTAAAAACATCATTTTTTTAGCATAGTACCTAAGCTTATACTTCTTGCCCTATCCTTTCAAGATAGGTTACCTATCCTTTTGCCCTGTCCTTTCAATATGAGCTCCTTATCCTTTTTGCCCTGTCCTTTCAAGATAGGCTTCTTATTCTTTTGCCTTATCCTTTTAAGATAAATTCTCTATCCATTAGCCCTATCCTTTCAAGATAAGTACCTCAATCCTTTTGCCCTATCCTTTCAAGATAAGCACCTCAATCCTTTTACCCTATCCTTTCAAGATAAGCACCTCAATCCTTTTGCCCTATCTTATCAAGATAGGCACTCCAATCTTTTGCCTTATTCTTTCAAGATAGGCACTTTGATTTTTTTTATTCTATCCTTTCAAGATAAGCCTCTTAATCTTTTACCTTATCTTTTCAAGATGGGTACCTAGATTTTTTTTTTTTTTTTTGCCTTATCCTTTCAATATAGGCCCTTTAATCTTTTGCTCTATCCTTTCAAGATATACCCTCTCTTTCCTTTACCTTATCCTTTTAAAACAGGCCTCTTTAATCTTTTGGCATATCCTTTCAAGACAGGCTCCCTGATCTTCTGCCTTGTCCTTTTAAGACACACTTCTTTAATCATTTTGCCTTATCCTTCCAAAATAAGCACCCTAAATCTTCAACCCTATCTTTTCAAGATATGCATTTAAAATCTTTCGCCCTATTGTTCTAAGATAAGTACCCTAAATCTTTAGCCATATCCTTTTAAGATAAGCACCCTAAATCTTTAGCCCTATTCTTTCAAGATAGGCACCCTATCTTTTGTCATGTTCTTTCAAAATAGGCTCCTTTTTGTCCCATCCTTTCAAGATAGGCCTCCTAATCACCTTAAATTTTTAGCCCTATCCTTTTAAAATAGCCACCTTAGTTTCTTTATCATGTCCTTTTAAGATGGGCGTCTTATTCCTATTCCTATTCCTTTTAAGTTAGTACTCTTCATTTTGTTAATTTAAGTTAGGATTCAGCAAAAATAAGTATCTCTTTTGTTTTTGTAAGGATGTTCTAATTAAACTTCACTATAAAGAGGGGCAGCTATATACACCTCATTTTTGTCGTTTTATTTTAGTATTTTTATTGAGCTAGGATAAAAATAAATAAATAATATAAAAATGAAAATTTAAAAAAATAATAAAAATAAAGTGTCAAGTTGTATCGAGTTTAGTAATATCGAATCAACTCTTATTAAGTCCAGTCAAGTTAAGTCATTTGGAGTCGAATTAGATAATGATGTGTGCTTAATTTAATAAATTCTAAAATCATTAAAGAATTAAGCTTCATTAAAATATTTTTTAGTTCAGTCTAATATAAAGTAAATCTTTATCTAACTTACATTGAGCTAAAATAGACTTAAAATTTATTAAATAGATTATTGAGCTAAATCAAGTTAGACTAACTTAAGCCCGAAAAGTAGAAAGCCTAGATTAATATAAGGTTTTTAGAAACTAGTTTGAATCTACAAAAAATCTAAATCTTATCTTTCATATCTGGGATTTATTATCATATCTTTCATATCTGGAATTGGTTGAGATTAAATCTATATCTAAAAAGATACAAAAGATTTGATTCTGTGGCTTATAAATAGGAGTTCAACAGTAAAGTTTAAATACGTTTTACACAATCCCCAATACATAACACAAATAACCAACTCCACATCCATAATCGCTCCACCTTTACTTGATAAAAACACAAATACACATACACACAACCGTCTCTCTCACTCATCCTTTGCTTTAATAAACATTGCATTCACTCACACTAACGTTCATTGAGCACTACCGCGCACTGACTAATACCCTCATACACCACTCGATACACTGCTAAATGCTCACAAGCATTACCTCATATGATAGAACACTTACGATCATACACAAACGCTAGCACCTAATCCCATAAATACAGCTCATACGTTGTACGTCATACACTCCACAACGTCCTTCTCACTAATCACACGCGTTCCCTGGACCTGATACAATTCAAAACATATGTCATACACTCCATGAAGTCCTTCGCACAACTCACCCACTAACGCCATACACCTGACGCGTCACACAATCTTCACTTCACAAACGCATATGACTTGCACACACAGCCATCTCTCTCATATGTCCCCTTTCACACACTCACACGCATGATAGCACATTACACTCATACGTACTATAGCACATTGCACTCAATCACATATAATAGCATACAGTACATAGCTGCACTTGACTCACTTGATTATACATACGATATTACATATACGGCTACATCCTAACGTCAATCAATCATACAACCTCACACACAATCTACTTCATGATCATACGTGGTTCACTGTTGTACACACGATTCATTGCTGTACACGATCATATTCCACCGAGTAAGCAAACATAGTCTAGAAAATCATGGCACGATCAATACGAATACGGTGATCACGCGTAACTTGACCTGATTACTTTTTTTTTTTTAATTTTCATATTGTTGGTATATTTTTTAGATAATTTTCAAATTTTTTTTTATAATTTAGTTAAGTTGCATTTTTAGCCAAAATTGCATTTTTTTTTAAATCACATATAATTTCTTCAAGATTCGTATCTTTAAAGAAGATACACATTAGATACATATCTTAGTATATCTTGTATATAGGATTTAAAAAAGATCAGTTTTGATACGTAGTGATTTAAAAAAAATAAAAATCTTAACCAAAATTTTGAAAAGATTTAGTTAATTAAAGTTTTCTTAGATTCATGAAATTAGATTTCTTAGGTTTTTTTAAAATAATAAATGGTTAAATAAACGTAAATTTGGCTCGATTTTTAAATTTAAAAAAAATTACCCACTAAATATTTTCTAAAAAGAACCATGTTGGTTTGATCTCAACTAGCGAATACATAGGCATTCATAGGATAATCATGTAAAAAAATTTTAAAAAAAATTCTTTTTTCTTGAAAATTCATAATAAAAAATAAAAAAAATCATTTTGGTTATATTTTTACATATCTGTATATATCTTAGTATTTTTAGAAAAAATTATAAAAATAAAGCCCATTAGTTTTTTTTTTTTTACATAGTGACTTTATCTTAATAGGTTAACCCCTAAATTTAGTTTTTTCTCGTTAATTTTCTAAAATTATTTTTAAGAAAAAGGCACATATTAATGGCCAAATTAGGATTTTCTCACTTACAAACCCTAATTTTATTTTTTACCAGTTAAACTGGTTGGCGACTCTAATTTTTTTTAAATATCTTTTTAAAAAACATTTTTCAAGAAAAAATGTTTCCTTAATTTAATATCAAGTAATTTATATTAATCAGGCCGAGCTTAATATAAGTTAAATTAAAGAAAACATAAATAGAGCTCAACAATGGTGTTCTCTTTATTGGAAACATTTTGGTATGTGTTACTATGCCGATTTGTCTATACATAAGGACAAGTTTGATTCCAGGGGACTTCGGTATGTGTTTCTTAGGTATGCCAGAGGCTTCAAAGGCTATATGGTATATGATCTTGAGAAACAAAAATCCTTAGAAAGCAGAGATGTCATCTTTTATGAAAACATTCTTCCATTTAAGGAAAAATGATATTTAGCAAATAGTAATTCACTTTAGTTTATTCCCTATACCACTTCCTTTTCTTATGTTCCTCTATCTACTTCCTCTAGTACTTCTCCTCATATTTCTTTATCGAATGAATTTTGTCCATCTCAATCTAATCACCTAGATTCATGTCCATTTGATTCTAATTTACCTCTCTGTTATCTTCCTTCTTCTGGTCCACATAAATCTTCTCACATTAGTCATCTTCCACAGTGGCTTGCTAATTATATTTACACTGTTCATGTTGTCTATTCAGGTAATTTATTTCCTTCTTTGTCCTCATCTAGTTTTGTTCCTTGTCCTCATCTAGTTT
The DNA here is from genome assembly GCA_024138005.1 of Lumnitzera racemosa. Lineage (NCBI taxonomy): Eukaryota > Viridiplantae > Streptophyta > Magnoliopsida > Myrtales > Combretaceae > Lumnitzera > Lumnitzera racemosa. The sequence continues at coordinate 18,415,243 of JAMXBC010000009.1, forward strand.
TGTTCCTTGTCCCTTGTTTCACTCAAATAGTTTTATTAGCTATCCTACTCATTACACATCTTCACTTGCTCATGTCTCTACTACCAAAGAGCCTACATGTTATTTTCAAGAAACTTTAGATGAAAACTGGATCGATGTAATGAATAAGGAGTTGCAAGCTCTTAAACATAATAACACTTGGGAATTAGTTACCTTGCCTTTAGGAAAGCGTCCCATTGGTTGTAAATTGGTATATAAAATAAAATATCGGCTGATGGCACTATTAAGCATTATAAGGCTCGTCTTGTTACGAAAGGTTACACTCAAAAGGAAGGGGAAGACTATAATCAAACTTATTCTCTTGTTGCTAACTTTTCCACTGTTTGTTTATTTTTAGCTATTGTTTCCATAAAAAGATGGCCATTATTTCAAGTTGATGTTAACAATGCATTTCTCCATAGATCCTTAAATGAAGAGATATACATGTTACCTCCATTCAGTTACTCTAAGAGTGTTAAGGGACAAGTTTGTAGGTTGTTGAAGTCTGTATATGGCCTTAAGCAGGCCTCTAGGCAGTGAAATCTTGCCATTTCTACTTTTTTGGTTAGGTAAGGTTTCATTTAGTCTCCTCATGATCGCTCCTTATTTACTAAGTCAACTGATGATGAGTTTACAGTTGTTTTTCTTTACGTGGATGATATGCCTATTATAGGGATGCCGTCGTCTGCTATTGATGCTTTGAAATAGTAGCTTCATCAAGCTTTTACGATCAAAGACCTTGGTCAAGCTCATTTCTTTCTTAGAGTTGAGCTCTGTCATACTAATCAAGGCATACTTTTACATCAATAGAAGTACATTTCTTATTTGTTGATTAATTCTGGTTTGTCAGCTTCCAAACTTACTAAGTGCCCTCTTCCAATAGGTCTTAATCTTACTATGATCAAGGATGCTTTCTTTGACGATCTTGTTGTTTTTTGACGCTTTATTGGATGCCTTTTATACTTAACTACCACTCGACCAAATATTTCATTTACTATCCACAAGTTTAGTTAGTTTATAGCTTCTCCACGAGTTTCACATCTTAAGGCTGCTTATCATGTCTTAAAATATGTTGAGGGAATTGTAGATATTGGATTATTCTATTCAACTGATTGTCCTTCTATTTTACTAAGATATTCTAACTCTAATTGGGGTGGTTGTGCTTTAGTTCACAAGTCGATTATCGATTATTGCATTTTGTTGGGCTCTTCCCTAATTTCCTGGAAAACTAAGAAACAAAATGTTGTTTCTACTTCTTCTACAGAAGCTGAATATAGGAGTATAGCTTCCACTAGTAAGGAACTTCTTTGGCTTTCCTATCTTATAAAGGATTTGCAAATTTCCTTTCTTACTCCTATTACTTTGTTCTGTAATAACAAGTCAGAGCAATTACTTGCTGATCACCCTTGTTATCATAGATGCACTAAACATATTGCTATCAATGCTCACTTTACCTATGTTCAAGTCACTAAAGGATTCCTTTGCACTGCTTATGTTCATACAATCTCAATTGGCTAGGGGAGGAGGGGGCGCTAAGGAGGGAAGGGTGAGCTGATGGTAGTGGTGTGAAGGGTATATATAGTTTATAGTGGTTATATGTAGTCTTGTATTTATCTGCGAAGTTGTTGAGTCTATGTGTACTAATTTTGTAGTTAATTAGAGCATAGCTGTCATCGTTAGTTAGATTAGTTAGTTTGTTATCTCTTGTATAAATATTGATCAAGGCTAATCATATCATAATATACATGAAGTTTTCATTTCTATTGAAGACTAGCTCCAATATTATTCTACGTATGAACTCGGATAGTATAGTTATAGTTGATGCAACTTCTTACGTTGTCACTATTGAAGCAACTTCTCACCATTTGAAATGAACTTGCACAAATAATAATAATAAAGCTAGCCAAGGGCATGATTGCAGATGCTTGAGATCCTTAACTGTATCTACTATATGATTAACATTTTTCTACATTAGTTATATGATTTGGGTATATGATTTGTTTTCACTAAAAAAGTTGTTTAATGTAATATTATCAAATATTCATAAAACCTTTACCTAGGTTACATTCATTGATTACTCTTATAAATTGTATACGGACGACCCTTTTTTATATGTGTCATCCAAGAAGAAAATAAATTGAAATCGAAATTAGAAAATTAAGAGCTAAGGTCTAGTGTGACTATACATCTCTCTCTCTCTAAGGACCAAGAACATGGACACTCATCCCACTCTTCACACGGTGTCTCAAAAGTAAACAATCTATTGACCTACGAAGTCAAAACCTTACGTTATTATTTTTCTCATGTTGCTGTTGTGACAACATTATTCATATACAATTAGGGCATAATTCTTGCAATATTAAATTAAATGTCAGACGCCGACAAATCTGAGATGGAGGTTTTCGGAGATTCTTTTGTCAAATAATAATCAACCGGCTTTTACAATGAGCTTATCCCTTATTATTAATATTATTATTAATGTACATATCATGTGTATGCCATTATAAATAATTAACATATATAATAATTACAAATTTGATTCCTATGGCACTGGTTTTGGTTTTTTTTTTCTCTTACAAACTACATTATAACTTTGAAAAGGTATGAGTCCAATTTGATCAATTCCATAAGAAAATCAATATTCATATTATTAGGCTACAAATAATCTTGGCTTAATCTCCAAAACTCTCAAAAGCACGACTTAATAACTTCCAATAACTTTTAAAAGTATACAAATAATTCATAAATTTTTATTTAAAAAAAAAAAACAAAAAAGAAAAAGGAGTCACTCGAAAGAACACTAATAAAGACTGTGGGGTTTGAGTAGATGTTGTGGCGAAATGTATATGTTTTTAAAAATTATAATGACAAACAAGTATAATTTTAATGTTTAATGTTTGCCGTTTTTTTTTCATTGGAGTCCTAAATGCTTAATTTTTTTTTCTATTTAAGCACTCAATATTTGTAAAGAAGTCTTTGTTAGTTTGCAATTAGTTTTGTCATTAGCAATAGAGCAAAAAGTATAAATTTAGTGCTCAAGATTAGTCAATTTCTCTATTTGGGTTTTGAACGTTTCATTTTTTTTTATTTCAATCCTTCACATTTGTAACAATTTGTAAATAAGTTCTCCATTAGTTTACTGTTAGTTTTGTTAATAGTAGTGAAGGAAAAAATATAAATTCAATCCGTAATATTTGTCACTTTTTCTATTTAAATCTTAAATGTTTAAGTTTTTCTGTTTCAATTCTTAATATTTACAAAACTTTGCAAACAAGTTCTTCCTTAATTTGTCATTAGTTTTGCTATTAACAGTAACATGCAGTATGATTTGATGCATCCAAATAACTAATTAATTAAATAAATTTGCAATATATACATTATTAACTGATGGAGGATCTTATTTGCAAACTTTTAAAAACGATAAAATTTAAAATATAATAAAGAAGAATATTACATTGTACTAGTTTATTTTACATGTGACAGATAATTTAACGTGTGTGTGTATTTATATATAGCCAAGTTGCAACAAGCAAGGTGCTTGGTCAATGTTTTGTCCAGATGAGAGAATGAGTTTCTAAAATCCGAAACCGACCTTTTTCCCTTGGGGAGGTGGTATTTGACAGCACACATACAGAACGTAAAAAGACGGCTGCAGTACCTGCATGGTACAATCTAATCATAAGATTTCAAGATATAACCTAAGATTATTTAGTATTTCATTGCTCTACTAGGCCACGAGGAAATCACATGGATAGATCAGTTCGTTTACGTATCCATTTTAGTATTTCATTGCCTTCGTCACAAGTGATTCCTACATGCACAACTTGTAATGTTGAATTGAAACTAAGCTATGTGTATACGCATAATATAGTCTACCTTATTGAATTATTTTTAATATGTTGACAAGTAAACTAAAGATGAAAAAAAAAATGAAAAGAAACCAAAACAAATCGATAATATGTAAAACTTAATTAGGAAGTTCATGTATTACCAATAATGTTCAATGATTAATTTGTTGGAATTTTCATGGTCACAAAGAGATCATAATTAAATGTAATAAGAAAATATGCCAAGCATGAAAATAACAATAGGGAGTGCTTCAAACTAGATATGTAAACTAAGTCAAACTACTTGTGAACTACTCGAATTTAGCGTAATAGTTACTCGAGTTTGATCCAATAAAAATCAAATCAAACTCAAGCTTTACAATGCTTAGCTCAACCAACTTGCGATCCTAATGAAGTTTGAGTTAGATATAAATGTCAGTTGAGTTTGAACATTAATTTTATTATAATTTAAAAAAAAAAGTGTTTTTGAATAAATTGAACTTAAATAAGTTTAATTAAATCGAGTTCGAGCTTTTTTAACACCACTTCGAGTTAAGCTCGAGCTTAAGATTCTAAGCTCAATAAAACTCCAATCAAGCTCGAACTTTAAAATTTTGAGTTAAGCCTAAGTTCAATCTCCAGATTATATTGTCTTAACTTAACTCATTTACAGTTTTACTTCAAATCATTCATAAACATTTGGCCAAAAAGAAAAAAGAAAGAAAAAGAAAATGTACATAAGCATTTTATCCTTAACAAAATTAAGAAAAATTGAAACTAAGAAAGTTAAAAAAAAAAAAAAAAAAAAAACAACAAGAGTTCTCTTTTCTGGACTCTATGTAATTTTTAATAATTTTACAAATTTATTTGTCAATTTAAAAGCAAGTTTTTGAAGAAGTATAGGTTCCTAAAAATCCCTATAAACCAATAATATGAATAGTGATCTTTTAATAAGATGAATTAAATTTAATTATTCACTCACTCAATAGTTATAATAGTAGCCGGCAATAATGTGTATATATATATATATTATGAAAGTGGATTGGCTCTTAAATAATCACCTGTTTGAACATTAGCATTTAGCCTTCTAATTAAAATTTTATTGTAGAAAAACCAATATTAAAAATAACTTATTAAAACTATAATTTTTTTATATTAAGGATAAAATTAGCATCTTATTAACAAAACTTTTCCATCACTTATCACCTCATTCTCTCAAGTAATTACCACTATTCACTATTACCACTAAAAATGTAAAAACAGTTACCACATTTCAAACCTATGTACATTAGCATTATCACGAGAAAACTCCTTCAAATCATAACCACATTATCACCAACCAAAAGGGAGGGAAAAAATTGGCAGTGCTTCCATTAATCTAGTCCATGGATGCGGTAGTTTTGTTAAGGTACTAAAGAAAGTTTTTTTTTTTTTTTTTTTGCATACATTCTTTTTGTTAATTTTTCATTTCTAGGTTTTATTTTACTAATCCATAGTTTTTTTTTTTCAATTATTAGATAATGTTCATCAATGTTGTTATAAGTGAGTTTCAACGTGATCATGTAAGTTGGATGATAGTGATTTAGGTTAGAAAACTCCCTGTGTTTCACTTGCTTCTATTAATTTAGTCTATATATGTAGTGGTTTTGTTGAGATATAAAAGAAAGTTTTTGGTTTTTTTTTTTTTAGCCTAACATCATTCTTTTTGTTAATTTTTAGTTTCTTTGTTTTATTTTACTGATTCAAAGAACTTTTTTTTTTCTTCCATAAGTGAAGAATGTTCACCAATATTGTTATAGGTGAGTTCCAATGTGATTGCGTAAGTCAGGTAATGCGAAATTGGATTATTTATATATATGACGGTAAAGTGTATTTTTTTTCCTCCATTTTAATGTTTTGTCTTTTTGTGTTTGTAATGATTTAAATTTGATTCAAAACTAGGAGAATAATCATCTCATTAGTATGTAATACAGTTTGAGGAATGTTTCTATGCCAAGGTGAAAAACTGTTGTAAACCGTATCTAAAACGATTCTATGCTTGTCATGAAAACCTTTATAAACCATCCATTATCTGCATTCTTAGAACTATATGACTACTTCATATTATTTGGTTTATTTTTCTTTTTACCAAGGTTCTTTCTCTCCTTTTTCACATCGCTTTAGTCAATTTTTCTTCTCTTTCATATATTGATTTAGTCAATTTTCGTCTTTGAATGTAATCGGTCATTAGCACTGCCAAATGCAATGGATTTACAAAGTTTGAATAATGACAGAGGTTGGTTTGATCTAATCGGAGTTTACTCCATATTTAGTAATTAAACACTATCTTTTATGAAGAAATAAAGAACTAAGGATTTTTGTTTTTGTCCGCTTTTACTAAAAACTGAGGTTAAGCCCATGTTTTTTGTTTGCTTTTTTATTTGGTAGCTGCCTAATAAAACAACACTGAACTTCATGAAAATCCAAACTTGCAATTGATCGAATACAACCAATAGGAACAGACCCACGGAAGCAGCGACCAACAACATCAAACGACATTACATTTGGTAAAAAATTGTTTTCTATTGTTGATGAATAGCGAATTTAATTAGTTTAATATATTTGAGATTAGTAGATAAATATATTCAATTATGCAGATACCGTCACTGACGACCTCTATTATTACATTTGCCAAAAATCAAATCGAAAGCAGAAAGTCAGAAACACGTTTGCCATGCTTGGATTATGGATGCTATTGGATGGATCATTGTAGAATTTTCAACCCTTCTAATCCCTTATCCAATAGAGTTTTGGAATGGTCTCTAAAAATGATTTTTAAACCCTAAATCTGGATAAAAATAATATACATATATATATATAATTCCAATGATTTATTTTTGGTACATTATTTATGGGTTGAGCAAATTAGTGTCAGATCTCAAAATTAAATGAATGAAAAGAAAAAGAAGAAAGAGGGTTTTCTTTATGATTTGGGTTAGCTTAGAAAAAAAAGATACCTAGAGATAAATCTTTGGTTTGTGAATTTGCTTTGTCTAAGAGGAAGATGTTCTATAGTATTTCATATTATTGTAATTTTTCTTTCTAGGATTGTAATAATATATAAAAGACTTATTTAAGGATATTAAAAATAAATAAATGAAATTAATATTTAAAATAAACCATACACGATTTGAGTTATTTTTTTTATGTACACTCACAAATCAATTTTTTATTTTATTATTATTTTATTTTATTATGTTAATAGGTAAGGTTAGGTCTTAAATAGATTTTGCAAAATCTTATAAGTGTAGATTCTAAAAATAGGATAAGAAGTTTATTAGGTTTTAGGAATGGCTATAGAATATCGGGTCAGTTTCGGATTTTGCAAAACTTGTTCCAAATCTAGATCCATAGCTTGGATTAGCATCTTAGATTACTTGGTGAATGTCATAGATAGATTTGGCATTTGGATAATTCAGTGTTTGTTTGTTTTTATTATGATAAATGTCTAGAACATTAGATAAACTTTCTCAAACTTTTTTGAATGGTAATTTAAGGTGAATGGTCGGAAAGACAAGCAACAGCCAGCTTCTAGCGATTGTCGGAATTAACAATAATGGAAAATATTATTTTGGGAGATTCTAAAATCTCCTCCTTTACTTTTGATGGATTGGTCTCATTCATGATTTTATTATTTTTTTTCATGTTTTAAAAAAATCTGAATTATTGAATTTACAAATTGTTTAATGGTTTATATTTAAAAATAATTAAATCAAAGATAAAAATGATGGCAGTATTTGTAAAAACAAAAAAAAAAAGTACAAAACGGTAAAAAAATACTATTAATGTAGAAAATGACTTTCTCTTTTAAAATTGAAGTTCACTTTCGTCATTTACCATCAACATTTTCCATAATGTTTAACTGCTACGACCATAAGCCATCAGCTACCATCTTTTATCAATAAAAGAAGTTATTATCAACTGTAAGTTTAAATTATTGTAAGAAATCTTGGGTATCATAAAGTTTTAATTTTAAAAATATCAAAAAGGATAATATATTTGTAAAACCTTTTCCACCAAATAAACACCCCTAAGTGATAATTTTTTACATGAGTTGCACATATGCCATACATCAAGAGAGTCGTATACTTGTAAATTATATAATCCCTATTAAGGTTAGTTTTCAAATTTTGTTGTATGTTCACCGAATCTGTAACATCTTGGTTTAAGCTCTGACTCCTAGTCCTGTTCTTGTAGCCATTTATCCCTATTATTAATCGAATTACACTAACCTTTTAACTTTTCATACACTTATCTTTTATATATATATATATATATACATATATTCTTTTGAATAAGTTTTTCGAGAACACACCTAATATCCGGATCATTCCAATCCTCCCACATCAACTCATCCCCAGGGCCTGATCAATCATGATATTAGTCTTAATCATCCGTTCAAATAAAATAGGTTAAAAGACGGGTGCCAGATTTTCCACGCTAAATATCAAATATAGCGAAATGACAAAGTTTACAATTCAAGATTATCATTCTATTTGTTACTCGCACCGACTACTTAAAAAAGGAAAAGGAGAAAAAAAAAAATTGGCTACATATCAATATACCAAGACAAACATCGACATACATTTTCTTTTTTTTTTTCATTTGCATAGAAAATTAACTTCCAACCATGTTTAATAAAACAAACTCGATTTTTATGACTTTGCAGTTTGGACCATTTTTTCCATGGAGAGAACAAAGCGTTTCTATTCAAATGAATTTAAAATGAAACGCAAAAATTATTGGGCACAAGTTCAATATGGGATCTATCTTATAAGCATTGAAGTGAAATAAGAATATTCCTTATTACATTAATTAGATTCGATTCTTATATTATTGAGCAAAAACATCTCATTTGATGCTATTATAGTTTAAATCTAAAATACAAGAAAATTATATAGTATAATGTTTTTTACTCTGTCCAACTTTTTATACAAAAATATGCTAATAAAATATTCATGAAACGCAACTTCCAATATATCTGCCTTCACACAATATCTAGACACAAAGATAAAAATGGTATGCTATCCACCGTCTTCTTCTTCTTCTTCTTCATCATGGTGCAAATGTCAAAGGAAAACCAAATTATTCTTAATTTATGTGGACATTCTTGTACCTATGTTTACTGGAGTGTTTGAGATTAAATCTTCTTCTAGGGACGATGCAATTTTGCAGCATGACATGGCGAGCATTCGCCACTAAACCAGGTGCAGCAGGTGAAAGGGTTACACGTGGGTTTCTTCATTATAAGGGCATCTGCAACGCGCATTTCTAGACCCATTGCTAAATGCTCTGAGGAAGGGTGTTCGGTTCCTTTCCCATTAAACTGCGGAGCTTAGCTAAGTAACGTTCCTCTTGAGAGCAACGTAGGAGCAGGTCGTTCTTTTTTTTTTTTCCTAAAATTTTGATTCATCAAAAGTATATTATTAAACCATAAAATGTTAAATAAAATATTAAACAACTTTTATAAAGAAATATATCATGTTTAGTATACAAGAATAGTTCAAAATAAAATATAATAAATTAAAATTGAATAAAATAAGGAGCGAAATAACAATTCTTTCTCATTTTTAGAAATATCTATGAAATGACATGTATATAGTAATAATTATCAAAGATATTCTTAAATATTAAATATCATAGTAAAATTGAAAGTTAAATAAGTAATTTGATTGTTAATAATAAATATGAAATGAATGGAATAAATGATTTTTTCTTTTAAAATTAAAATTGAATTTCTCCTTAAAAAAAAATACATACTTCCAATTTTTGAATGTGTTTCCAAATATAGAAAAAGAGAATAGAATCTAAAATCGCAATTCTATTCCAATTTATTTTTATGTACCAAACATGGCATTAGAAATAAAATAAAAATCTTTTTAAAAAGAAAATTTTTTAAAATATTAATACTGTGTTTAAAAACTCGAAATTGAATGAACTTCTTCTTCTTCTTTTCCTAATCAAATAAAATTAACCATGGGATTACAAGAAAAGATGGATTCTGCCACATGATGTATATTTATAATCAGTAAATATCAATAAAATTATTTATATAATTTATGTAAAATATCGATAATTACTATTTTAAAAACTACTTATTTCATTGCTATAATTGTATTATATATATATATATATATATATATATATACTTACAGACTACCCGTTGTACGCCATTATCAGACGTGTTAAAAACTTAAAATTTAGGAGTACACTTGATCGAAAAAAGGGAATACATGAAAGAAAAACTTGACTTTTATATTTTGGCAACTACAGTCATACTCAACATTTTCCTAATTAATTAATTCCACTGGCTCCATCACACAGACAATGCAACTGTCCTACATGAACATACAATTTACTACAGTAATATAATTAAGAATATGCCGTCGACCTTTATTTTTTTAATCAGTCCAACAAAATCTATTAATGTTCATGAACCCAACAACCCCACCCCATCGTTATAAATAGCCTCTTCTCCTTTCTCAATCTCCTCACTCCCAGTTGAACACATAGAGAGTGTAGAGAAAATACCAGTCATCACTAGCCAGTGTGCGTGTTTAATTAATTACACACCCAAATCCAATAAAATATAACCACTTTTTAGATATCCAAAAAAAAAAAATGGAATTCTTGTCTTTTTCTTCTTCCGGTTCTTCATCTTCATTGCTTTCGTCAAAAATATCCGAGGATGATGTTACATTGGTGTCAAAATGTACTGTGTACCCGGACAAGAAAACAAACATGAGAAATCTCATACTGTCTGTCTCTGACCTCCCTATGCTGTCCTGTCACTACATCCAGAAGGGGTGTCTCTTCACGCGCCCTCCTATCCCAACCAACTCCCTCGTCTCTCTTATCAAAGGAGCGCTCTCCCAAACCCTAACACTCTTCCCACCACTCGCTGGCAGGCTGTTCACAGACCCCGAAGGCCACGTGCACATCACGTGCAACGATGCTGGCGCTGAATTCCTCGACGCCAATGCTGGCGGTGTCGCTATCCGTGACGTCCTCGCACCGGAACACGTCCCGGAGATCGTTAAAAAGTTCTTCACCTACGACCGGATGGTTAGTTATAAGGGCCATTTTCAGCCCATTGTGGCGGTCCAGGTGACGGAGCTGGCTGATGGGATGTTCATCGGGTGCTCGGTGAATCATGCCGTCATGGACGGAACCTCATTTTGGAACTTCTTGAACACCTTTGCAGAGGTGTGCAGGGCGGGGTCGAGGAAGGTGACGCAGGTGCCGGATTTTAGCCGGAACTCTGCACTGGTTTCCTGGTCGGCCGTGTTGAAAGTGCCTGAGGGCGGTCCTAAGGTCACTTTCGACGAGGACCAGCCCTTAAACGAGAGGATATTTAGCTTCAGCAGAAGAGTGATTCTAAACCTGAAGGCTAGAGTTAATGATGATAACCCAGAAAGGCGGGAAAACCGAAATGGCATAACTAACCCTGAAATTATGGGAAAGAGTTTGAACGATCCCTGTCTTATCCGAGACGGAAAGATAGGGAGCGTCGTCGAAAATGGTGTCCACGCTGTGGAGGCTCAGGTCTCGTCTTTCCAATCCCTGTGCGCGCTTCTATGGCGTTCTGTGACACGTGCAAGGAAGTTGCCACCATCACAGACCACCACTTTCAGATTGGCAGTCAACTGCCGTCCCCGCCTCGAGCCCAAGCTTGACCCGAACTACTTCGGGAACGCAATCCAGAGTGCACCCACGTATGCCACGGCTGAGGACGTCCTCTCCCATGACCTGCGGTGGTGTGCAGAGCAGCTAAACAGGAGCGTTTCAGCTCATGGCGATGCTGCCGTGCGCCACAACATCGCGGAGTGGGAAAAGAACCCGAGGTGCTTCCCCTTGGGTAATTTTGATGGGGCATCAATCACCATGGGGAGCTCGCCGAGGTTTCCTATGTATGATAATGATTTTGGGTGGGGAAGGCCGTTAGCGGTACGGAGTGGAAAGGCGAATAAGTTCGACGGGAAGATATCGGCTTTTCCTGGGAGAGAAGGGGGTGGGAGTGTTGATCTAGAGGTGGTTCTGGCGCCGGAGACAATGGCGGCAGTGGAAGCAGATATGGAGTTCATGCAGTATGTGTCTTGATCTGGCTAGAGTTGGGCTCCGTTCGGTTCGAATTGACTTTGATAAATTACGATAATTTTTGAATTTCGATGGATTTTCAATTTTTTGTTAACTATTTCTTAGTATTCTCCCTCTCTCTCTCTCCTTGTCCCTATTTTGAATGCAATTAACTAATCAGTGCTGTAATATAACGATTAATGTTTCCTCTCTCCACCAAATCTGTGTCCGAATTTTCTATTACATGGGAAATGTTAAAATGCATTCATGCGTCGAGGTAATAAAAAAAAATTATTATTACTAATATGCTATACATTTTAATAAATAATGTTAAATATTTATATTAGCAACTTCAAAAACTTTTTTTTTTTTAAGAACTCTCCAATTCTATGAGTGTCTTATTTATAAGAAGTTACTTTAGCAATTTTTTTTTAAATTTTCATGTTAAAGTAAGGCTTAGATTAATAATAATAATAAATAAACCAAAAAAAAAAATGCAAGCGCTTGTGCTTGTACAAACAACTCACCTCAGTTTAGCAACTCAAATTAAGTACGATTTAATTCAAAGAAGGTGATGCTCTTATGTACTCCATTTTGAGCTCCTAAGTATCCTTAATAATTTTTTTAAATTATCTCATACTATAATTAAATTTACCAAATTATATAAAAAAATAAAATAAAATAAAATAACAGCTTTCTGACTAAGTTCCTGTAAACGAACTCCTTTTTATGGAGGATCGCTTAAACATTGGTCAAGCACTGCAAATATTGGCATAGGGACACGTGACAAGCAACGGGATAGAATTTTATGCTAGAACGTCATTCTTTTGATGGACAAACAGTAATAGAGGTGGATGTGATCTTAATAGGTGTATCTAAGCTTTCCATTATTAAAAATCTATTTTCCCTTTCAAAAAATAAATAAATTATTTGACTATGATGTCAATATAGGATTCATTTATCAAGATTCAAATATTTTAAGATATGATACATTGTTACACCAGATAGATAAGTGATTGGTTACCTTTCTCTAAGCTAATAGTCCACATTATCGGATTTCTAGTTTATATGCCTTATCGCATAAATAATAAGAACAATAAATAGCATTCAAACTATTTTAAATCTCACCAATTTATGAAAACGAATCTTTTGGCTTAAAATAGTTTATACTATCTATGCTTTTATGTATTTACATGATTTATTTTTTATATACAGGTTCCTCATAAGAGGTAAATATAGAGCATACTTTAAATCTTAGAGAATGTACTAAGATGCCTAGCAATTTCTTTCTGAATGTTTGGGAGAGAAAGAGAAGGATATTAGAAAGCCATAAAAGATTTAAAAAATTGCTATTATATTTTACATTGCTATATTCTACTTTTTACAATATAAGCTAATGCCTTATATAGGCATTTTGGCACATAAAGAACAAAACGAGTTAGTGCCCGTAACCAAAAATTTGTACTGTAGACTACAGTAACTTAATACAATATTACGAGCAACAAACTTTATAAAAAAATTCACTTGATATACCTAAATAACTGTCTTATTTTTTAGACCTATCGATTAACACACTTTAATAATTACATTATCTTGATAAGATTTGTAGATCAATCAATAGTGCCTGTCACCGACTCATGTGATGGTGACATATTAACGTCATTAAGGTACTCAAGTTCTTAGTTGTATCCTACTAAGATAGCTTCTTCTTCTATTTAATCAATCTCTCTATCCTTTAGAGCTTGCCTGATTGAAGGTATTATAAACTAGTAATCATTATTGTGGCCCCATAGTACCTCTACTTCAAATGGTCCTAGCCATATCTTTTATGGGATGGTTTGATTTATTGAATATAACCTCTTCTGGGTTTCACAATATTTTCTATCATCTTCTCGAATATCTCCTTCAACAAAATTACAAATCCTTAATGGATAATACCTCCTTAGCTGATATTTCATCCATTATTATCTAAACTCTACGATCAATTTGAATTACGATGGATTTGATCTTGGAAATATTTGATTTAAATGATTGATCTAAGATTCAATGATCTATTCCCATACTAATAGGGATCTAAACAATTCTATTAATAGGGTCAAATTAATCAAATGATTTAAATTTAGATTTGTCTTGATGATTCTTAGATACTACAATGCCTCATATGCTGGAATCTAAACAACAATGGTATCATAATGCATAAGATACCATTTAAACCATTTTAATTCTACTAGAAATTGGCCTTCATGGAATCTCCAAATATGGAGATAGATGAAAATATATTAAGGATGTAATCTAAAAGAATTTAGATTTAATCCTCTATACTTTTTGAAAATTTAGACCTAATAATCCCATAGTTGAATCTTGTTATCTTCTTCAAAATTGCCTCTTACAACTATTTGTCATAAGTCCTATGGAACATAGATGATGAAAGATTTTGAATTGTACCATCTTGGAGGTAATGGATTTGGACTTCGTATCATGGCAATGCTCATAGATGCATAAATATCACCTAAAATAGGTGATGTTAGAATTCCAATCTTAGCTTCTTCAAACTCTTTCTAAGGTCTAGACAAGAAGTCAGCAACATGATTCTGTTTTCCAAATATATGTTTGACTTGGTAAGAGTATTTTGAAAACCATTTTTGCCATCTTAACAATTAATGATGTGGAATTGTTTTTTTCTTAAATTTGAGCATTTGGGGAAATAAACTCATTCCATCTCAATTGTGAAATGCGACCCCATAAGATGATATTTAAACTTCTGAATAACTTATTTTACTGCAAGGATCTCTTTAAACGTCTAATGGTAATGGATTTCTAAGTCTTTGAATTTCTCGCTTCTGTATTCACATACATGTCTTCCTTTTTCTCCCCATTCTAGGAGAATTGCTCCCCAATACTTGTCACTAACATCGATTTGTAGAATGAGTTGTCCCCCTAAAGGGATCTTCAGCAGTGAAAGTTTTTGCAATTCTTCTTTTAGGAACTTTATTGCTCTTGTCTGCTTATTTCCCCATGGGGGATGTTTCTTCATCTAAAATAGAGTATAAGTATGCTTAGAGATTTAGGGAATGAAATCTATAAGATAGTTTATAATTCCCAAAAATTATTGTATTTGCTTGGTGTTGAGATCTTCATTTAGGAATTTTAATAATTCTTGAGCAATATTGGATTCTGGTTGATAACAACTATCTTTGATTTTCATCCTTAAGAATTCCATTTTTATATGGGCTATCTTCATCTTCTTTTCTGAAAGCGTAACTTCATATGATGTCACCAATTCATAAAATTGTTGAAAGAGTTTAGCATCAGATATCTCATTTGAACTGAAAAGAAAAAAAAAAGATATTATCTATATAGATGATAGCACTATTCAGAATAGGTTGGAAAATCTTGATCGTAGCTTTCTGAAATAATGATAAAGTAGTTTTTTGCCTAAATGGTAGAACTTTCCACTAGTAATGGTGATTAGGGATGCAGAATCATGTGTTGTGCCTGTCTTCTAGATGAATTCCTATCTATTAAAATCCTACTTTAAAATCAAATTTAGAAATGATTTTAGCTTTAGCAATGTTTTGGAATAATGTATTCCTATTAGGAATTGGGAATTTGTCATCTTGGACAAAGTGATTAAGAGGGTGGTAATTGATGATAAGTCTTAGCTTTCCTCTAGCTTGTTCAACTCTCATATTGACATAAAATGCTTTACAAGTGCATTGCGAATCTAAAGGTTCTATCAATCCTTCACTTAGTAGTGTATTGTATTCTTCTTCTGCTAATTTCACATGTTCAAGATTCATTCCTAAATGACTAGCTTTAGTTGGATTGATAACTTCATTCTCCTTAGAAGGAATTCTCACAAAGAATTCTTAGTTTTACCATAGTGAATGGTTACATTTTTCCAAGAACTCACATCATATGCATCTGTTTTAATCCTTCTGGCTAATTTTGTTATAATGATCTCCCTAATAAAGTAGAATCTTATAAGTTCAATATATGGCTTGTGATACTTTTTGAATCTTATTCCTTCTGAATGAATCTTCATCTGAGGTATCTTAGATAGTATATCCCATGCAACAACAATATCCTTATTGGGCAATGAAGATCCAAGGATTAGAGTTATGATACTACATCTAGGAAAAAACTGGATTTTTGTAGGTTTGCTTCTGAGGTGTATATGGAATTGTTCATTGGATGCAGTCACAAAGGTCTTTGAGTATGGAATCCAAAGATCCAAGATACTTTTAGTTGCTCCAGTGTCAATGAAAGCAATAATAGGAATTGGTTTAGCATATTTGCTAAAGAGCATTTAGATTGAAACATGAGAAGTGCTAACACTCATAAGTTCTCATAAGTTCATTTGCAATCTTCAGTTATGTCTCTTGAATTGAGTAAGATTCATCTCTTGAATCTTCCCAATCAGATTCTTAAGTGTATGTTTGTAGAGAAAACTTTGTTTTCTCTAATGGTTGATCTTCTTCTAAAAACAAGGATTCAAAGTCTTCATCTTTCCTTATTTTGACTCTAGCCTTCTCGATAATTGCTTAGATCATTTTTTGAGATCCCTTTTGAGGACATTGTTTAGTATAATATCCAAATTTGTTGCATATGAAACATCAACTAGGTTTTTTCCCTTTCCTTCCTTTCTTTTTATAATACCGCCAATTTTTCATTGGAAATTTTCTTTTTGCTTTCGGCAAGGATTTTCTACTTTTGACCTTAAAATGTTTCTTTTTCTTTCTTGGACTGCAAGCATACTTCTTTTTAGGATTTCTACATTTAATATAGAAATCTGGCTTACTACACATTTCATCAAAAACATCATTACCTTGAATGTAGTCTTTGATAACTCTCCTTTTGTCACACATATCTTCTATGACCATGTGAAGTATTTGTTGAATTTCTCCAACTAAAACATGAATTACCTTTTGGTCTTTTAATTGAAGATATCATTTAATTCCTCTTGACAATGGCAAGGGAGTAGAAGGGAGAAATACTTGCTTCAAGTTAATGTCAGCTCTAAGTTGATAAAAAAGTTGGACCATTCTCTTGAAATGTCTATCCAAATCTTTCTTTTTAAAAGAACAATATTTTCTCTCGTGAAACTCTTTCCTCCATATCTCCTTTGAATCTTCTAGATTTCCTCTGAGGAATTAGTAGATAATGTTGATAGCTTCATCAAAATTTGTCAAGTTCAAAAATATATTAGATCTTGTTCAAAAATATATTAGATCTTGTTCAAATGCAAAGTTCCACCAATCCTGAAGTATTCTAATGAATCTGCTGACAAACTTAGTCAGAATTTCTCCATGAGAAAAATGTGTTAAGAACTTTGTCGACATCTACGAATGAAATTCCTAGAGCCTGTATGTCCATCTGATGTATGGTATATCATCTATTGTAAAAGGACCACTAGATTTTGGTGCCTTCCGCGAGGAAGAGGAAGCTCCTGTAGTCAGACCAAAGTCTGACTCATCGTCATTATTACTTCAAACCATCAAGATTAGTTTTGATGGTGGTTCATAAGTAACACTCTCTTCACTAGAATTATCAGCTTCATCCAGATGGTCTTGGGATGTATCTATCTCTTTATCAAATTCTAAATTACTTGATTCTTCTCCATCAAAGCTGCTTATGGCATCTTCTTCTTCTGTTAGAATGTCTTCAGAAGAACTAAATGTTTCTTCTTTAGATTCTTCAACCATAACAATTTTTGGAATTGTCTGATGGTGATAAGATAAGCTTGTAGAAAAGCTTTGACAGGATTATCATCCTAAATTTTTATCATATATACTCTCGATTTAGAGATGTCGTCTTTAGGTTTATCATCATCTCCCACATTATGAGTCTTTTTAAAATCCTCTATAGAGCTTGTTGAAGTCTCCTTTATCTTTTCCTTCTTTCTTCTAGAAGTCTTAATCTGTTTGACTTACTCTCTTAGTTCAAACAAAGTTTTCTTAGGTTATTGTTAAGGCTTTAAGAAAAATATTGATGCTTTTCTTGGCCTGAGGGTGTCAGAAAAGATATCCGATTATGCAATAAGTGGAACATAAGAAGTTTCCTTTTCTTTAGCTTTAAGCATGGCAATTTGATTTTTTAACTTTCTAATTTCTAACTCCTTCTACTCTACATAATCTTGAAGACTCATACCTGGTTGTGACATAGATTTTTTCACACCTTCAGGTCTCTTTTGAAGGAGAGAAATTAGCTTTGAGCCATCATCTACTTTTCTTTCAACAGTAGATAACCTCTGTTAGATATTCTCTACATTAGAGTCCATCCTTTTAAGTACTTTGTTTTGTGCAATAGCATTATTAGTATGCCAATTGAGTACAGCTTTAGTTGTGCTGCTCCTCTTTTGATTCCCTAAAACATCACATTCTGTAAGATTTGTAACTTTTTGAAAGTGATGATAATTTTATATAGTATATTCTTCATGAGGTGAGAACTTACTTTCATTCTTCCTGGGCTGCATCATGAAAGAAGGATCAAATTAGACTTTATTTGTGTTTGTCTTAGTTTGTTCTTCTAATGTGAGCTCACAATGATCACCAATTGTTGGATTATCAGAATCAATTATATTTTCCATAAGATCATCTTCTAATATCATTGTGTCAAAATCTAATGAAGTGTTAGAGTCTCCAATGCTAATTTTTACTTGTAAAGATGATTCTAGTTCTTCTCTCCTTTTCTTAGGTGGAAGTTACTCGTTTAGAATCGACCTTTGAGGTGTTTGGGTAGATCGCCTCTCATGCCTTCTCCAGCTAAGTGATTTTGGAGTGAAATTCACTTCTCTTCTTATGGGATCAAGCCTAATATCTATTCTATTGAGTGTTTTGTACTTGTTGTACATAGAGTTAAGATTTAAATCTTCTTAAGGCATACCAGACAAGGATTGTGTTATATTGCTTTGTCTTAGAGGCTTTTGTTCTTTAGGTCTCGAATTAGGTTTCCATACTTGTGGTGCATCTTCTATCTGAGGTGATAGTCCATAACGAATCATGTACTATCATTTCCTATAATCTTCTCCAAGTGATCCGATGGTAAGATCACCATCTTAATATCTCTTCCAATAAGAGGATGATATTCTTTTTCTTGATATTGGAGGGTTATCAAGGAAATTTCTCTTAACATAACAATCATCACACTGGCAGTCTCCATCAAAGTAACAATGGCCATTAAATAGGTCTTTGAAAAAATAAATTGGCCTTCCTTGATTGTTAAAGTGTTGATAATCTACTATAATCGCTTATCTAGTTTAGAAACTCTATAGGTTTCTAATGGTTGGATCATCATCATGGTTAGGAATGTAGAGGAACTGGTCTTCTATTCTTCTTATAGCTTTTGAAACTAATGACTATAGATCCATCATGTTTCCTTACAAATATGGGATCAATTGACTATATAAAGACAATATTGTGGTGATGTTTTTTATAGCTCATTACCCATGTTATTAGTAAGATCTTTAAAAAATCTATTCTAGACATTTGTCTCAAAGTATGGACTATCGTATGAGTCTTATTAGAATCCATGAAATGATGATGGATTCACTTCCTTTCCTTGGTAGAGATAAATCTAAGGAATGATTTTGTACTCTGTATACCATTTAGTAATAAAGAGTTGCAGCAATTCCCTTAGGATCCAAAGGTGCTTCAATGATTTGAACTTATACTCGTAATGCTTCCAAAAGCTTTGGATTAACCAAAGCTAGGTTGTAGTTTGGATATAGTGTTACAAACATTGTTCCAGCATTTAGGGTTGTTTCAATAGTACCAATACATGCTTGTTGTTATTCCAAGAAACTTGTATCCAGTAGTGCTAATCTAGTTACTTTTAGCAACCCTTTTTCTCTCATGAAGTGTCAAATCAAGTCTGATTGCACCATAATGTATGTGCATATAACCTTGAGATAACCATAACCTAGGCAGTTCTGGTGATATTTACAAAGTTACAAATTGCTCTTCTTGAGAAGCTCCAATAGGACATTGATCAAATTTGGAAGGTTGGATGTATTCCTTGACTTATTTTGAATTTGGACTAATAAGTGACCTTCATAAATATCTTTATGGCCTAGCAAAAGCTGAGTATGGATTTATCAAGGGTAAAGATGTTCCATCAATCTTTTCTTGGTCATCAAGATAAGGTACCTTATATAGGTAATCTATCTTGTTTGAGTGGCTTTTATTGAAGGCAGATGTATCTAAGTTGAAAGTGGCTATGATTGGGGTAATAGTGGTAGGTATGGTCATAATATGTATATCTGAGCTTTCCATTATCAAAAACCTACTTTTCTCCTATTCTAAAGAAAAGAAATTGCCTAACTCTGATACCAATATAAGACTAATTCATCAAGATTCAAATATTTTAAGGTATAGTACGTTGTATGTAGCATAGAAAAAAAGAACAGACTGAAAAGAAGATTCAATGCTACTCTGCATATGGATATAATGTTCGTGAACTGGTGATTACAGGTTGCTTGTTAAGTCGGCCAGTTATTTTCAAAATTGATTAAATATTTTTAAAAAAAAATCTCTAGTATATGAAAAGGTTACAAAATTATTTTATTAGAATTCTTAAGAAATGTCTCAATACACATATTTATATTTTTTATATTAAAGTAGAAAAATATTTATAGATGATCAAAGTATTTGTTAAAATATCAAGTGAAGTTTACACATTTTCAATTATGAAGTGTAAAAAGTATTCTTCTTTTTTCTTTTTCAATTCTTTACAAGTGTCTAGGATACTAGTGAATGGGACATATAAATAAAAATTAAAATTAAAATTTTCCAATGACATGTGATAAAGTTTCTTTTTTTCTCAAATTATGTTGTTTTTCAAATTCTTTTTAATCACATGTTATCAGAACAAAAAGAAAATGAAAATAAATTTCACATCAGATAATCTTCATACATTACGGAATATAATTGATGAATGTACAAATATAAAAACTACACGAACAACATTTTTTTTTTTCCGTTTTAACTACCCTTTATTGGAAAAGACAAAAAAAAAAAAAGAAAAAAAGAAAAAACGAAATGGAAACGCAAAAACAAGAATCTACAGTAGAAACATCATTCTGAATTAATGGAGTTAAGACAAACAGTAAGATTGTTTTCTCCCTTACTTTTAGATACTCAGTCCTAATAGAAACCAAACTTTTATGTAGGCTTGAAATTCTAAGGTTTATGTCCATGTTCTGTTGATCCTTTCAACCAGTAATAGGTAGACTTATCCCAAACATGACGTAAATTTAAATTGTAGTTCTAGCACCCCTCCCAAACAAACAAAAAAAATGCAGTCTTTACGATTTAAATTATCCACCAAACAGAGGAAGGCTATCCATTCAAAAAAAAAAAGAAACAAAAACAAAAACAAAAACAAAAAAAAGGAAAACGAAATTATATAAAAAGAAAAGGATTACGCTTCTATTTCATAGGCATGCGAGACAAAAATATGCAACAGGCTTACCTGATGTCTCAAAATCGCCAAACGATTTAATGTTCCCATTATGTTGGTTGTAAATTTTAAGGTATAATCAGTCCAATCACACCCATTAATGATATATAAAAACCAACAGAAATATAATGCTCAGTCTTAAAAATGAAAAAGGAAAACGAAAACTTAATTCAAGATA
The DNA here is from genome assembly GCA_024138005.1 of Lumnitzera racemosa. NCBI lineage: Eukaryota > Viridiplantae > Streptophyta > Magnoliopsida > Myrtales > Combretaceae > Lumnitzera > Lumnitzera racemosa. Next base: position 18,436,840 of record JAMXBC010000009.1, read on the forward strand.
GACTTGTGTGTTCAGTAGATCTAAAACCGGTTCTAAATCATTGGTTTACTAATTGGAGGTAAGGTGGACTAAGCCTGACCTTAAGGCCATTGGCCTTAGCCGATTTGACAAACTTTGGATTAGTACCTCAGTTTTTTTTTTTTTTTCTTCACATTTTTGTAAATTAATATGAATAATTTTCTATCTTTTCTTGTATTTCTATTTTTTTCCCCACATTATTGTAACTCTAACACTATGCGTATATTATATATAATGATGATGTGTGAATGATTTACTGTTATTTTCAATTCAAATTTTATTTTATTCCAAAATAATTTATTTGGACTATGTAAGTGTAATGTTATTTTAATATTATAATCTTAAATAAAGCAAGAGAAGTTACAAAAGAAGAAGACTTGTTATTCAATTTTCAAAATAATTGTAAATACAGAAAGAAACAAATTTTAACGTAACAATTAACTATAATTTGTAATAGCACATTATAAAATATTAATTTCCCATGTGAAAATTTCTATAAACTTTGTAATGTATTGGTAAATTACTCATGTTATGTAGTGTAATATAGAGACCAGACCAATAAGGTAGAAAAAATAATTGACATTGAATCTATTAATTTCAAAATGCCATAAATTTTCAATATAGTAAGCTTATAGATAAATCATATATTTGAACACTAAATGAATCAATGTTTTTACCAAGATTTTTCTAATAAAATGAATTTAGAATAAATACATGATATTGAGCCAAGATACTTTGCTTTCTTACTTTTTCGTTAAATTTACATATCATATATGCTAATTTAAATTGATGAATATTCTAATTTCTATAATTAATACTGCTTATCTATTTAAATTCTTCGATTTATTAATACAAGTTGATTTTTTGTTATGATAAATTCAATGGATAAGTAGAGAGAATAATTGGGGGGATGTAGAGATTAAAGTGGGATGTCATAACTTATGAAAGTAAATAACAAATTCAATTGCAAATACTGAGATTATTATTATTTGTAAATAAAGTAAAATTTGGATACTGAGATTATTATTATTTGTAAATAAAGTAAAATTTGGATAAATGGAACCATCAATTCACTAGCAATTCAGACCCGTTAATTTACCGAATTTATCGATTTAGCAAATTTATCAAGTTAATCTACTTGGACCTTTAGGGCCTAGCAATTCATAAACCAGTTCACGCTCACTCATCCTTAAACTAAGCCAGTTCAATAACCTTTCTAGTCTATTCATAATTTGAAACTAGTATTTATATAGATCTAATTCAAGATTTAAGATAATTTTATAAATTATTTTTTTTTTTTTTTGAATTTATATTCACTGTCACGTCCCTTACGTACCACGGGTAAGCATGTCCGAAAGGGACAATGTGAGAGTGTGAAGGTACTGTAGACTACTGGTATCCATCCATTAGCAGCCTCACATGTTTCTGTCCCAATGATCTAGTTTATGCTCTAGCTCTAGTAGATAACAATAGTCGAGTTGAAAATAACCTCGACTACAAAGATTTGGACCACATACACCAAAATTCTCTACGGGATAAATCAATTTATATTTTCGAAAGCTTCACATAAACTTGAGAGGACGCATAGTAAATTTCTTTCTTAGACCTTCGACAAAGTTATCAGGTTAACTGAGACCCTTTTTTACTAATAACCTTGTCTAGAACCTTTTGACAGCCGCACAAAACAGCGAGCAAGTTATTCCATTAGCTGGAAAGCAGCAACATATCCACCATCACTTAAAATTCGAGCGATGTTGGGATAGTATTTCTCTTCGTGGTCAGGAAGAAGAGGAAGAAAGTAAATTCTCTTCGAAGAAATAGTTTGACTGACTAGAAATTAAGCTAAGAAGATTCCATGCTGTCAATCATTGGGCCGTTGAGCTAGCCCTAGAACAAAAATTGGTTCAGAATTTACAGCCATTTCATCTAATAAATGCTCAGATTCTCCGAGAGGCATCAATAACAAAGAGAGGACCAGTGAGAGATAAAAAGAAGCTCATATTGGATACAAAAATTTATGGTAACCAAAGACTAACTAGTACAACAGAGTCACAGGATCTGAGCAGCTGTGTTCAACTTTTCTGCTAAGCTGAGCTGTGTTCTTGTGATGCTTGAAAGATAAAGCAGAAGCAGTTGGTCCTGGGAGGAAAAAAGAAGCAAAAGTTCATGACAGGAATTGAGAAAGGATCTATCAACTCCTGTTGACATAAATGCACAAGCAGCACAGACGCTTCAAAATAATATCGATCTTTACCTACTATTGGAACAGCCTAATAAATCTTGCACGTAAAGCATATTCACAAATCAACCCAAGTATTTTATATCCTATCTTATATGCTTAAGTATCCATTATAAAGTGGAAACAATTTACCTGTATACTGTCATTGACAAGCTTATCGAAACCTGATGGTGGCAATTTTGGCAATGAAGCTACAGTTTCAGCTATGAATCTTCCAATGGTATTATCTGGTGCAACATGGCCTTCCTGAAAATATAACAGAAAGCCTCCTTAAGTTGGGGAAGCTAGATCATAATCATGCATGAAGAGCATGACTAGTTCAAGTACCCTTTATCTTACCACAACGTCGTCAACATACTTGTAGACATCATCAATCAAAGCTAGCAGCCGAGCCATGGAGGCTTCCATACCTTCCAAATCATTTGGGAGTTTGTCAACCGACTGCTTCTTCAAGATATCAACTGCCATTGTTTTGAAAAGAGAAAAAGGAATTCCAGACATCAGACCACAATCAAATGCATGAGAAGATTAAAAAAACGCTGCTTTTTATTCTTGATACTGGTTCACATTCAAATTAATTAAGAACAATCAAGATTGGCAAATTTGAAGTGGTGATTACAGACCAACAGAATATGAATATCATTATTCCACAAAAATTTTAAATGGCTGTATGACTGGATCTACATTGACATTTGCTTGTGATGGTGAAGAAATAATGTTCAGATGGGTATAGAAAGAGAATATAAGATCTCATGAGACTAGGATCTCCATGCCTTACCCTGGACCTCAAGATCCTACCACTAAAAGCAGTGCTAGTTATGTCATGGAAAAATTTTTCATTTTCTTGGTAAGCATCATGGAATAATTTAATCAGAAGAAAAATTTAAAAAGTAAGAGATGCTAGAAAAAAAATGGCATCAGTGGACCTCCTTTTCAATAAGGCCAAAACAGCTGTCGATATCATAGGATATGCAATAGTGAATCACATGAATTTTAACCATGAAAAAAAAAAAAAAACTCAAATGAATACACAGAGGAGACTTAAGTGATAGCTGAGGTCAGCTCCCAGTAAAGCAACTTAAAAAGGAAGAAAACAGCATATAGAAAAATAATGAAAATCATACATCCAACCCTCTCTGCTTCCACCATACGCAGATCCAGTGGGATCTCTTGAAATTGAGCAGCAAGCTGCCGGTCCCCAAGAGACAAATTGGTTGAAACATAAGCTTTAATGGATGCCTGTCCATTGCTGAACCCAGTATCAATTGTCAAGTGAACAGGATTTGGAATTTCTCTGGAATAGAATTCATGTATGAGGGCACTACCGCCATTGACACCAAAACCAGTTGAATACCTGCAAATACAGCCATAATTCAACTTCAAGATGCTGATAAATAAAACAAGCATTTCTTGTAACAGATGATTGCCACCAAATCATCAAAATAAACATAACCACTATAAAGAAAGTGCGAAACACACGTAACCACTTGAAAGCAAACGAAATGCTAAGAAAGAGCAAATAACTGTTTAAGTCATCTGTCATGATGGATTAATCAGCCAACACAGCTTAGGATGGACATAAAATCATGCCTTCTACTCATGTTTACAGTAGCAAGAAAAGTCAACAGCTTGCATAGCATTAGTATTTTAATGCTGATATGTACTTTGCTGTGTTACCTATGCTGAAATATATTCTGTTACTCTGTGCATTTGTGTAATGTGTATATGGGGAGTAGGAATGCAAGTTAGTATGCATGAAGGTTTAAGTTGCGTGTGTAAAATTTGAATTATGTGTCAGTTATTTCCTTAAGTTGTAAGAATAGTACTATGAGAAAGGATGGAGAGAAGGGTGAGGGGAAGAAGAAGAAGAAGGAAGAGGAAAAGACAGTTAAGTAAACTGCCCATTGTATGTTCTTATACTGGAATTTCAATGAAGAAAAGACAAAGTCCTATTATTTTTAGATAATATAGAATTACTACATTTTAAAGGAGCTCGTAGGATTCAATGAAAAAGAGGGGAAAAAAGAATGAGCCCTAATTTAAAAATTGCTGAGTTCTCTTTAGCAAGCCCAAAAATTATTATTTCAAATTGATTCTGTAACATCATCATTGTGGCCAACAAATAATCCTGAACAACCATCTTGAAAATTTACGAATATTCAGGCTGGAATAATTACATGAAGTCAAAAATGGTGGAAAGAGTTATTCTGGAAAATTAATATGATAATTTTGGATGAAAATTAATATATCTTCAATTATGATATAATTTATATATAAGATGCCACATCATTTGTATCTGGCTTATGGGGACACACCTAACCGATTTCAACATTCTGAGAAAGGCCAAAGTCACGATGGTTTTGATTGCCAAGACTAACAAACTTTTCTTATATATTTCAAAAAGCTGTAAGGTATACAAATTTTCAGCAGTCCAACAGAAATACAATCCAAACTCAGGCAGCAGGACACAACGTGTGCTGCTGAATGTGCCCCAGTTAGGGGCATAATATGAGAAATCAAAAATTCACACACAAGATTATAAACACAAATAAAACTCGCAAAGCTAGTCACTAATGAGAAGTACATAACATAGCAGACAAATTTATGTGCCTACAGAAAATAAAATTAGCCATAGCAGTTGCAAATCCAGCAAGGCTATGGTAGGCTATTGCAAGTATTTTCAATCAAATTGACCATCTGGTGCTAAAGAAAGTAAATGGTGAAAAAGCTAAAATACTTGATGTAGACGACAATTTGTAATAGAACCATTACCATCCTACAATGACTTCTTTTGGATTCACCCTCTGGTGAGAAAGTAACATATTATGGTGATACTCAATATCCAAGGCAACCTGCAAAACAAATCCCAAAAGCATAACTCAGCCATGTTTGAAGTTATAAAGGAAAGGGTCCTTTGCTAGAGATTGGCTTTAAAAATAATTTTGGAATTTTTTTAGCCATAATTTTAGAATATTCTCCCAATAATTGCCACAGGCACCAGTTAAGAGACCCAACAAAGAAACTTCTTATCATTCCTAAGTTGATCACATACTTCTTCATTATATAATAAAGTGACAAGTATTTGCTTATGGCCTTTAATAAGAGCCCAGCAGCAGCTAAATGACAACAAAGCATTCTTCCATGACCGACATGACTTCTTTACACCACACATTGGGGTGGGGGAAAGAATTTATGAACCTGGCAATCAGCCTACAAAACCTGCCACATAGCTTTCTTTTTTGCAAAATCACACATTAAAACCTGCCCCTGTGCATTTTCAAATTTAAAGCTACTCGACCCTTGCAATACGTATATGAATGTTTCAGCTAAAAACTCTTATTAACACAACTAAGAATCTTTAATTTGGCGAAATAAATGATAACTAAAACAAACTCAAGTAAATGGGCAAGCAGCGATGATTTCCAGTGCTTTCATTCTCAATTAAAGATATTTTCTCATCCCACATTACCAACAAACAAGCACAGGACTACAAATAATACACTCAATGAAAGTAGCCTGTCCAACCGCAGCTAGGTTAATGAAAAGAAAACCTAATTGGAGTGCTCAGTAACAATTTAACATGAACCAGAAATTACATCAACAAGGTGAAAAGAAAACGACACTGCACAGTCGCTCTCTCAATAAAGTGTCAATGCGTCATTACAATTCGAAACGCATATCTCCTAAGCATTCTGAATCAAATCTTAACTTAAAAACCAAAGCACTTGAATCTCATGATACCTAAATTGCCCTAATTTGATAATTTATACCAAGTCTCAAAAATGACATAAATCTCCATCCTCCTAACAAATTTAGCATAGTAACTCACTTCTTAATCGGTATTTATAATTAATAAACCAAAAACAAGGAAATCAGACCTGTCCAGAGGACTCGTTGTGAGGAACAGCATAGGAATTCCGAATATCGACGGTTCCATCAGGCAATATCGATCCTAAAAGAGTGCCAATGACGCGCTCAGCTTGATCAGGACGTCGAACATAGCAATCGCAGATGTTGAAGATCACCAATGGATGAACCTTCACAGATAGGCTTGACGATGAGGATGTGAACTGCAACACCGTGGCATTGGTAGTAATGTTATCGATCGCCTCCATAGTCCAAAATCCGATTGGATGAGACGGCGGGAGAGAATTGATAGAGACAAGCCAACCGACGATTAGGGTTTTTCCAAAGTGAAGAGAAAAGAGTAACAAGTGATTTTAAGGGAATTTTCTGGTATGGAGACTTATGGGCCTTTCAACTTGGGCTCTGTATGGAAGATCCAATGGGCCAGATTTACTATTTATCGATGGAAAATTCCATCTCACTTTCAATTTCAATTTTATAAAGATTTTACAATTTAATCAAATTATAAAGATTTAGATATGCATGGATAAAAGTAATAAATTTATTGGGCACATTATCACGATTAATATATTTACAATAGATATTCATAACTTGTTCTAAATTAACATATTAGCGAAGCGATGCATTTACAATGCATGTTCAAATTAAGCAGCATTAAATTTATATATTTAAAACTTTACCATTATCTATTTTGTAAAAATCATAATTTTTTTTAATATTGATTTTTATCGATAATTTTAAATTTTAATATATATATTTCTTTAATAATATATCATAAATTTATCCTTGTCTTCTTAAATCCTTTTTGAAATATGTGAATTGGATTTTATTTTATAACACATGCATCAGTTTTTTATATTAAGGAGAGCTTCTAAAAATTTTTAATATCTCTTAACTAAATTTTTTAATATTTTTTATTACTTATTGCTCTATTACTTTCGATAGGTCTTATGTTCCTTTACACTACCATTATCATTATCATTTATTTACTTCAATCAAGACTCTTAGTGTGTAGATGAGAGAGAGAGAGAAGATTAGAGAGTTGTCCCTAAAAAATTTTAAAATATTCAGAACATTGGAGAGAAAAAGAGGAGATAGCGATAGATGGGGGGTTAAAGGAAGTTATCATGAACTTTACCATAATAACTATATAGTTATTTTTATGGTATTGAATAACATAAACTTAAAAAATATTTGATGGAATTTTATAGAAGAAAAGTAAGGTTTGTTACTTAAAGTCATTTTGGTTTTAATAATATAGATATAAATATAAAATAAATAATATAATTTAATAATATAAAGAAAATAACATGAAATTTTTATATGACTATCGTATAATTTCCCATTAAATGATACATTATTTTAAGAAGTTATAATCATTAATAATATTGTGAACTAGGAGAAGAGCACGTATATACTTTCCCATTAAAATACATTATTTAAAAAAGTTATCTATATTATTAAAGTCATTTGGGCCTTAACTAACTGGCACTCTTTTTTCGTAAAATTTTATTAAAAATAATTACACATGGTATTATAATAATATAAATCCTATGTAGTTAATAGTATAAATTCTAAACTAAGTCCAAGTGTTCTATATAATATTATGAGTTGATAAAGTTAGGTAAAATAAAATTTTTATTAAAATGAGAAATCGAATATAATATCGATAATAAAAAACTTAGAAACTCTTTCAAAACCTAAATTACGTAAAAAAACTCTAAATTTAATATACGTGCAAATATCCAAAATCAAACCCGAGTTTGACTAAAACCGTAAAACTATAACTTTAAGTTTATAAAACGAATAAATATAACTTAATAATAATATAATTATAGTCAATCGCAATTATCAACTAAATTACATAATTGCATATAAACTTTAACGAAAACGTTGAAATAACTCGTAAATATTACTGACGTAACAGGTATTAATTAAATTAATAAATTTTTATAAAATCTCAAAATTAATTTATAAATACTAATTCTATTTTTTATGTTTGGAAAAAGTAAATATTTTTATTTTTATTTTCCTTTTTCTTTCTTTTTCTTTTCTTTTTATTCTTCCTAATTTTCTTTTCCTTGCTCCATGTAGATCTCCTCAAATTTTCCAGCAGCCCATGCTTTTAAAAGCCAATCCAAAAGTAATGATTATAGCGTATTGTCTTAATTAATGCTAAAATCTAGTAGATTTGTTTCTTTGCTTTATCATTGTTATTTAGTCCATTTTCTACTGCATTTGAATGCTTGAAAGTTTGGAAACTTGGAAAAACCGAAAAGAAAAAGAGAAAAAAAAAAAGAAAAACAAAGCAATTAACATACATACAAGCTTAGCAAATACTAAGAAGAAGAAAAAGAAGAAGAAATTAAGGGGAACTCAATCAATTGATTTATTAAAGAATTTAGATAGGTTATTTAATTATTTTTGTACATATATATATACTTTATAACATGTATATGTATATTGACTATATTTTTAAAATTATTTTAATTAGTTACATGTATGTATGTGTAAATATATGTGTGCATTATACATAGTAAATTTAGTATGTGGTATGTATGTATGCATAGAGTATATATGTATATATTACTTAGGTATGTATGTATATGTACACGTGATTATGTATATATATATATATATATATATATATATGTACATAGTATTTTTTTTAGGGTGTATTATGTATGTGTAAGTGGGTATATATATCTGTATGTACATAATAATTATTTCTAGTATATGTTATGTAAATGTAAATATACATATATGATATATATACATGTATTATGTATTTTTGTATTTATATACATATGTATGTTATTAGTATTTTCTTTATGGATATATATATATATATGTAGGCATGATTTTGTATATGTATATATATACATAGTATTTTGTATTATATGATATATATACGTGTATAGTAGGTATATGTACGTATATATGTACTAAGTATTTTATTTAATTATTTATTTGTCAATGTAAATGTTGGACATAATATTTATGTATAATATTATTAATTCTATTTTGTATTTTTGTATATATATACATATATGTAATACAATCATATACATACATATGTATATAAAGTACAAATACATGTATATTACACTCATACATAGAGTATATAATTAAGGTTAAAATAATTTAATACATAAAGTATATTATATGTATAAATGTACGCATATGAATAATATTGTATATGTAGAAATATAAGTATATTTAAATAGTACATATATAATATACTATAATATTAATTTAATAAATATATATATAAATATTTAAGTGTATTATAATTTAGGAGAAGTATAATAAATAATTAATTTATAAAATTTAATAAAATATAGTAATAAGTATTAATATATAATTATATCGTAAAATACAAGAAATAAGAAAATAATAGAAAATATGGAAAATTCATAAGTGTGATATGTAGTACTTCTATACATTGCCAAGTAATCACTTAAGAATTATTTAAGTAATTTTCATAATTAATAATAATAATAATAAAATAATTAATTAGTTAGAAAAATAATAAAGTAGAAAAATTTGAATTAATACATCGTAAATCTCAAAAATAAGTAAAAATAAGTAACTATAGTAAAATAAACCCAAAAATAAGAAAATTACGAAAATATACTATCAAATAATTATTAAATCATAATTATACTAAGAAAAACTTAAATTGGTATTTTATAACTTTTTAAGTTAAAGTGATGAAATTTTATACTATTTTTATATTACAGTCGATACTGCGAATTATAACATCCAAAATGGACCCTACTATGAGAAAGTACACTCGAAAACGATTGAAATAAACTATAAGTTTATAAAGATTTGAGCTAAATCAAAAAAGTTATACGCAATTTGGTAAAAAGCTTGAATTAACAATTTTATACAAATCAATAGCTAAATTTAGAAATAGTACAAATTATGATATTAGTTTAGTTATTTCATTTCCAAACTTATTACTTTTCATATTCTCTATTGTTAGATGATCACGACATTACAACCGACTTGCCATCCAACTACTACGACCCTTAACTTGAGTATAAATGAGTGGGTATTTCTAATGATTTTATACTTGCTTATGTATATAATTAGTGAATATAAATTGTTATTAATAAGTGAATGTTGTATGGAGTTAAGTTATACTTATATATGATACTGTTTGTTGATAGTGAATGTACTTTAAAGTATAATAACATATTGTTTATTGCATAGTAAATTTGATAGGAGTTGATCTATTTGTGACTTTGTTAATTATTGAGTAAAAAGACTTAACTTTATTCGACTTGAATAAATTAAATTGAAATACGCATAATCATGTACTACATAACTAATTCTAGCCGTCACATTATACAGAAATAACAAGAGGCTACACGTAGGTTAATTATAGTGATTATAGTATTTTGTACAGTGTACACGTACAATATAACCTTTATTTGTCCCATAGGATCACTAGACGTTAGAAGCGTCAACTACCTATCTAAGGGTTGAGTCTAAATGCCTCCATTTAGTAGTGAGTGAAGGTTGCATGAACCTAGTCACAATCATAGGTTGAACTCAATTTTGATTAAAACTAAAAATGGATATAACATTATGTTTTGAATACGAAATGCAGAGTTTAGTTACTGTATAAGTTCTAGTATAATACCTGGATCTGATTGGTACCAATATATCTTTAACCCTAATTTCGGAGAGCGTTAAATTTGAATTGTATGCAGTATTTGATTACCTGCATATATTTATCACGACCCAACAGCATTGTTGTCGTGGTAAATTGCCATGTATTGTATAAAGGTCTACTATCAACCCCTTTATTGATTGTAGACCTTTCATAAGACATACAAGACTCCTTCCACTCTACGTTAACATTAGGCTTATAGATGAGTAACATAGAGCAATTTAATTAAAATTAACTCCTATGGTGTAAATTAATTAAATAAACATATGGACTTGTTAAGTTCCACACTAAAAGAATATTACAAGTAAATACAGTTCATAAAGGAAATTACATCATAAATTTTAAACTATATTATGAACAAAAATAAAGATAAATAGTTATCTACAAAAGCTATTACAAAATCTCCTCTCCGCTCCCTGATCGTTTCAACTCGTCTCTACGCGAGACTTACCTCGAACATTCCTCGGCCTAAATGAACAAAGAGGTTTCCCTACAACAAAAGAAATCTATTGGGGTGTAAGCATATGCTTAGTGAGATAAATACCCTTGTCAATACTGCATGGCAAAAATGTATTAGATGCACAAACATATAAATGCATGAACAATTCGTATGCCGAACAATTAGTATGCCAAACAACACATGCAGTAGCCTAGAAACTGCATACGACTTAGAATTGCGTCCCCTGTAGTTAAGGTTTAGAGATAATTAACCGACCTAAACCAAAATCCTGGTTCTAGTCCTTAGGTTTTATTTCATTTGCACTATTGTGCTTAAGCCAAAACAAAGCTACATATATATATACTTTCTTTACTGAACGAAAAATCATAATTTCAAAATCTCAAGTCTAGCAATATGGTGGCTGCCATAGTCTACAAATATACGCCCTAAGCAAAAGCCACAAGACATAGCCCCTTGCTAACTGTTGGTGTCTCTCGGCGCTTCGTAAGCTCGTCAGCTTAGGATAGAGACTCAATATAAATGATAACATAATTAGTACTTAATCCTGCAGGAGGCCCTCTTCTTGTGAGTCATTTCCTATCTTCTATGTGAAGTAATAGTCGGTGTCATTCGAATGCAATTATGAGGAATGTATGATTCATTGAATTTCTTAATCATATAAGTGATTAATCTTGTTTTTTTTTTCATGGTAATAAGACAATTTCATTCCATACAATCACACATACAAGTTATCATAAACAATTTTCATTATTATGTGATTAACAAGCAATAATATTTAACCAAAAATTCACATACATGCATTTCCTACCACAAGCATCTAATTTGTATATGTAAGTTTAGGTACATCTATTTTACAAGCAAAATTAAGTAAAGAGTCATTAGGAATTCATTCACTCAGCCATGCAGGTCAATCAAAGTAGTATGAGGGTAGGTCATCTCTGAACACTAGGTTCCCTAGACATCGCAATTATAATACTATAAGGATTTGAAATAAACTTAGAAAACTAAGCTAAAACTCTTTAAGTTATACTCTTGACTAGATTTCGTTTTTTTTTTTTTTTTTGGTATCTTACTTAAAGTTCAATTGAGTATAACTTTCTCTTTTTAAATCCAATTTTTATCATCTTATAGTCAATCTTCATTGTTTTCGAGTGTACTTTAATCTGGTGAGGTTAGATTTTTGAGATGAGGCATATAAATCTACCCATAGGTCAAAACAGTAGTGGTCCTCATGATTTGGATTGTTTTTGGGCTTTGTTTGGTTAATGGGTTTTTTGGCAACTTAGGAATCCTTTAGGTTTGGGCTTAAGATCTCATTCTAGGCTTAAAATGCTCTTTAAAATCAGATTCACAACTTTGATTTATACTCCTAAGGCCATCAATCACTTCTTAGGCTCTTAAGTGGGCTTAAGTTATCAAATGGGCTTGTTTTTTTATCCAAATCAAATATAGTTACTTTATTGGACTTAAAGGGTGTTTTGTGGGATTCTTGAGAGTCTTAAAACAACTTTTATTGTTGTGTTAAGTTGTTGGTCAGAAACTTAAGGTGGGTTCAACTTAGTGCTTGAGTTTCGTTTTGGAAGTTTTATACTTGGTTTTGAGTTTTAGGCTTAATACACTTATTGTACTTATCTTAGTTAGTCTTTTCACTTTGTTTACTTAATTTTATTATATTTTTAAGTGTCTTTTAGCAAAGTTCCAAATCTAGTTGGTTTGGGTGTGAAGGCTTCCAACTTGGTTTTCCAACTTATTTCATCATTTCCTTAAGTTTAGGTGTTAGATCATAAACCTAAGCAACTTATATTCAAATCTTAACTTGACTTCTTTCCCATGAGATGATTATTTAGCTCATACTTTACATGAAAGTAGAAGATCTCATACTTACCATAACTCTGATATCATAGTTCATGTTTTACAAAATTGGTTTTCATATAAAACTTCATATGATGGGTTCTTCCTTTACCTAAGTCTAGATTTGATTATGTTTAACTTAATAGAAGTGAAAACAACATCCAAATGACTTCTAATTCCTCACATCTAGCATGCTTCCCTTTCATTCAAGTTCTCATTTTAATATTTTCTCAACTTAAAATCTTTTATTCGAAATGAAACAAGTATCTCTATGAAACACCAACTTTATATGCTCATAGTTCAACTTTCATGTAAGGGTTTCATGAGTTTGCTTCTTAGGTTAGTCTTAGATGTTTCATCAACTTATGATCATACTCACATATTCAAGAAATAGAGGTCTACTAACATGAGTACTAAACTTACTAAACTACAACACAAAATACACTTACTCGTCCATAAAACAAAAATATGGTAGTTGTGTATTAAGTTTCCACTTAAGCTTTTATCTTATTTCCTCCTTCTTGTAACCTTCTTGGAAACTTCGAGTTTTGGTCCTTTGAAATGGGGTTTGAAGGATGTTTTAAGGAGCCTAAAGGAGCTTTGAATGTTAGAAAATGTAAGACACAAAGTGAAGTTGAAAGTGTCGTGAGTGTGGGTGCTTGGAATGTAGCGACAAGTGTAAGATCTTATGGGGTTTTGTGTTTCCTCTTTTGATTGGTTTTCAAAATGAGAGAAAAGGAAATGAAAATGAAGTTGAAAGTGAGAGTAATGAGAGAAAGAGTGGCCAGTTGGAAATGAGGATGGAAGTGTGTTTAAGAAGTTTGATTTTGTTGTCTTGTAGCATGTACAAACGTCAACAATTGCAATTTTAGATGATATAAGCATTAAGGGGTGAATAATGGAGTGTAAGATAAAGTGATTGATGAATGAAAGACAAGGCATGTCTCCTCCCCCCTCCTTTTCTTGCTTGTAAGAACTAACTATTAGGGTCTCTTTATGGCATGGAATTGTCTTGTCTCATTTATTAAAGTTAAACATGTGAAATCTTATGATAATTTGTCCATATGTAATATAAGTTAATGGGTGATAAGAAAAATGTCTTATCACTAGTTTTTGATAAGTTATCAATTGATAAATAATATCAACTCTCAATGGATAAGTCATTTAAGGTGATTAGTTGGTCTATTTATTCATATGTAAGGCTTAGGCATTAAGATAAGGAAATTGTTTTAGGATTTACTTCTTGAATTGTTTTGTAGATTATGATTCAATTCTTATAAACTTATGAAATTTTCTAAAGTTGAATGAAAATATTCAAATTAAATTATTAATTAATCTCTTAAGGTTAAAAGTCCTTAATTGTTTTAGGGTTTAAGGTTTTAAGTGACTTTAGAGTTCGCAGTTCTTCATGCTTGGGTTTTATCGATAATAGGCTTTCGAGTTGGAAAAGTAAGTTCTCTTTTTAATTGTAAATTTGAGTACTCTTAGTCGAATCATAAGCTCGCTTAAAAGTAAGGTTTACAGTATTTATATGACATACTGATTATTTATGCATTCATTTAATTGAATTAAATTGTTGTATAATTTGTTTGGTTTATGGTTGAGGGAATTATCTTACTAAGCTAATTAGCTTATACCCCTGTAGTTTACTTTTGCAAGCTGATTTATTTGTAGAGTTGAGTTGTTGGATGACTAAGGTTAGTAGTACCTTAGTGGGTGAATGTGAGAGTAAGATCAGTGATAGGAGTGGACTTTTATTATTTTATATAGATAAGATCAGTGATAGGAGTGGACTTTTATTATTTTATATAGATTTGAACCTTATTATGTATATAATGTGTTAACAATTTGTAATATGAGTTATTATCATCTTCTCATTTGTAAATTCTATATATATATATATATGTGTTATTTATATTTAAATGGTTATTATTATTATAATGCAATGATATTATTTACACTTGCCTAACTTTAGATTGTTAGTTGTAGTAGTAGCCTTATATATCGCATGAAGGATTGTTGATTGAAAATAAAATCAATCTACAGTTATTTGTACGATATACAATAACTGACATGACTAACTCCCTCAGATCGTAACAAGTAAATTTCTAGATTACCTATTTTTAACCTAGTAACCCACTATGAATGTTTTCTCTTCTATTACTCTATTATTCTCTCATCATCCTTCATCTCTCCCTACTAACTTACTATCAATATTTTTTTCTTCCACTCCTCTATTATTCTCTTCTCATCCTTTCTCTCTCCTACATATTTCTTTTAGTTTCTCTTGAATAGTTTTAATCCATCTTTTTTCCCGTGATTCCATATAACTAACAACCCACTTTTATTTATGCACAAGGTACAAAGTTTTAATACATAATGAGAATTGATAAATTTTAATTAAAAATTTAAAATATTTAAATATGATGTCAATAATGCTGATACGGATTAAAAGTGGTAATTACTTATAATTTATCCTAAAATCAATTCATATCTCTATTACTGAAAAATAAAATATGACATAATTTACTCTAATAGACTTCATTGGGTTATTTTTCTTATATTACTATTTTCTTGTACTAATATATAATTATTCTAATAGACCTCATTGGGTTATTTTTCCCATGGTTCTAAGTCTTTATTTGTTTTTTTTTTTCATTATGAATTGGTATAGTTTAATTCAATAACTACCTTATGTTTAATATTTTATTATACCATTATTTTTATTTATTATACACACATCGCAGGTACACATTTGCTAGTAATCATTAAAAATACAATGAATCATTCAAAGAGCATGTAATATTTGAATAACCATTACAATTTTTCTAAAACAATTAAAATCAACAAATATATAAGTTTAGAATTTGAACTTCGATATGTTATTTGTGAAAAAAAAGAAGAAGATCATATTGTTATGAATAAATAGACATGTAAATTTTTTTTCCTTTTAGTTTATGTATAACTAACAATTATTAATTACTTACTGAATATCAAACTTTAAAAAAAAAAGAAAGTTTATATAAAAAGCATCTCTAAAATGAATATATGTTGTTAAATATATGGATATACATAATATTAAATAATCCATATGCTATAAAAGGAAAAAACTTCAAAAATTATATTGTACTAATTGAAACGCCTTCGAGATGTGTGTGTAAATACAAATATAGCAGTATGATCAAATTTAAAACATATAACAATTATTAAATCAAACTGTACACATAGACTACAAATTTAAGAAAGAGAAATTGAATGGTCATAAAAGTACTTAAAAGAAAAGAATAAATGTACAACTCTAACGATACATTATAAAAGTTTTTATCAAAATAAACTAAAAAAAAATACTATTTGATCACAATTGGTTTACTCCTTTAAAGAAGTTCTCCATGTACTAACAACCAAAAGGAAGAAGATATTAACTGGGGAATCTTATATATGTAGTAATGTAAATACTTTTCTGTGTAAAATGACAAATAAATAAAGATATCATTAAAAGATTTCCTTCCATCTTGTTGTAATGTATTTCATTCAATTAAATGATTGATATTTTCAGAAATTACAATTAAATTGACTTATGTAGAAACTAATGACATCCAAGTTAATTTTAAAAGATGATCTATATACTAACAAAAGTATATATGAAATATTATTAACATATGTGTTATTGAAAGTTAAAAAGTTAGACAATCATTGATGGAAAAATCATAGAAAAATAATAATGGAAATTTTTCTTTTGGTTAAGAAATGAAAATTGAAAATTAGTAGTAAATATGTAATTATAGCAAACTTTTTTGGAGAGATTATGGTATTTGTTATACGACAATAATTTTTAGGAGCTATAAAACATAGAAGCTATAAACAGTAGTAACTTCTTAAAATATATATTATAACAATGGAATGAGACCTGTCTAGAGGATTCGCTCATATAACAACGTAGGAGCTCCGAATATTAATGATTTCATTAGGCAACAAACTAGTAAAAATTAAATAAATAAATAACTTTTGAAGAAAACTTCCCACCATTGATTCTCAAATGACTTCTTTACACTTCGTTTCTCCAAATAATATTTTAGTTATATCATCCATATGTTTATACTTAGTATGGATTTACTTTAGCTGAGAAAGATTTTTTTATCTAAGACAAAATAATTTATCTCTATGAGTTGTTGGTCTATTCAGAGTCTTGAAGAAGATTAATACAAGGTAAAGTGCACGTATCAGTTTTAATATAGCAGATGTGAGTCAAAGTCGATCCCTCAGAGGCTTCGAGTACTAATATTAACCTTAACTCTATTATCTAACCGGAAAATTGTGATGAGTTAAATGAATTAAAAATACTAAAATTAACAAACTAACTTAATTATGAGACTTGATTAAACAATTTAGAAAGCGATAAAACTAAGAACAACTTCAAGAAGGCAAATAACGTATTTAGGAATTATTTCCCCCAAGTGTTTAACATATGACCGCTTAAAATATATCCAATTCAATCTTTATTATTCTTGACTGGAGGGATTCACAATTAAAGTTAATACCTTTCTCAAGCATATCAACCCTAATTCTAAATTATTTACCGGAATCTCTTCACTTAGTAATATAATTTAGAATTGCATTAATGTATAAGAATCATGTATCTTATCTCTAAGTATACATGTAATTCTCTCCAATTATGTCAAGATCTCATTACATATGTGATTTCTCAATCATCATGCATAATATCATATATTGATACTCTAGAAATATCGATTAACACTTAAATAACATAATTGAATCAAGAAAAGATAGAAACTTTATTGAAAATTATAAATAAATCTAATAGTCACATGAAATCCTAGGTTCCATAATCCTAAATACAAAAATCTTAAGCTATTATAATAAAACTAAAAACGAATTGTAACAAAATCAATAAATAAAACATGAAAAACCCCTTTTATTAACGATAAATCTCTTTAATCTTGAAGTTAAGTGTTTCTTTCGCCTTTTTCTTCTCCTTCTCTTCAAGTCTCTTCTCTTTTGAATGTCTAAAACTTATGTGCAAAACCTTAGTATGTCCTTTTTATAATGTATTGTAAGGTTTCTTTTTTCGTCCCCAAACACAGCCTAGGACACAGTTGTGTCCCTAGGTCATGTAACTTTCTGACTTTGACAAATCTTCCTGAATGGATACAGCTTGGGGACATAGTTGTGTCTTAAACTGTGTAACTTTCTGACCAAAATTCCTATTGTTTATGTAATTTCAAAACTTCATAACTCATTCATTTGAACTCTAAATTAACTGAAACTGGATTTCTTTTCTTCGTTTTCAATCCGAGAACGCATTTAAACCTTGAAATCAAAATTTTACTCAATTAAGTATCAATTTCTTTAAAGAAAACCAAAGATGTAAGGGAAATACTATAAAATCACCATTGAAATGTATTTAAAATAAAAGTTATCAAAGATCAACCGTAATTGTCATGCCCCGACGCGGTAAAGTCTTAACAGCCCCGCCGTGTAAACCATTCTATGATAGAAGTTAACCTTACAACCGCTATTTTAGACCTGATCTACACAAGGCGTCCACGACTAACCTGCTTTGAAGTAAACAGTTTGAAATTTAAATAAATCATTTACCTAAGAAAGTGAGGAAATATATATATATATATATATACTATAATTCAGTTATTACGATTAAAGTTTACAATATTTCTTCGTAATATATTTCCTAGTTATTACATTATTCAAAAATGAGATATTCTAAAGTAAAAGCTTAAACTTTAAAAGTATGTGTTTATTCTTCAAATGTTTTTCCTCACTCCCTAAGGCCCAACAGTTGTTAGCTTTAGAGTAGTTGTTTGCTGCTTCTTAATTAGCGCCTGCATAACGTCTACAGGGATGTGAGCAACCATAGCTCAGTAAGTTAGGATGGAGGATTTAAAACTATACCACAAACACAACAAGGTTATCAATCAACTTATTAGGTACAATGCATGTTTAAGCAAATGCCATAGCACAACGTTGTCTGGCCCGTCGTTAGATTAGAGAAATTGCGCCCGCTCAAATCCGGGTTGAGGAGTTGCCATTAATGCAATAGCTCACGACTAAACCTAGGCTTGTGCTATGGAGACATGGCTCCTCCCACGACTACCTTTGAACCATTGACTTCACCCTCGCTGCGACTTCTTCTCTTGTCACTTAGTTCTACTAAGGATGAAGAAGGGACCATTTTGCAATCCTACACTATCCCTTTCGAAGGGGTCGGTATTTTGGCCGGAGAGTCCTAAGTTCCCCTAATAGGTTGCCATGTAGATCCGATTATGATTATAGGTTATATATTTGATTAGGTCCAGTTTAGGGTGATCAGTCATTTCATACAAATCATACAATATAAGCCAGAACAACAGACAGAATCATAGCATCACTCATAATCAAGCACCTGCATACAACCAACTATCAAACAAGCATAACCAACTATAATCTCAAGCCTCCAAAATACAGCAACGTATTAATCCCAACTTACCTCGACTCCTTGCTCGCTCACTTGAGGTTCGACTCGCTCAGGCCATCGCCGATCATCCCTATAAAATAAACGTGGTTTCAATTTTTCATATAACTATTATAGGTTTGTTTTATCCTATAATGCTTATTGCTATGTTTTGTTTAGGGTTTAATATACCTAATTATTTAGGTCTTAAGTCTTTTACAATTATTCTAGGTTTGGGGTTAGGTTTGGGTTCGGTTTCCGCATCGATTTCTACATTAGATTCTAGTTCGATTTCTAAGTACTGCTTTATATTCAAACTCTAGAAATTCGTTTTAACTCATAATGTAAAATTAATCACATTACTTCCCGATATCCAAAATACCATCACTACCTCTAGTCAGTATTTTATTACACTCGATACATTTAAATCCTTATTAGTGTACCGAATTTACTCTTGATGTGAGAAATTTTTACATTTTTCCTCTAATTACATAAATTCAAGTTTCCTATCGGATTTATTGTACATTTTTATTATTATCATAATATCAATTTTTTTATTATAATATTTTCTATTTATTATATTTCTAATAATTGTATATTTTGTGCTATTACTTATTATGTACATAATACACATATAATATTTCTATTACTCTAATTATCATCTCCTAACATCAATTATTATTTCAAAATTTCTAAATTCATCCTAAATCAGATTTTACACCTAATTATCCTAATTTACAAAATTAACTTAACTTTTACTATTTTCTCTATTACTCATTTACTACATAATTAATCTAATAATTACATCTAACACCTTAAATACTACAAGTATCATAATTCATCAAATTTCAACATCCTAAAACATATAATTATTCACTAAATCAGTAATTAACCATTTAATTACTTAATTAATCTTAAATTACCCATTTTATGCCTCATTTTAAGGCCTAAAAATTATCTAAATTTTTCGAAAATTAATTTTTAAAAATGGGCTTCATAGCACTATTTTATATCATCTAAGTAGTCTATACAAAAATTTTGGGTTTAAAACTGCACTCTTAAGGTCATTTATTTCTAATCTTGATCATGCTCGGTTTTGCATGATTTCTTAAGGACTATATATCATGAGATATATTTTCATCAAAATAATATTTTTCCTAAAAACTAAATACAAAAATATTCTAGAATAACAAGTTTCATAATTTTCTAAGAATATTTACTATTTTTACAAAATTACATAAAATCGAGCTGGAAATCGAACTCACCGATTTGGGTGGCTCCGACCACCGTCGGTAGCTATGGGTGTGTCCACCGACCTGAGCACTACCACCATCGTGTGGTGGTGGTAGCCGTCTACCCCCAGATGCTCGTTGCGTCTAGGTTCTCCTTACAAGCCCCAATTGCACAATTTTCCTTTTCTTTTTTTTTTCTTTTAGTTTTTCCCTTAAATTTTCGAGTCTCTCTATTTTTCTCAGATCCCTAACCGTCCAAAGGAGTTCTCTGAATTTTTTTCCTATTTATAGACATTTTTGGTAATTAATATGCATTAATTAGACATGACATTATCCCCATTTCCTTGATCTTTTGCTTTTGTGTTGTTTAATTCTAATTGGATAATTTTTCTTCTTTAGTTCCTAACTTGCCACGACCGGATTTTCATCATTCCCTATCCCTCTGATTTTTTTCTGATTTTTTCTCAATTAATTAATAATTTTATTTAATTATTTATTATTATTTTTGCACAATTCGCATATTTTAAGTAATTACGCGTATTTCTACATACATGTAAATTCATATATAGTACAAATAAGTATTCGTAAATATTATTTAGGTTATTTTATGATTTTTAGTATACATATAATTTATCTCTAACGATTCGTTAATTATCGGAATGTATTTTACTTATTTTAGATAAATAACGAGTTATATACTTAAAATTTAGATTTTTTATATTATTTTACTTTATTGCTTATTTTCTTAAATTCAAACTTACGGGATCATTTTACTAATATTTCTAACTTTACTTATAATTTAGGCTTAATCGAATTTTTTAGCCGATCGAAACCTTGAGTAATTGGTTGTGCGGCTTACAGTAATGCCTACTAAATTGAATTGCCTTAGAACTATAGTTTTTCCTCCATCTACAATGTATCCACCTGATTCCCTATTGGCTAGAGACAGAGTTCACAAAAGCTATGATAGAATAAGAGCCAAACAACACTTCAAATTTGAGGACAAATGCTTCTAACCGTTAGGCAGATGATAAGAATCAAGTCTTCGGACCAATCATATACGGCCAAGCTAGAGGGTTGTGTCGACTCACACGAAGGATACTAACTTGAGCCTCCATTCAAGATAAGGATTCTTACTCTGGTTTCCATCTTTTACGCTATTGTTGACCCGAACATTGAGCTATCATAAATTCCAACATAGTATCCAAGCCAAGTTGCCAAGTCAACCAACATCCAACTAATGTCCTAGCCGAGCTCTTGAGCTGACCAAAGCCAGACCTTTGTCTACGTCAAGTTGCAAGATGCCTAACCTAAAAGGAATATGAACATCTTTGAGTGAGCTAGCTCTGACTACTGACTTTTTTCTTCACTTTGTCTAAATTGTATAATGCTCCAGACCGCCAACCACCAAGCGATACATGTCTTATAGTACAATATTTCAAAAAGATTATTTACTTTTTTTTTTTTGTATAGAATACTCTTTGTCTCCTTTACCCTTTTTAGTATGTCTTATGTATTCTATTTGTAAATTATCCTTTTGTCTTTTCATACTTGAACTCTTTTTACACTTTATATTTTAATTTATCAATTTTTTGTGTCTTTTTTATTTTCTTCAATTTTTTGAATTTTTTTTTTACTTTTAGTAACCTAACTAAATATAAAAATAATGATAAAGAGTGTGAAAAATTGAGTATCTACAACCACTCATCTTTATAATAAAATTTGAATAAAACTCTATTACAAAGATAAAAAGGCATGCTCATTTTTGTTAATCTTGGCTTGAATTGGTAGGATAAGGAACTCTAACTAGAAAGGTTCAATAAAAAGGATCCTAACTTGAAAGGTCAACTTATAAGGATCCTAGCTTGAATTAGCAAGTATTGAACTAAAAATTCGGTTTCTCTCTTTTCTTAACTCGATTTATATTAAGTCCGGCCCACTCAAGATAAACCTCTCAATAAGGCTAAGAAAATGTTTTAATTCGATAATTATTTTAAAAATGTGACGCTGCTTAATCATAATCGGGAAAAAGTAAAATTAAGGTACATGGTTAAATAAGCCCATTTTAGCTACTAGTCCATGGATTTTTTATAAAAGGTCATAGAAAATAGAAACTAGAAATTTATTAGGCTTAAAGACTATGTTATTAGAACTAAAGCAATTTCCATGAAAGAAACCCATAAAATAATTAAGTTCACATTTAATTTTATTTTCAAGTAAAATAAGCTTTCTTTTTTTTTTTTGTTTGAAAAAATGAAAAGAAATTTTAAAAAGGGGGAAAATAATATTTTTTTAAGCTACCCAAAATGCCTACATACTTGCGAAGTGGGATCAAACTCTCATAGTTTTTTATTGATAAAAATTTTAGTTTGTTGGTCTATTTTATTTTTTAATATTTTTACTTTAAGTGCATTAAATCTTATTAATTTTAAAAGAAATGAATTTTTGGTCCACATTTGAAAAACATTTTACTATGAGAAAATCATTTTTGGGTGAAAGCTCATCTTATTTGAAAATATTAACATTTGTGAAATCATACATACAAGGCTATATGACATCATATGCAAATTATTTAGCATAATAATATGTAAGATTAACATTGTCATATTATTTAATAAAATTATACTAATCATGCAAGTTACAACTAATCATGATCCTAAACATGTCAAATTATTAACAATGCAAACCAAGTTAACAAAATAATATTACCATATTATTATGCAAATTAACATGATAATATATTATTTATTAATATGCTATTAAAATAACTAAAAACACGCAAAAACACATTATTCAAGAAAAAACATGACTAGTCAAGATCAAAACATATTTTTTATTTTTTCTATTTTTTATTTTTATTTTTCAACAAGTAACAAAGCAATCAAAGGGAGGAAAACTTATCATGCACATAGATTAAACTAAGGCCAGTTCAAGTTACTTCTCAATATAGGTCCGGTGCATCTCAACTCCTAAGACACCAATCTTCAAAACACCTAACTCAATTTATGGAAAAGCCAAGCCTATCTCTTGCAATTTATGAAAACTTTAAGTTAGTTATGAATAAACCCTAAAAATATCACTCTTGATTCAAATTTAAATTACTCCCTTCAACTATGAAATTGAAACAATCCACCCATTGGCTTTGTTCTAGGACAAATATAGAATATTCCATTATTTTTTAATTTCAAATTGATTTGCTCTAATATGAGAGAAATCGAAGAAAGAG
Organism: Lumnitzera racemosa; assembly: GCA_024138005.1. Lineage (NCBI taxonomy): Eukaryota > Viridiplantae > Streptophyta > Magnoliopsida > Myrtales > Combretaceae > Lumnitzera > Lumnitzera racemosa. The sequence goes on from JAMXBC010000009.1 coordinate 18,460,883, forward strand.
AGAGTGAATTTAGTATTATGAACACTTAGAGAGAGAAACTATCAATTGCATATTATGTGAGGATTTTCAATACTTGGGAGTTGAATGAATGAGTGCTAGAAACCTCTATTTATAGTATTAAGTTGGAATTATAGCCCAAGAAACTTTCAATTTGGAGAAAGATTGAATCTTTTTTTATAATAGCAAGTTCATTTCGGTTTTCTCCAATCAAAATTAATCACGTTGTTGCACGAATTAATGGTAAATAAATGTTCACACGTGTAATAGAAGGTGTCCTTGCATGTTTTGATTGATTACATTAAGGAATAATGCAAAAACATCTTCTAATTTTGCCAAACAAAAATTAGGTGGAAAATAGACACACGTTAAGTTACCCAATTTTCATTTTTTTTTATTTAACAAATTTTCATCTTTGAAAATTTAAAATCTGGATATTTCTTGATAAAACAATTCGTGATCTTTCCTTTTTTTTTTTAGAATTTTCAATGGTCAAAAGCACATTAAAATTAGGTAAAAATTACCTAAATACACTTGCCATTTCCATTACTGTTCAAAGCTTCGAATTTATTGGTTCTAAAGTTTGAATTCGACAAGGGGGGAAGAGAAGAGGTTTAACTTGGTCAAACAAAGCAATATGTGGCGCCCCATGAGTAGAACATGTGGTGTATGGTCACATGCCACGATGCACCTAATGGCACATTCTAAGATTAACACGTAGCGGGCATATGATGCACCATGTGTCATCCTATCTTTTTTATTTTTTCCTTCTTTTCTTTTCTTTTCTTTTTTTCTCCTTCCCACTCTTCTCACTAGACTAATTCATTTCCAACCTTTTTCATTTTCATTTTTTTTTACACCTAAAACAAAACCTAACTAATTATCTAACTTTTAAAAAATCATATTACATCCTTGCATGAAATACGAAATATAATAAAAATATTTCTAAAATATTTTATATTTTTTTCTAATTTAATTGAATTAAAATCTTGGTTTTTACTCATATTCAATTTTAATTTGAAAGCTTCAAATGGCCACAAAATATTCATTTTAACTCTAATTGAGATGCATTTTAAAGCCATGATCTCTTCCAAAAGTGTACTTTCAAAATGAGCAATTTGAATGGGGTTAGAAAAATTCAACTTTCTAGAAAATGTTTATTTTTATCCAAAAATCCTAATTTTATCAAATCACATACATCTATTTTAACTCCAAAAGCCATTTTTTACCTCAAAAAATGAGTTTCAACCTAAACTGACTCAAGTGAACCACCATATAATAGTTTTATGATTTTTTAATTTTTTTTTCTATTTTTCTTGTTTTTTCTCTTTCTTATTTTTCAAATTTTTTTTTTATAATTTTCATTTTTCCAATTTTTTTTTATTTTTCACATTTTCATTTTTTTTATTTTTTGCATTTTTCATATTTTGGCCTATTCCAAAGAGTAAGAGATATTAAACTACCTCTCTTTATAGTGAAATTTAGTGAAAAATTTTACCTCAAATACTAGAAAGTGACTCCATTTTTCCCTTTAAAAAGGTTTTTGATGGTAACTTTAGAGACACAAAAAGAATTTATTAATAGGCTACTTACAAATTGGGCCCCTTTTGCAAGCTATTAATGGAGAGAGTTGAAAAGAACTCCTTGCGATCTATCTTAGCAAAACCCTTTGATGAAATATTTTTCCCTAAAAGGTTGTGGCACTAAGGCTATATGAGGATAGGGCTCTTTGCAGTTTATCTTAATAAGACCCTTTAGCAAAATATCCTATCCTAAGGTAACAATAACACCAAGGCTTTCTAGAAGATGGAAAGTACTCCTTACGGTCTATCTTAACGAGACTCTTTACTAAGATATTCTTTCCTAAAGAGTGATAGCATTGAGGCTATCTTAAGGTAGGGCTCCTTAAGGTCTATCTTAACTAGACACTTTGGTAAGATATCCTATCCTAAAGAGAAAAATAGCGCCAAGGCTATTTAAAGATGGAAAGAGCCCTTTACAGTTTCTCTTAACGAGACCCTTTGCTAAGATATTCTTTTCCAAAGAGTGATAACATTGAAGCTATGTAAGGGTAAGGCTCCTTATGCTCTATCTTAGTGATAGGAATCAACTCCCAAACCAATCATGCACAGCCGAGCTAGACAACTCCAAGGACTTATGTAAAGAATAATAGCTCATAGCCACATCTAAGATAAGAACTCCTATTATGACCTCCATATTTCACTCTATTGCCAACCTGAGTATCGATCTCTTACGTGCACCAAAGTAGATTCTAAAGCTACCAAGCCGACGTATTGATCTACCCAACTTATAGACCAACCTGTCGAGTAGTCGTACCATGACACAAACAATAGCTGATCTAACTAGCCTCAAACAGCTATCCCAACCAATCTCTTGAGTTGACCTCCAACACCCGAGCCTAGTCCAAGCCAAATACTCTCTAATAATTGATTGACTGGACTCCGACCTGATCTAAATCAAGTCGACTCTAACCATGAACTCTCTTTTCTTCATTTTCATCTAAATTATACCATATTTTAGAATTCAAATAATCATACAACACGTGTCTTCTAGCATAACATTTCAAATGATTCTTTACTTATCTCTTTTACCCTTTTTAGTATATTTTATGCATGTTATTTGTAAATTACCCTTTTTTTCTTTTCCCTATGTATTGTAACCCTAGTAAAGGTTAGTATAAAACCCCCCTTTTGTTGTACACAGGAATTACCTTTTGATTACTAGAATTAATATAAGTTTTCTTTCAGTAACCTTGGAGTTCTCAATACCCTTCAATTCTTATCTATTCCCTTTAGTATGGAGTAATGGCGAGTAACCCTATAGTTCAAATCAGTGAGTCATATTTGACATATTGTAGACTAAGTAGGATCAATTGATGAGTCATATCCAGTTAGTAGTTGCCTGAACTTTGCTAGTCTCTTCTTATTCATTTTATGTTCTCTAGGTTGTGGTGCTCCTCCGTATATTTGACCCTAGATACGCATCAATGTACCTTAGTGAGACCCTTTAGTGAGATATCTTATCATAAAGAAACGATAATGCTAAGGCTATCTTAAAGATGGAAAGAGCTCCTTACGATCTATCTTAATGAGACCTTTTGATGAAATATTCTTTCTTGATAGTTACTTAACGAGTTAAGGATCCTACGAGATATCCTACCCTAAAAGGCATTTGATGAGTCAAGGCTTTTATGAGATATCTTACCCTAAAAGGAATTTAATAGCTCAAGGCTCTTACAAAATATCCTACTACCAAAAGGAATTAGACGGGTTAAGACTCTTATGAAATATCCTTCCCTAGAAGGAATTTGATGGGTCAAGACTCCTATGAGATATCTTACCCTAAAAGAATTTTGACAGGTTAACAATTTGACATTTTTCAAAAGGAGGACCACATTCAAAAGCAAACGATCAACATACCTGTTAAAACAGGATAACACTCAATTGAGCAATCGATCTATATACTTTTGAAAACAAGAAAACATTCCATTGAGCAAGCGGTCTATGAGAATTTTAGAAGAGGACAGCGCTCTACCGAGTAAACAACCTAGATACTTTTGAAAACAGGACGATGCTCCACTAAACAAGCAATCTACAAGAAATTAAGAATAATACAACGCTCCACTAAGCAAACGATCCGAATACTTTAAGACAAGACAGTGCTCTACCAAGTAAGCAATCTAAATATTTCAAAACAACAGGATAACGCTCAACCTAATGATCATTCTTAATATTTTAAAACAACAAGATAATGCTCTACCAATTAAGCAGTCCAAATTCTTTTTAAAAACAAGACAACATTCTACCGCGTAGGTGATCCTTGGGGAATTTAGAATAGAAGAGCGCTTAACCGAGTAAGTGGTACATATACTTTTGATAACAGGATAACGCTCCATTGAACAAGCAGTCCATGGGGATTTTAGAGCAAGACATCGGTCCACCAAGTAGGCAATCTTGAATCTAAATAAACACTTATCCTGAATTGGTTTGTTTTAAAGAAGAAACTATTCAATGGATGGAAACCCTTGAAGTGGCTCCTAGGGAATGAGCCCTTGAACAAAACTAGCGTTAGGTGTTTATTGGAGAAAGAAGACTTTTGAAACTATGATCTAATTTATATGAATGAGCTAATCGCTATCTTGAATTGAGAAGCTGTGCATTGAGTTTTGATCAAACATAAAGGACTTGCTAGAATAGACAAAATTGGCCACTAGAGCAAATATCTAAGACATGACTGGAGAACATTGACAAAGACTTAGCCATCAATGAAAAAAAAAAGGTTCTTGAATGGACTTAGAGAAAACTCTTCAAAGGTGGATAGCTACCTAAATTAAGCTTATGAGGAGGTCAAAAAACGTAGGTTTGAGAGAAGCAAAAATGAAAGGTTCTCTAAACTTTAAATTATTTTGAAAATTTTTACTTTTTTTTTCTTCCAATTTTTTGGTAAAAATTAGGGTTATGGGCCTTATTATAAAAAAAAAAAAAAGAATTGCTAACAAGTAAGAAGGCCTTATGGGCTCTAGAGATTGTTGATAAATGGTTTGCTTACCCTATTGCTTCATAGTCATTTCCTTTCTTACATGTATTATTTAAAGCTTAGGTTTAGGCTAAAATGTCCTCTTGGGCTTCTTTTGATGAGATTATTCTACATGTCACTCTTGTTGAGCTTCTGATGCTGTGAGCCTTAATCTTCAACATAAGGCTTGTTGAATTTGGATTGCAAATCTTCATATTTTCTTGACTTGAAATGTGTATCTCACTCCTTGAATTATCTAGTCAGGGGCTTCCTCACTCCATTGGTTTATGTTTCACTCTTGACTCTAGATTCCAAAAATTATAGTCTATCTTGTAGGTAATACACAATTAGCATGCTCTTTTTTTAACTTGTAATTCAATATAGGCTTTTGGTTAGTAGTTTCAAAAGAGATTGATGAGTAGGGCCTATTTTAAAAGAATTGCCTTCTTAACCCGATTTTACAAGTCAAAAACCCTTAAGAGAAAATAAAATGGGCTTGCACTTAATTTCATGAGTAATGATGATCTTTACCCTTTAATTGAAAGAGCCTCTTAGGGGGTAATGTCATAGTAAGGCTCATAGAATGGGATGGCCCTTAAAGTTTAAGTTGTAAGTCTTGTCTTCTTAACATATTTAGGCTTCTTTGGGCTTTAGAAGGTGCCTTAAGATTTTGAACTTTAATTTCACCTTCCAATACTTATTTCGAACTAGTTTTCTCTCAAAGAGTACAAATCGACGCACTTTTTTCTTTCTCTCTCTCTTTTTTTTTTTCATTTTTCTCTTTGGTTTCCCTTTTTTTATTTCTTTCCTTTTTACCTTTTTCTTGATATTCTCTTTATGACTTTTTCCTCTCTTTTTCTTGCTTTTTCCTTTCTCACTCTTTGTTTCCTTTCACTCCCTTAAGGCTTCTTTTATGGGCTTTTGATGGAATGGAGATATCTACTTCCTTTCTCTTTTTAAATGGCTTATGATTCAAAATATATGTCTTCTAGAATTAATGCTCTTCTTCCTTTCAAAAGGAGCGATTTATCAATGGTAATGATTAGCCATGAATTGGTACGACTAGGGTAAGCACAAATTATTTTATCCTTTTTCTCTAAATGAATGGCTCTATCCTCCTGGTTGCCTTAGTGTGGGATAGTTCTTAAAAGGGTTTAAATTTGAAATTACTTCTTTAAAAAGCTCAACAAGGTTAGCAAGGGATATATATATTGTGTTTAGGATAGAGAAATGAATGCTTACTATCATTTTAACTTACATATCAAGTTCAAGACAGACCTTCTTTAAAGAATGGGCCTCAATTCCACACATTGATGTCACTTAACTCTTAAGTGTGTTTAGGGTAAGTGTTTGGGACTTAGTTTGCCTCTTCTTGTCCTAAATTCTTCAATTAAGGGGGATATCTTTATTTGTTAGATCTTTGATTTTTTCCAAAAAGTACTCTACATAAGATGCCCCTAACTTGATAGACACATATGCCGCATATTAATCTAGACACTCATTTGCCCCTTTTTTTGCCTCATAACTAATCATTTGAGTTAGTTCTTTGATCTCATCAAAATGCACCCTAATTGAAATAGTTTTGTTAACTTAGCCACATAATTTCCCCTAATAGATTCAATAGTTTAGGCTTAATCAACTTTCTTTGAGGGTTTGTTAGTTTAGCCAATTCTCTTTATGCCCAATGATGAAGTGATAGTAGAGACAGGCTTTAGTTTATCTTAGGCTTTGTAAAGTGGGTGGGTTGTGTTTGTAAGGGTCTAAGTAGATGAGCAGGTTCTTGGAGTGAGTAGAAAGGTGCCATAGAGTAGACTATATTGGGTTTAGGCTTTTTGATGGGCTAAGAATGGCGTTTGGGTTTATCTCCACTACTGTTTCTTGGTAGCCTTTCCCCCAAACATCAGATCTCAATGGTCCCTTGGCATATGGTTTCGTGGGCCAAGGTGTTCTAATCTTAGAATGTAGTTTACTTCAAACCTCATGATTTAGAGTAAATAATTACGAGCTTTAAGTTGGGTCGATTCAGTGAAAAGCAGTCTTTAAAACCCATGAACATCACTTGCATGTTAGTAGAAACCCTTTTTTCTTTCTTTTTTCTTTTAATTTTTCTAAGACCCTAAAGGAAAGTTAAGAAAGGACAGTACTAGATAAGCAAGCTATGATCATTGAAGAAGGGAAGCAATTTAGCTTAAAACCTTAAAAGATTATTGAAAAAGGAAACCATGAGAGGTGACTTAAGAAGAAAAAGCACTCCTATAGGTTAACTTAGAATCACAAAAGATTGAATTAAAACCTCTTAAGATAATTGAAGATTGAAAAGTGTCCCTATGAGCTGGCTTAGAACCACAAAAGACAATTAAAAAAAGGAAAGCGCCCCTAAGGAAATGTAAGAAGGGAAAGCAACATGTGGGTTGACTTAAAACCTTAAAGGAAATGTTTAACAGGGCAACGCTCGATAAGCTTACTAAGACCATAAAGGAAACTTACGATGAGGTAACACTCTATGAGTTGGTTAGGACCTTAAAAGATAACCGAGAAGGGAAAGTGCCTTATGGGCTAACTTAAAACCTTAAAGGAAATGCAAGACAAGATGGTACTCTATGAGTTAGCTAAGACCACGAAGGGAAAGCATCCTATAAGCTGGCTTAAAAGACAACTAAAGAAGGGAAAGTGCCTCATGAGCTAACTAAAGCCTAAATGATGATTGAAGAAAGGAAAATATCTTATGGGCTAGCTTAAGCCTAAAAATGTTTATGAAAGAGGAATATCACTTTAAGAACTAACTAAAACCTTAGCAAAAGTGGAGGCAAATTACAAATCTTAAAGAAGGTAACAAATTTAATAGGTGACATGGCTAACATGACAATTAATAGGATTGAACCTAATGCAATAAATGAGTAAAAACTAGCAAAGTGACAACTATTAGCAACCTAAAGAAAAATTTACAGAATGAATCAAATTTTTTTTCTCTTTTTATTTTAGGGTTCTCATTTTTTCCTCTTTTTTTTCGATGATCCCCAACACAATGAGGAATATAGTTAAAGGTGTTAATTTTTAAGGTGAACAATCACTATTGAAAAATTGAAGGGAGCTAATTACAACCTACAAAAGGACAAATGATAAGTAAGTACTATAATCATTTTTGGATTTTTTTTCTTTGATTTGTTTTTTTTTTCAATTTTTTTATTGCAATATTTACAAGACATTTCATGTTATAAAAAAATTATTTCTAGAGAGATCTAATGAAAAAGAAATTATACCTACATATTTGTTTAATTTTATTAAAGAGTGAGCAATCTTATAAAAGGTAATGAAATAAAAAAGACAAACGTTACTTACATGACTGACAATTCATATGACAATCAAAGGCAATGAGACAATATTATTTACAGCTTGGGAAAAGTTTAAACACTCCTTTTTTTTCTTTTTTCTTTTTTCTTTTTAAATTTTTGAGGCAATTAAACAATTGTCTAACAAATGGAAAAGGTGACAAAAAGTTACTTCAAAATATGATGGATTAAATATAGTGGAAAACAAATTTTATTTAAGGATTAAAAATATTTATAATTGCATATTTATAACTCTTTAACCTTAAAGGTGAAGTATTATTTACATCTTAAGGACAAAACAAATAATCTCATTTTTTAGTGCTTTTTTTTTTCAATTTTGATTTTAAAAAGCCATTCACATATGAAAATATTAATAGAATTAATTTGCTATCTTGAGGAAAGAAATAACAACTGAAGATGCTACTAAGGTGAAACTGAAGATGCTACTAAGGTGACTACTAAGAGAAGGACACAAAGATGAATGATGATGAATACGCAATGGTAACCTAATCTAATAAATTGATGGGAGATAATCATTCACATTTTTAAAAAATGATAGAGGCTTTTTGGTTTTTCTCTTTAATATTTTCTTTAACTTTTTGGGGTTTTTTTTTAAAAAATTTTTTCTATATTTCAAGACAAGCAATATTTACAAGATAATCTAAGGGAGGGGAAGGTAGTATATCGTAACCAATCCTAAGATGGCACATTGTAAAGGTTTGTTAATCCTATGGAAAGTAACAATTTTCAAAACAAGTTTATTACAAATATTAATTATAGGGATATTTACAAAATATGATTGAACTTATAGGTGATAATCTACATAGAATGAGTAGCAAAAGATGATGGAAGACAATCAATATTGAAGCTTAAGGATCATACGAAAGGAAGGGGCTTAGTAGATAAGAGATCCTACTATAGGGGTGGTGGGTTTTATTACAAGAAGGATAACTTGTTAATAACACTAGATTATAAGGTTAATAATTAAAAGTTACAAGTATCTTACAATATTCAAGGAGAAAATTATTAGTTAGTGACTAGTTCATAAGGTGATGAATTTAAGGATACAAATTATGAGTATTGTTGATAAAGCCTTTTAGACAGCTATGAACAATTTATAATGACTCCCTATGAAAACATACGGGTGCAAGCTGACAATTGAATAATAGTATGGCAAAGTATTTAAGTTGTAACTTTATTAAAATAGGTTGAACCCTTAATGGGCTCGCAACCCCCCTTTTTTTATAGAAGGAAAATGGTTTACATAATAATTAAATACTAATGAAGTTGCAACTTTTATTTATTTATTTACAAATGACCACACTATTTTTTCATTTATAGATTTATGATAATGAATATAAATGAGGGGCTCTAAAAATTCTCAAGTTTCAAAAGGCTTCTCTTAAATCATTGACCCATTTAAAACTTAAGCGGGTTAACCAACTCAACCGCGTTAGCTATCAACGACTATTGTTGTAGTTGTTTTGCTCGGTGTTAAATTATCCAAATGCTCCCATAAATAGAATGACAAGGTTTCTACTTTCTTGATTTTTGTTTTATTATTAGGACACTTTGGTTTTAATTCTCAATTCCTCAATTGCTAAATGGCCTCGTCGTTCCAATAGTTTAACGGTGAAGTGTCCACACTAACCACATTAGCTTAGATATTGATAGCAACTATGAGGTGTCCACCCTTGCAGATGTCTTAGGTGTATCCCATTAATTCTTTCTTTGTTCCTTTAACATTATTTGGTTTATGGTAATAAGTGTAGCATTTTTGGATATACTTTACGCACATTCAATAGTTATGTCATTATACATGCACATATGTTTGTATCATGTGTACTTGGTGAGTCCATGTATACTTTACATGCATTTTCATTCTATATTATTGACGTGAGAGACAAAATAATTTATTCTATAGTCTCTTAAGTCTCGTTATATTACGGAACCCTCTAATAAATAACGAACTAAACCTCTATTTCATTTTAATAATAAAATTAACTCAATTATACTTCCCATTTTAAAAAACATCGTCTTGTAGAGTTTCGTCTAATTCGGAGGATGTCGAGCTGAACCTTAAATTAGTAACTTAGAACCACGATGCATCACATAATATATTAAAAATACAAAAATAAATAGAAATAAAGAAAAATTGATAGGAAAAGATTATGTAAACCTCAACTACTTTGACAGCTACCTCAAGAACAATCAGAAGCTATACAGACTCAAGACAAACGGAAAATTTGATGGATTTAGTAAAAAACTTATTTTTATAAGGTTTTGAAAACTGTTGCAACTCAAATAGGGAAAAAAAAGGATAAGATTCAAATAAAAAATGGATAAAATAACATAATTAAAACATCCGAAAGGAAAAAGTTTCTCTCGGGGATGAGAGCGTCCCCACAATGACTTGCGGCAGCAACCGCCTACATTGTGGTAGTTACTGAGTCTTCTCGCTCCAATCAACAAAGTAAATAGCACTACTCTATTTCTCAACGTGAAGATCCTATTAACTATTACAAAATGATTACAGTGTACACTTTTCTCACACATTTAGCAGCAACATGCCTACAAAGTCGGTATCAAAATTTTGATAATTGCGCTTGGTTTAGTCTGAGTTTGTCTAAGTGTTTCTATCTCATATCAAGAACAATCAAGTAGTCACGTCCTTTTGTTTAAACGAAATGTTGCCTCCACCATCAATTTGTTTTGTTATCCCTTTTGTCTTTCCAACTTGTGCTCTGTTTGTAGTCTTGCCACATCCTTGGCGGCATTGTCCGTTGTATGCTTTAACAGGTCTAGTTGATTTGTAGTCATTGCGATTGCGTTGTACAGAGTCTTGTTCGTTCTGCTGTCTCTGTCTTGTTTTTTGTCTTTCTCAGGTTTTGATAAGTCGGAATATGTCTATGAGTTCTAGCAAGGGGCCGGTGGACTCCAGTGGCACTGATGAACATTCTCAGGACTGCTTTAACTCTAGAGGAAAACACAGAATTGGTCAGTGAAAATGAGATTTTAATGATTGGTAGAATAATTTCACATAAATCCTTGAACAAAAACGGTGCTATGAATATTCTCAAATGGGCATGGAAGGATATTGGAAGTGTCATGATATCAGCCATTGGTGTAAACATGTTCCTCTCCAACTATAGTAATTATGAAGTTGTGATGTCAATACAAAATGAGGGTCCCTGTAGTGTATGGGGCACTGCCTGGTGATGGAAGAATGGAAGGAGGACTCACAAATTGAAGATGTTGTATTAGACACTATTATCTTCTGCATAGAAATCCATGGATTGTAATTGGATCATCTGTCCAGCAACAATGCTAACAGGTTGGGTGCAAAAGTAGGATAAGTGTTGGGTGTGGATCCTATGGTGTTACCAAGTGGAATGTGGCGGAGCTTTTTACGGGTAAAAGTTAGAGTTGATAGCAGAAACCCCCTAAAATCAGGTGTTTGGGTCAACCGAAAGGATGTTAACAGGTATTGGGTATGGTTTAGGAACGTGAGATAGTCAGAATTTTTCTTTGAATGTGGGAGGTTAGGCCATGCCAGTACAAATTGCACTTTCCAGAAGAATTTGGAAGAATCATTTGGCCTGCAAATGAGAGCGATTTCTTTGCATGACCAAAGTTTGGAAGTTGGTCGGCGGGAACCTACTAAGGGTGATGGTATGGGGAGAAGTGTAGCAGCTGAGGGAAAGTTGGAAAAAAGAACAAGAATATGCAGGCATGCAATGTTTCAATAATACCTCTTCACCATTGATACAAACCTCTTGTCCACCTACACCTACATCATGTGTTATGCCGTTCACACTGCCCAATAGATGTAAACACTACATTAGACACTGCCCTGCATGGTGCTACATGTGACAACTATACTAGCCATATCTTACCTAACCTTATTTCCCCCAACACATGTCCAAACACAGCTATACTTAACCATTCATGTTCTACACTAGCAAGCCAAAAGGAACTTACCCAGACAAGACAACCAGAACCAGTCTGTATGTCCCCTGCACCGATTACAGCCACATCACAGAACCCTGAACCAGCACCTATTTGCTTGCAGGACAATTTACAATCGCAGTCAGTTTGTACTAATCAACCAGTACACATTCTCAGATCAATTAAAGGAAAGGAGCATGGCAGCGTGCGGAAGGATAAAGCATATTATGTTGCGTTGCCATCAGATGAAACAAAGGAGGATGGTCAGAATTCAGGTGGAAGTGGATCCTTTTCTGCAGAGAATAGACAGGTTATTCAATGTCAGACAGAGGATGCTCAAGTGAGCTCGACAGCAACTTTTGCTAAGCTAACTTTAAAATGTCCACGTGACCAGGAGCCAGCTGAGAGTTCTGAAAAAGGAAAGTTTACACGGGACAATAAGCAAAGTGACAAAAGGAAGAATGTAAAGAAGACAGTAGCAAAATTGTCTAACAATGCTAAGGAGAAGGTAAGAATGAGACAGGGATGAAGATTTGTTATTGTAGAAGAAATGCTGGAATTGTATGAAGTCCGATTAATGAATATGCCAATCAAGGGGCGATGGTGGCTGGCCCATAACAGTTACAAGCTGGCCATGATCTACCTTTCATGGAATTGTCATGGAATTGTCAGGGTTGTGGGTCTGCCTCAACAATTTCTAATCTGAGGGACCTAATCGGCACACACAACCCATGTGCAATTTTCTTAATGGAGATAAAGAATGTTGAAAATAAGTTGGAAAGGATAAGGAGCAGATTGAGATATCCAAGTAAATTTTATGTTACACCATATGGATTAAATGGGGGTTTGCCGTTATGGTGGGTATCGGATGTGGAGATCACCATATTGGATAGCTATCGATGGTACATTCACTCAAAAATTTGTGAGGCAGATGGCATACTCAGTTGGATATTTTACTTGGTGCTATGCACCAACTAATTATTAGCAAAAGACAGAGTTGCAGAAGATGTTAATTGTGCTGTCCAAGCTGGTTAATGGGGCGTGGATTTGTGTGGGAGACTTTAACGAGATTTTAGATAATGAGGAGAAGGCAGGAGGTAACCAGAGAGACCGGAGACAGATTTTTTCTTTCTAGAATATGGTTTCTCAAGCCAAACTTCAGGATTTGGGTATTGTTGGACAACCATTTACGTCTTGCAATAACCAACACAATGATGTGCTTGTTAGGGAAAGAATTGATAGAGGATTTGGTTCAATCAATTGGCTAAAGTGGTTCCCGAAAACTAGAATTGTACATGAACCAGTTGTTGGTTCAGATCATGCGGCCCTTGTTATACATTTGGACTTCAAAGATATCAAAGGAAAAAAGGTTTTTCACTTTGAAAACATGTGGAGGATGAAAGAGGAAAGTGGCCAGAATTTGCATGAGTGCTGGAATAGTAATGTTGGGGTTGCAGATGTGAGTAGTATTTTGAAGCTTAAGAAGTGTGGTAAATGCCTCACCAAGTGGAGTCACGAAGCTTTTCCAAATAATAAGAAATGTATTGCAGAGCTCAAACAAAGATTGGAAGTGCTACAAACACAGCAGAATGAAGAGTGCGTTCAGGAGGAAATGCAACTACAAACACAAATTGAAGAATTATGGTGTAAGGAAGGATTGTTCTGGCATCCAAGATCCCGAGTTAACTGGCTTAGGTATTGGGATAAAAACCCTTCCTTTTTACACAAAACTACACCAGCTAGAGGATGAAGAAAAAAAATTTTTGAGGATAGAGAGGAGTGATGGTGGAATCTGAAATAGAGATTGGGAACATGTTTTTTGAGCACTACAATAAGCTATTCAAATCAGGCAGTGGATGAGAGTTTGTGACATGCATGGAATGGGTTGATGTGGTCATTACATCAGGTACAAATCTAAGTTTATGCTCACCCGTTTGAAAGGAAGGGATCAAGGAGACTGTATTTCAGCTTAGGTCCTTGAAGGCACCTGCTCCAGATGGCTATCAAGGAATTTTTTATCAGGCATACTGGAGTATTCTTGGCCCTTCTATCACGCAGGCAGTTGAAGGCTTCTTCGAAACAGGTAAGTTCCCTCCTAGTCTTAATCACACGAATCTCGTCATGATACCAAAAGTCCAAAACCCTATACAGATAATGCAGTTTAGGCCAATTAGTTTATGTAATAATTTGTATAAAATTGTGTCAAAAATTCTGGTCCATAGGTTGAAACCATTTCTCAATGACTTGATTTCTGAAAACGAAAACACATTCATATTAGGATGTTTGATACCAGAAAATGTGCTTGTTGCACACGAAGTGTTTCACTACTTAAAAAGTAAGAGAAGAGGTAAAAAAAGCCAGTTATGCTATCAAGCTTGATATGAATAAGGCTTATGACAGGGTTGAATGGGATTTCTTGGACAATGTCATGATGAAAATGGGATTTTCCAGAAGTGGATATCGTGGGTGATGGAGTGTGTGTCTTCTGTTCAATTCAGTGCAGTAGTCAATGGAAAATCTATTGGTCATGTCCAACCTACAAGAGGAATTTGACAAGGCAATCCTTTATCACCATATCTCTTCATCATGGTGGTTGATGTACTTTCAAAGGGCTTATTGAGAGCAGCAAATCGGGATTTAATTGAAGGAATTTTAATGAAATCTACTAGTCCTATTTTAACACATTTATTGTTTACAGATGATTCTTCTTTTCTTTTCTTTTTTTAATGGAAGTTGATACAGCTAGTGCGTGGGTGTTAAAAGGATTATTGCTGGAGTATTGCTATGCTTCCAGGCAAGAAGTCAATTTTAGCAAGTCAGCCATCTATTTTAGCCAAAATGCAGCAGCAGAAGTGAAGCAGCAGATTAGTACAATAATGCAGATTCCTACAGTTGAAGAACTTAGGAAATACCTTGGAATGCCACTGGCTTGGGGCAGTCGAAATGTCAAGCTCTACAATTTGTTAAGGAGAAGATTATAAAGAAGTTCCAGGGCTAGAAGCAATGTTTGTTGACTGAAGTGGGGAGACAAATATTGATTAAGGTTGTGGCTTGCGCCATCCTAACCTACTCCATGGGGCTTTTTTGAATTCCCTGCTATATGGTGCCAAAAGATTAATTCATTATTAGCTAAATTTTGGTGGGAACAAAAGGCAGAGGAAGGAAGAACCCATTGGATAAGTTGGGATAACCTGTCCAAGGCTAAGAGTTTAATCTCAGTCTACTGGCTATGCTGGCTTGGAGGTTGCAGCAGAATCTCAGGACATTGTGGGCTCGTGTTTTAAAGGGTATTTATTTTTCTAACGACAAGTTTCGATTTGAAAGTAAGGGTGGAAGAGCTTCATGGGGGTAGAGCAGCATCTTGGAGGGTAGAAAGATTTTGTTTGACGGGGCAGTGTGGCAGAATAAGAATGGTAGGAGTGTTTTCGTTAGACAAGACAAATGGATTTCAAGGCTGCCTACTTACTGTCTAGTAAATGGGGACCGTGTTGACCCAGACATGTGGGTATCAGACTTGGTGAATGAAGACAGCAATGACTGGTATTTGACACAGATTCATCATTTGTAGAATGATGATGCATGCAGAGCCATAAGAGCTATACCTTTGTTTTCCTTAGGTGCCGCAGACAGAGTAGAGAACTTATTTTCAAATCTGTCTACCATTTCCTACAATCAAAGAAGCAAAATTACATACAACACAAACCTTCTTCTTCCTTTGTGGTACAAAGATCAGAATGGACAAATATTTGGAGCTCTAATACTTTAACCTAAAGTAAAGCACTTCTTCTGGGGAGCACTATTCGGATCCCTACCTTCTTTGGGGAATCTTTACAATAGAAGGATAGTGTCACATCCGTGTTGCCACTTTTGTGATGAGTTGGAGTCTACGGAGCACATCATTTTGTGCTGCGATTGGGTTCCGTGTGTCTGGTATGGTCCATTAAGGATGCGAATCTCCAAGGATAACATCACATCATTTGGATTATAGGGGAGATCGGTAGTGGAGGCGTTGAGAAATATGCAAGGGAGGAAAGTCGATGTATTAGGTCATGTAATGGATGTTGCGTGGTGCTTGTGGAAAGAAAGATGTGATTGCATTTTCAACAAGTGCAACCCCGACCCCAAGTGCCTGTATTACGATTTATCATTAGATCCTACTCGACCATATTATTTATCTGGCCTTAACACGAGAAAATTACTCATTAAATGTGGGATAGCTCCGGTTAAGAAGAAAAAAACACCAGATAAAGGATAGTACCATTATTCATCAAATTGGCTCGAATCCTACATGATCAGGTAATTTTTAAACTGAGTATTTAAAATCATAAGATAAATTTTTTTCTAAAGTTCTTACAGTAGAGGTTAAGTTAACTTAAAACCATTAAAAACCTATACTTTTAATATTTGAGCATTTATTTCAAATGACAATAGCATTTACAAAAAAAATAATCACATTTTAAAAATTGATTTAGCAAAAGCAATATGTTTCACAAAGAGTTTCATATAACTTATTTAAAATAAGTCCAATAAAAGAATTATAACGAACAAAATCAATGTTCAAAAAAGATTTAAATAAGAAATCAACATTTTAAAAAGTTTAAATAAATGATCACCATTTCATAAAATTATTTAAATAATTTTATTTAATAACTATTATTTTATAGCTTTATAATAATTGAATCCCTTATTTCAATTACTTTATAAAAAATTAATTTTTTATTTAAATTTTTTAAAATATTAATTTATTATTTAAACTCGCCATAAATATTGATCCCATTTATTATAATTCTCCCTTAATCCAACTAATGTTAAAAGATGAGATTACTTTCATCAAATCCTCCATCCTCCCTTGTAATCACGGGAAAAAGAAAATAGTGAGAAGAAAAAGAAATAAATCATAAATGTAAAGATTACACGGTGCAATTACTTTTTATCCATTTCCCAGTCCGTACATTCTTTCTGATCGTAATTACTGGAAGCCTTATTGACCATTAGTTCGATATACCATAATAATGAAATTTTCCCTGCCGACTGACCAATCCTAATTATTTATGTCTACTAATTTCATTTGATATATGTTTATCAATGACAATTGTGTTAACGTGGTCAATTTCAAGTTTAAACAACTACAAATGTCATTGACACAAAAAAAAAAAAAAAAAAAACAACTACAGATGTCAAGATCACATTATTAGGAAGATAAAAGCAAAAGCAGGCAACGGAAAAGCCATGCTTTTTAGGAATAGTCAGCTTGCAAAATAACTAACAATACTTTTGACTTTGACAACAATATGGTCGTCTAAATCAAATCAGCACGGCACGAGCCAACTCAAGCCTAACGAGTTCCCTCTCTCTCACTCAATGATCGAGTCGACCCACCAAACTCATGCCTCAACTGCTCCCCCAGAAACGTCTTCGCAGCATCCAAACTCGGAAAATAAGTCGGCTCGAGGAACACCTGACTCAGCGAGTCATCCCCCTCCCAACTCATCGAAACCCGGTTCGCTTTCGCTTCCAGACTTCCCAAAACCACCACTAACATCTGCTTATACCCATGATAAAACCTCTTCATCGCAACCTCCACAGCTTGCAATGCTTGGAGCAGGTGGATTTTTTCCATCTCTCTCTTCTCACTGTACAACTTCATGGCTGCTTCTTGGACCCTAGGACCACCTTTTGGATCAACCTCTACATTTAAAATGAAGGGAACTTTATGTTTAAGGTCTCTGCATTGCTTTGTGATTGAGACTAACCCTCGTGATCTGAAGCAAAACGGTGCCGTTTCGCTTCGAATGTCGAGTTCTGCCTTGAGCTTCAAGGTATCCTCTGGATCCATCAATAGATGCAGGTCTTCGATTTCGGATAATAATTTCCATATCCTCTCGAGGAGGTAACAGTCTTCGGCGGCAGAACAGAAGGTTCTGAGCTCGATCTTCTCAATTATTCTTTCTAGGAGCTCGTTCGAAGTTTGTACCCACGACTCCAAGATTTGGTACATGGAATGTAATGTCCGATTTTCGCAATTGTTAATGTTGTCATCTTTCAGGCGTAAGACCTCGCAGGGTGTGCATACGATGTCGTACTCTAAACTAGGTTTACTGCTTAAATTAGGTTCTCCTAGTCCTAAAGTGTATGGACAGTTTCTGGTGTGACACTCTATGGAGTAGAGAATCTTTTGAGCCACCTGACACGATTTCTGCCATGTGACAAGCCTTGGCAAAAGGCTAGCTTCACTCGTCCTGTTCACCACCATGGCGGTCCCAACTTGGGCCCCCGAGTTAGATATAGGTACCACGGTGGCGTCACCATCGTCCCTCTCAATCACCATCGCGACAACCTCGATCTGGCTCGACGCAAGTGACTCGAGCCGGCGGGTCCATTCGCGGCGGTTTGAGTAGGGTCTAGGATCGGATAAAACCATTGGGATAAACCGGAAGGTTATCTCAAGGGCATGCAAGGCCGGTTTGAGCAATGATTCGGATTTCCATTCCGGAAAATATTTTGAATTCCATAGTTTTTTCAGCTTCGGCAGTTGCAAGTAGTGCTCATAAGCCGAACAGGCCGATTCCGACGCCGGAGCAATGTCGGCTCCGCCATAGATTGGTGGAGGGATTAAAAGATGTAGCTTATTAATGGATGCTGCTCTGGGAGACTTCTTCGGCTGGATTTGATCAGGTGTTACTGTCACCCTTTTGGATTTCCATTCTAAATCCACCATTCTAGAGGGTTTTTATGTTATGAAATTTAGAGGGATTTTCTTGTAATGAGAAAAAGGGTTAGATGGAACGGGTGCTTTTATAGTAGAAATGTGTAAAGGAAGAGATAGAAAGAGAAAACAACCGAAATTCGAGCTTATCCAATTCACCTAACGAAGGTCTTGTCTATACATTATCCATATGGAATGTCAGCTTCTTTAAGGGAATATAATTTTTAGCGTTTATTTTGTATTATATAGTGTTGGTATGGAACTGTACAACGTTGGAAGGTAATGCCATCCTAAGGAATGTGGTATCTTCTAAAGAACATACCTTTTTCTCTTTGGGGCGTATTGGGTTTTTAATTGTCTTTTTCATGTTTTATGTTATGGATCGTTCCTAAATATATCGATCTTTCGATGTATTGTTGAAACCGGCATTATGGACAAAGTTTTTTTTGTTCTTTTTTTTTTTATGGTTTTTTTGGACTAGGAACCTATTATTGTCAAGTGATAGCGTAAGAAATGGTATTGTGGTATAGGTATTGGCATATACCAAACGTTTGTTTTGAAATGTGTGCTTCCAATAGCAAATGTTATTCAATTAATGGGAATATGATACATACATAAATACATATATATATATATATATGTACATAAACCAGTTTATTTGATTTTAAATTGATGTTTCATAATAAGTTTTTAATATATAGATTAGATATACCTAAGAAACACACATATTCCCAATTTCGCCAAGAAAAAAGAAAATAGAGAATATGAATTCATCTCAACCTAAAAAAAATATATATATATATATTTATTGAAACCTTCTAATTAAGCCCCATTTAGTGAATCCAATAACTTTAGATATCCTCATTATAGTGTTCATAAATATTTGTAACTTGTCTTATTCATAAAAAACTTTTATACAGATTATGATAATAACATCAATGACTTAATTGCTTAATTGAAATAATTTATACCTATTAGATGTAAAGTTGTAAATGGTTATTTAAACATTGTCTTTTTATCAGGTGACTCATCTAAACTTATAAGAAACACTGTA
Source organism: Lumnitzera racemosa (assembly GCA_024138005.1). Taxonomy (NCBI): domain Eukaryota; kingdom Viridiplantae; phylum Streptophyta; class Magnoliopsida; order Myrtales; family Combretaceae; genus Lumnitzera; species Lumnitzera racemosa. The sequence continues at coordinate 18,480,453 of JAMXBC010000009.1, forward strand.
CTTCTTTCTATAATATAATTATATATCCCTGTTTCTTTTAATCATAAATAAGAATGCATTATCTATCTATACTATATACTAGGATATGCTTCCGGGGTGCTCCAAGCTCAACTATTGGTCGAAATGCCCACCAACTAGGAAGATAAAAGCACTGAACTTTTCTCACCGTCCGGGTACCTTGCATTGGGCATCGTGTCCCGTGTTTGTTAAAACTATTCCAATGCTAAGGAGTCTTTTAGGTGCAACGATGTTATCTTAAAAAATTCGTCTTCTTTTAACAAACTTTTGATTTTATTCCTACGTTTTTAAATAAGGTTTTTAAATTTTATGTGGAGAAAATTTTATGGATAAATTCAAATAAAATATAAATATTTTAAAAAAATTAAATAATAAATTAACTTTTAATAAGTAGCTAAAATAATAAATCGTTGTTATAATACTGCTAGTATTACTTTATATACCTGATATTTGCTATGCTAAGTGATACTTATATGATGTATGTATGGTAAACTTGTGATTCTGACATGTATATATTAATAATTAAAAAAAAGAAAATTAAATAACATAGAAAATTACTAAGAGACAAGGAAAATTTTGAAAAATAATAATAAAAGGAAATAAAAAATATTAAAAATTAAAAAGAAATAGTTTAATATAAATAAAATGTATAAAATAATATAATTAATCAAAAAGTTATAAAATGTCGTAGCCACTCCATCACCAATTAAAAAAATATAAACGTATGAAAAACCTAATCCGTTCGAACAAACTGATTGGTTTTAAGTGGGTTGCAACAAACCACCTTAATTAAGCCTAATCTAATCACCTTGAGGTAGAAGGTTGCAAGTTTTTTTTTTTAGAACTTTTTTTTTAATTTTTCTAATTTTTATTATTTTTATTTCAATGATTTTTTCATTAATTATATTACTTTATGCATTATCTTTATATTAAAATATTTTTTAATTCTTTATTTTTATTTCCTTTTTTTATTATGTTTCAATTTTCCTTTATCTTTTAGTAATTTTTTATGTATTTTATTTTTTACATTTATTATTAATATATATATGTTAGTGTCATGTGTCTACTACGCATATACTATGTAAGTGCCAAGCGACAGATACCAGACACATCGGTTATTACTAGTAGTGATATAACAGTGATTATTTACTATAACCACTTATTAAAAGTTGATTCATTATTTTTTTTTAAATTGATCCATATTTGAACTTACTCTCACGTGTTAATACATTCCTATATAATTCTTCCAATTTATTTATATTATTTATGGATCTACAATACACAAATTTAAACGAAAACAATATTTAAAAAAAAATTGACATCCTTTGCTAATTATCCTAAAAGGAGGTTCTTTGGTAAGTACCTCAATAGAATGCAGCATTAGGAGGTGTCAAATACCTCCCGTTCGAGAGAGTATCTTTATCTCTAAATCTATGGATCTCCTCGTGGAAGTCCTGATAGAAAAAAAATAAAAGAAAGAAAAAATTGTACTTAAGAACAATGTTCTTCTTTTTTTACTTTCCATTTTAAGTTATTTTTCTCGATAAATAATAGAATTTAATTTTTCTCATTACCTGTGTTGATATTACTAAACTAATTACATTTAGAATCCTTGTGGCAAACATGAATTTAGAAAAGTAAAACAAGTTATGGATCCCACTCAAACAAACTGAGGAGAATGATATTTTGTTAGAATAAAAGGCAATTTTCTCATGACCTTCATGATTTATTCGTAATCTTAGATGTCACATGAATCTTTTGGTAGGTACTTTATAGAAAAAAAAAAAATTTATTTTCTAATAGGTCTCTCAACACCACAAAATCTATACTTTAAGTTTCTATGCACCTTCCTAGAAAAATTTATTTCAATTTTTAAATATTTGTGTTAATATATAAATATATATAATGTGGGACTCTTATCAATATAGGAAAAAAAAAAAGAAAACTAAACACCTTCCTCTTAAAAGAAAGAACCAATAAAAAATAAAGGTCCTCAAAATGTCAATATAGCATCCAAGGATGCTAATGAGATTCTTAAGATAAAAGATGCTCTTAGCAATTTTAAAATATGTTTCCAGTTTTTAATATTAATTATACGTTTTATGTAGAAACAAATATATTTAAAAATATAAGAAGTTTTTTAATTTTATATTTTAATAATTATTTTGAGATACCCGTTATTGATTTGTTGCCAAATATTGACGATGCTCTTTGCTCAAGAGGACACTATTACAAGAATCTAGGGACTCCAAATTTTGTCCGTATACCATAAAGAAGCTGACCCTTGTTTGGCCGACAGGTGTTGTAAAAGGCAGCTAGTCTCGAGATTATCTAATTCTGGAGAGCTTTCGATATAATTGTATGTATTAAAGAAAATTCACATTTTGTACGGCAACATGTGTTGATCCATCCGCTTTAATTTTTAAGTGAAATCGTTGTGTATATGAATTTCTAAAATTTCCTTTATTATAAGTATGGTTAATAAAATGATATTAATAAAGAATTATAAAAGGATGTATCCGTTTGATCAGCCATTCTTTAAGTTTGCAGAGAAATTTGTTAATGATAGATGACAATCTAAAATCTACTCTAAAAGCGTGATTTCCGTTTAGTTTGGCTCTCTTTGGTTAGAACAAATTGCAACAGAACAATAGGCAAAATAATCGTTCAAAAAATTGAAAGCAGATTACATAGCTCTCCATGTATAAAATGTTTTAAAACATATATTTATCCAACTAAGGAATTAACACATAATTATGAAAGTCTGTTTTATCAGATAAAGTGATTAATAAGAACATGCTTGAAACGAAAAGTTTTAGTACAACAAATATTTATCCTCAACCCGACACTTAAGCGTGATTGCCTCAAATCAAAAATCAATAAACTAAATTGAATGAAATAAAATCCAACTCAACATAATTTAAAACTAAATGAATCGAAAATTTTTTTTATTGGTCAGTGTGACATATATTTACAAACTGAATAACTAAACTAAAGTAAATTGGTATAATATAATAAAATAAAGTTAAGGAAAAATTAAAATAGAGAGAATCGTTTGAGAGTAAGTTTAAATAAAAAATTAATATTTTATAAAATGGTTCACATAATAATCTAGTTATTATAAAATTATAATTTAATAATCATTCTATAAAATTATTTGATCTACTTTGTAAAATGTTAATTTATTATTTAAATTTTTTAAAATATTAATCACTTATTTAACCCACTTTTATGAAATATAGATTTCTTATTTAAACTTTTCCTAATATTAATCCGTTATTTAAATTTACTTCAAAGGGGATATCCCCTCTATTATAATTCTTCTTTATTATAAAAAGAGATCACATGTTAAAATTAGGTAAAGGCATATATTAGAGCAATAACCAATTAAGTCCGAAATTGCTTCCGTAAGGACTTAAGAAATCATAGGTTAGACAGGTTAAATATACACTTATTTAACTAAACGATAAAAATAATGGCTTTTTAATTATGACAAAAAAAAAATCAATGACATCATGATCGGGTCTAGATCAATAAAAGTTTAAAGGTCTTACGAAAGAAATTTAATTGAAAACCAAACATGTACTATATAATATCGCACATAATGAATATGCATCAATATATATAATAAATGTATATAATAGACAAAGTGTATCATCGATGATGAAAAAAGACGAAGTGTATCATCATACGTAATTTGCATCAAAGTTGCTCATGAAATTTTGTCTTGTTTAAATCGAAAATTTTGATTCAGTTCCATTTGGATACGGAACTTTACCAAAATAAAAGTTCTGATTTGGTTTGATCAATTTTCGACAAACTATAGCCCAAACCGAATATATCCAATATATAATTATATTCCCCCTAGTGATTAGATTATCCAAGGCACCAAAAGACATCTTGCTATTTATATATATGGATTTTTTTATGATCTTGTCTTTATTCTTTAGGGAATTGATCCCGCCATCTATTTCACTTTTAATTTATACTTCTTTAAATTTCAACTATTAAATAAACTATAAATTCAATAATTTAAATTTTAAAAAATAAAAATAAATAGTAGAATGGAGAGTGGAATCAATCCTAATCAAAATAGAAGACGACACAATAGAATCTCTCTATATGTATATAGATATATAACTTTAGGAGCTTTTTCATCGTCCTATTTGCTTTTTGAGTTAGTATCTTAGAAAATAATAGCTCTTCATAAAAAAAAAAAGAGCATTAGTTATTTCACTTTCTTAAAATGAGTAAATGATATCCCTTTCAAAACTTTCTTAGTTATCTTACCCCTTCAATATAATTTTTAAAACAATACATTTTGTTTTACTGTTGGGTCATTAGTATTTTCTCTAAAGTGATTTCTTCTTCCATACAAATAAAGTAATTGTGAACTATAATAAGAGTCCTAGATTAGTTTGTGTAAACCCTATAGAGTTAGTAGTTTAAGTCCTAAATTAAATTTGAATGTTTTAAATAATATCATAAGTCAATAAGGTTAAGTAAAATAAAAATTTTATTAAATTATAAAATCAAATATATCATCGTTAATAAAAACCCTAAAAATTTGATCGAAACCTAAATCACATATAAAAAACCCTAAATTTTATATATATGTAAATACTTAAAATCAAATTCGAAATTGACGAAAGCTTTAAAACTATAACTTTAAACTTATAAAATAAATAAATTTACCCTAATAGTAATAAAACCCTAAACAAATATAATTATCAACTAATACACGTAATTATATAAAAATTTTAACTAACACGTTAAGTTAACTCGTTAATATTATAAATATAACGAGTATTGATTAAATTAATAAAATTTTAATACTATTTTATAAATACTAAATTTATAATTTTTGTACTTGAAAAAACCTAATATTTTTATTTTTATTTTCCCTTTCTTTTCTTTTTCCTATTTTCCATTTACTGTCATTAAGAGAAGATGGACAAAAAGAATAGATAAAATGTCCTATCTCATTAAATGCAACTTAATCCTCTTTCTTATTTTCTTTTCTTTTTATGGTAATTTTTTTTTTCCTATTCCTAGATAGTTCCTGTACACGCACATACACACATTTTCTAAACATATACAAAGTTCCACAAACCTTTTCCTTATTCCAATCAAGAAACTCTTCTTTCTTTTCATCTTTAACTTTCTTTTACTTCCAAGGGTCAACAAGAAGACCAAGAAAAAGAAGCTTGAGGATTTTCATTCAAAAATATTCCAAAAATAGGGTATTTATTATGTATATTATTTGTATTTTGTAATAATCATCTTTACATGTTCTTTTACATACATGTGTTTTAGAATTTATATGTAGTTTTAGTATTTCCTTATACATGTGAGCCTAGATACTAAAATATACTCATATGTATATTATACGTGTTATAATCATTTTTACAAATAATTAGTATAAGGAATTATGTTTATGTACATATATACATATGTATGCGTGAATAGTATATATACTATAGGTATATATATATATATATATACTTGGTATTTTTATTATATAGTATATATTTATGCACATGTATACTATAGGTATATTTAGGTTTGTATAATTTTAATTACATGTATATGAATATAATATGTCGCCAAAATTATATGTATATTTTTATGTATGTATAAAATACAAAAATACTAATTTAGGGCGTATGTTCAATGTATATATACACCTATACGTATAATATATATAATTTATCTAGGGTTATGTGAATTGTAGTACATAAGTATACTATACGTATAAAAATATGTATGTGAATAGTACGGTATAGGTAGAAATATAGGTATATTTGAATAGTAGATATGTAATATACTATAATATTAATTTAATAAATAAATTAAAATAGTAAATATGTATATATATATATTGTAACTCTTAAAAATATAAGAAATAACTAATTTATAAAATTTAGTAAAATATAATAATAAATATTAATAAATATATGATGTAAAAATATAAAATAAGAAAAAGATGGAAAAAGTATAAAAAATTTCAGAATAACACATGGCATTCACTTATGTGGTCACATTAGCCTTTAATTGAATTAATTAAATTTGTAATTAAAAATAATAAAAATAATAATTAATTAATTAGAAAATTAATAAAGTAGTAAAGATGAATTAAATAATCCCTAAGCCTAAAAATTAGGAAAAATAAGTAAGTTATAGTAAAATAAACTTAAAAATAAGAAAATTATAAAATATAAAGTTTAAGTTTATTGAACCATAAATATATAAAGAAAAGTTTAAAATAATATTTTATAATTATTTATGTTAAAATAATAAATTTTGTAATATTTTTATATCATAATCGAAATTATGAGTTATAATGTCTAAAATGGACCTCACTATGAGAAATATATTTGAAAACGATCAAGATAGACTATAAATTCAAAAAAATTTGAACTAAATTGAAAAAGTTATATGCAATTAACAAAAAACTTGACCTTGAAAATAGCTTAAGTAGATAATACTAAATATGATAATAGTTTAGTTATTTAATTTAAACACTTACTACTTTTCATATTCCCTTAATGTCAGATGATTACGAGATTAATACTGATCTATTAGTAGATTACTATGATCCTTGTCCTTGAAAATAGCTGAGTGAGTATTTCTAATGATTCCATATATACTTGTATATGTAAATAGTGAATATTAACTATCATTAATAATTGAATGTTATATGGGGCTGGGTTACACATGTATATGATACTATATGTCAATTGTAAAATTATTTTAAAATATAATAATGTATTATTTATTGCATAATAGATTCAATAGGAATTAATCTGTCTGTGACTTTATTTGATCACACTATAAAATGGATTTAATATTATCAAACTTGAACTAATTAAATCAAATCATGCATAATCATGTATCGCAAAACTAATTTTAGCTGTCATATCACACAGAGGTAGCGAAAGGCCATACGGGGGATTGATTAATTGTGATTATAGTATTTTCATACGGTAGACATGTATGATATAACCTTATACTAGCTCGCGGGAACACTAAGTGTTAGAAGCGCCAACCACTCAGCTAAGGGTTGAGTTTAGAGGCATCTGTTTAAGGATTGTTACGCCCCGAAGTTGCAGAGTCGCAACAGTCCCGCCGTGTAAACCATTCAGTGATAGTAACTGGCCTCACAGTGCCTACCATAGACATAACCTACACAAGGCGTCAACGACTCCTCACTTTGAAGTAAACAGTTCGATTAACAATTAAACTACAATTATGATAAATAGTGCAAATTTCTAATAACATGTACAATATTATATATATATAAGTCCACAAAGCTTTCCAAGAAGTTTTACATAAACATAACAGTTCACTAGATTACATAATAACTATCAGTATTCATCTCTAATTACATGGTCACTCTAGTTATACGTTATATTAAGTAACTTGATCCTCACACCCCTAGCTTCCAAATGACTAACCTCTGGGTAATTGTAGGGCGGCATAGTACTTAAAGTGTTCAGAAATTAGAACCTGCAAAAGGATCTATAAGGGTATGAGTAACTACAGCTCAGTAAGTTGAATTGGAGACTCATGAATACATACAAGCACAAATAGGGTTATCAAACAATTATTTTCATGCAATGCAACAATCAAGTATTATCACACAACGTAGTCTGGTCCGTTGTGAAATCAGAGAAATTTCACCCGCTCCAATCCGGGTTGAGGAGTTTCCATGTTATGCAGCACCTCACAACCAAACCCAGGCTTGTGCAATGGAGACCTCGCTCCTCCCATAACTACAGCTCAGTAAGTTGAATTGGAGACTCATGAATGCATACAAGCACAAATAGGGTTATCAAACAATTATTTTCATCCAATGCAACAATCAAGTATTATCACACAACGTAGTCTGGTCCGTTGTGAAATCAGAGAAATTTCACCCGCTCCAATCCGGGTTGAGGAGTTTCCATGTTATGCAGCACCTCACAACCAAACCCAGGCTTGTGCAATGGAGACCTCGCTCCTCCCATGACTACCTTCGAACCATCGACTTCACCCTCGCCGCGACCTCCTCTCCTGTCACTTAGTTCGACTAAGGATGAAGAAGGGACCATTTTGCAATCCTGCGCTATCCTTTTCGAAGGGATCGGTATTTGGTTGGAGAATCCTATGATCCCCTAACGGGTTGCAATGCATGACATTATTAATTATTTGGGGTCGACTAAGATTAAATTCCATTTAGGGTGTTCAAACAATTTCATACCAATTCAATCGGTCACAAAATCACTCACAATACAAATTCAGCACGAATTCAGATACATCAAACACATGCGTAAACTACTTACAATCATAATCATATACAAGCCTAAGTCTTTGAGTATTACAAAACCAGTACTCTATTACAATAAGCGATAACCCAACTTACTTGGATTTGCTCGATTACTCGATACCTTAATCACAAGCTGATTTTGTCTATGGGTGTCCTATAATACAAATAGGTCTTTTTAGTACTTAAAATTTACTGTTTTATATTCTAAGTTATATTTTAATTCATTTTTTTCCGTGTATACCCATTACGTCCTAATGATTCGTTGTACTCTATTTCGGTGTTCAAATCCTAAATGAGATTTTAAATTTTGATTTCTAAGCCTTAAATATGCTTGAATCCTAATGTGAAATTAATCACATTAGGATTCGAGTGTGCAAATATCCTATTGGGTCGTAATTTGGTATTCTAAACTATTCAGTACACGCTAACTCTAATTGCGGTATCGGATTTATTCCCGATGTGTGAAAATCTTACATTTTGAGACTTTTGCTTAAAATTAATGTTATTTTTAGATTTATTATTTTTCTGATTTCTATTATAATATTATCTAAATAACTCTATTTTTTTAGATTTATTAATTTACAATTTCACATATTACTAAATTCTTATATTAATTACCTAATTTCATTAATTACCTAATTTCCTAAATTAACCATACTTAATACTCCAAATGATAGGATTAGGATTCCACATCAGTGATTAACATCCCTAAACATCTAATTAATATCTAAATCAGTAATTAACACCTTAATTACCTAATTAACCCCAAATCACCCAATTTTTCCATCATTTTAGGGCTAAAAATTAACTTAAAATTTTTGAAAATTAATTTAAAAAAAATGGCTTCATAGCACTATTCTACATCATATGAGTATCCTACAGAAAAAATTTGAGCTCCAAACTACACTCCTAAACCTATTTATTTTCAGTTCTAATCATGCTCGGTTTTGAGCAATTTGTTAAGAACCCTATAATTGCAGATGTAATTAAACTAAATCAATATTTTTTCCTAAATCTAAATACAATAAAACCTTAGAATAACAAGTTTCATAATTTTCTGGGCAAAATAACTAATTTTATAAAATTATTCAAAATTGGGACATTTAAGAGACTAACAGGTACAAAGCTTTATGATCGTCCAAACCCGGTCCAAGGCTGTCGGTCGGCCTAGGTGGTGGGGCTAGAGTGGCTTGGTGGTGGCGGCTCGGTCCCAAGTGGTGGTGAGTGGTAGATGTAGCTCACTTACTCAATCTGCACAGTTTTCTCTTTTTTTATTTTCTAGATTTTCTCTCGATTTTTTTAGTGTTCCTATTTTTCCCAAATGCTAAACTGACCAAATGACTTCTGAAAATTTTTTCCTATTTATAGACATTTTTTGTAATTAATATGTATTAATTTGATAAGACTTTGCCCATTTTCCTTGATTTTTGGCTTTTAGGTTGTCTAATTTTTATTAGTTGATTTTTCTTTTGCAGATTTGGACCTGCCACGACCTGATCTTGATTCATCTAGGTTCCTCTAATTTTTTCCTGATTTTTTTATAATTAATATATAATTTTCCTTAATTATTTACTTAGTTTTTGGCTAATTTAGGTAATTTCGCGTATTTTTATCTACACGTAAATACATGTGGGGTACATGTGAACATTCCTAATTATTATTTTGATCATTCTAAAAATTTTAGTATATATATAATCTATCTTTAGTAATTTATTAGTTATTTGATTACACTTTTCGCATTTTCGGTAATTAGTACTTATTATGCTTAAAATTTGAAAATTTTATAGTCTCCTATTTTATTACTTTTTTTCTTAAATTTAAGTTTACGGGGTTAGTTTTACTAATATTTCTCTCGTTAGTTTATAATTTAGGTTTGATCGGATTCATTAACCGATCGCTTTAAACCTTGGGTTCTAAATTCATGCCTACGGTTACTTGGCTTAACTTTAGGGATTACAAGAGTGAGTTAGGAATACGATAAACTACTCACAATCATACTTAGAATTAAGTTTTGATTGAAATTAAAAATGGATATACCATTATATTTTGAATACGAAACAAGAAGTTTTGTTGTTATATAAGTTCAAATATGATATTCGGAATTGATTGGTGCCATATATACTCCAACCCTAACTTTGAAAGGCGTTAAATCTGAGTTACATATAATACCTAGTCATCTATATGCATTTGTTTAACATTCTATATGTATTTGTTTAACATTCTATAAGAGCACGCATTCATGTGTTTGAATTTAATTGTTAAATAACTTATTTGTTGTATAGTTGAGGGAAAATGTTATTAAGCTAGTTAGTTTAAACCTCATAGTTTACTTGTACAGAGAGACTTGCTCGTCGTTCTAGGCCATAGGATGATTTGAGGTCAGTGAGTCCTCTATTAGTAGGTGTAAATATGAGGTTAGAGTCAAGAGTGACATGCTATTAGTATAGTTAAACTTGAAATCTTATTAAATGATCCTATATATTAATAGCTTCTTATGAGACTTAATATTTGTATTATATATGTATCGTATCTATCTAATAGTTATAAGTTTGATATTTGTATTATTATAATTATGTTATGATATTACTTATACTTGCATAACTTTGAGTTGCTAGTTGTAGTAATAGCCTTATATATTACATTAAGGGTTGTTGATTGAAAAGGAAATCAATCTATGATTCTTTATACAATATACGACACCTACTACGACTAGTGCCCTCGGGTTATAACAGTTTGCTTCCATTTCTGGATTACAAGTCAACAAAGCAAAATCGTAGGTTTTTTCTCCTTTAACATACCTAACAGCTTAAGTATGATACAACCTAAGTTCTAGGGATGAAGGATCTAAAAAGCTTAGGAAAGTATTTTGTTTTTCCATTGCATAATGGTCTTAAACCCAAGTTTTGAGAGAACTCAACTTAAATTAATTGGTTGGAAAGCAAGATGTATGATTTAGTGACTAGTGCTAACTATATTTGTTCTATAAAGTCTACCTACATACTATATGCAAGTGGCAAAGTTACTAGCCAGCATTATCCTTAAGATAACACAAACAATTAACAATTTTCTTTAGTTTGGAATAAGTGATAGACCTAAAGTGCATTAGGTTAGCTAAGACTTAATCACCAAACCGACTTAGCATAGTAGTTTAGGCCTTCTAATCTCAACCTTCAAAATCAACTTTGTAAAATCAAGAGGTTCTTTGAATTTAAGTTAAGGAAAATCATGTGGGCATAACTCATCAAAGTTAAATACAAAAGGTTGAGTAGACAAACTAGCATAGCCATTCCTAGTAACTTATCCTTCACAATGAAAGAGTTTGTTGAGGTAGCCTATGTAAAAGAGCAATCAAATTTTGTCCTCCTAGGAAATGATAGAAAGACAAGCTTCTAGTTTGACTCCTGGAGTAAAATTGGTCCTATTAAGGGACTAATTCATGGTCTTCAATAAGCAAAGAGTAGTAATTTATTTGTTTGGATTGTTGGAAATTAACCACGTCTTGGGATGATACAAAAATTAGGTAAGTATGTTTGAAATCCTCTTTTCCCATATATGATCCATTCACTTGAGTTCAACAAAAAAAAGGATGAGAGAATTCTTGATGCCAACTGTAGGAAAATACCTACACTTCAAGATATTCACCATGCATTTAGGGTTCCTCATAATTTTGAACTATCTTGGAAACGGGTTTGGTCAAAAAATTTTCTACCCAAAGTAAAGCCCTTTCTTTGGTTACTTTTGCACTCTCCTCTTCCTACAGCATCAAACTTAGCCTATAGCCATATTACTTTACTTGTAACATGTGCAAGATGTGGTATAAAGGATGAAACTCATATACATACCTTTCTTTTATGTCAAAATATTGCATCTACAATTCTTAGATGGCAAATCATTCCTTGTCAAAGGCCTATATCGAATAGATCCTTCCTAGAATGGATACGCATGAATTGCCATATCACCAAAAAGGGATCTAAATCAATGGCAATCTCCATTAGGATTTTATTTTACAATTACTTTAGAAACTTTAGAAACAAAGGAACTCCATTTTGTTTCAAAACAACCAAGAAGTTGATGACTTTAATCAAGAAGTCAAGTGCTCAGCTCTTGAACATTGGGCTCACCTAAAAATTACCAAGAAGCTTTACAAAGTAGATGCTATTAATCTAACATGGAAGCCTACATAACAAGGATGGATCACTCTGAATACAAATGGATCCTTCTTGTCATCTACTGGCTAGGCAATAGTAGGTGGAGTGCTTAAGGATCACAATGGAAGGTGGAGTTATGGATTCGTAAGGGAAGTAAACTCAATTGACATTCTCTCAACTGAGCTATGGGCCTTATATTGGGAACTCCATTACTGCATTCAACTAAATCAACTAGACGTGGAAATTAAACTGGATTCTAAAGCTGCTATGAGCTTGCTAGGAAATAATGCTAACACTTGTTTATCTTACCCCCAATGTAATTATGGCATGTAGGGAAAAGCTATCTTAGATGTGGAGGTGGAGGATTGATGCAATGCCAAAGGAAGTCAATAGCGTTACAAATGCACTTGCAACTTAGATGCAACAACAGTAGGATGCAGATTTCACTTTTGTTACTCCATCTTTATTTTGTTTTTCTTTGTTGAAAAAAAGACTATATTTCTAAGGGTTTGTACAAGGAAAAAAGGACTCCCACCTCAACTCCTACTGTCTTTTTTAATAATAGCCTAACTATTGGGCTTTATTCTATAGGAGCTTAATGCTCCTCTTTTGTTTACCTATAAGCTTGTAGATTTTGATAATGCAGTATTATTCCATAAAAAAAAAGGTAATTTTTTTATTATAGATATAATTGATTATTTTCTTAATTTATTTATTTTTTTTTGGTTTTTGATTTATGGTACCCACACCTACTTGGTTGTCCATAGCGACATGTTGGTAGAATCCTTAAAGTAAGCCATCAAATGCAACCAACCCTTGCGTTTTTGCACTGCAGTTCGTTGTTTGCTCATTTCTTTGCCAAAAGGCCCAAATTTTTTGTCAAAATAAATATCATAGATACACATACATACATGTACCTTCTATATGGCTATTGACGGATCCTCCATATTTATATGAAATAATATGTGATTTGGAAGAATTACAACCTTCTGAATTGTCATAATGCAGTATCACGAATATATGGGTTTGTTTGCTTACAATGGTTGGAACTCTCCCATAAGTTTCATTGCATGCATAAAAAAAAATAACATATAGTTATAATAATATAATTGTTAATGGCCAAAATTTATTAATAAGGAGAGGTATATTCGATAAAATTAAGGATTGTTAAAAAAAGACATCCTGTGTTTCACCCCTTTTAACTTTGCAATCCTATGTTTTGAAATTTTATACTTCATATTCCTATATATATATATTCTTTTTTAGAAAATATTGGTTAGACAATAAAAATAAACACGTGGAATGCTTGTTGAAAAAAATGGAAAGGACGTGAGATCCCTTCTATCTTTCGTTTTTGTAATCCTTAAAGTTTATGCATCCAATTTTTTGCCCCATATTCTATTAGGTAGCTATTTGTAATATCTAACCATTCAAAAACTAATAAATGTAGAAATGTACGAAAAATATCCTTCTTCTAATATTATCCATTTCAAAGACTAGTAAGTAAAAGAACAAATATTTCAAGGGTCAAAACATGCTTTATTGAATGTGCCCAAATTCAAATAACGAGTGTCTCGTGTTTCAAATCCTTCCGTTTAGGATAACGTTTGAGAGAGCTTTGTGTCTGATTCCCACACGTCAAAGACTTCTGTCTGGCTTTTGATAATGAAAGTGCCTTTTGGTTAGCCAACGAAACTTCTATCCGATTTGGACTCACTCACCACGTTTATCGCCAATCCCACCGCGATCAAATGGCACACTTGTCCACCATAATTTGTCCTTTTATGTTGCAAATCCGGCCTGAGTGCGTTTAACACGGCCATGATTTTCGTTAGACGGCCAACCATGCGGCGAAGCAGCTCACATGTCTCGTCATGTGTCTCCACTGTCTTCAACAATAATTGACTTGTATGTACAGTTCCCACATCAAGAAACTTGACGTGCAAAGTTTCTCTTTTGAAAACAGTTTCTGTAAACACCGAAATAATAATAATAATAACAATCTTTTTAAAAGAAGATATATCTTTCTACTAATGTATTCTAAAATCCTATATATATATATACACACACCTTTTCTAATCTTCCTTTATATCCTTATTGTTCTCTTCCCATATAATTTCTTCTTCTCCTCATTAACTTAATTCCCTTATCTCTCATAATTCTCTCTTTACCCAATAGACTCATCCCCCAAAAAATCATGTTAGGGCAAAATATGCAAGTAAATTTCTCCATCAGATAAATTATAGGATATTTTTTATTAGAGAATTCATCTAATTGCATATGATAATGGAGACAAAAATAATAACGATGTGAATGGTGAATTTTGAAAAACCCTAAAGTGATTGTTGTAGATTTGCAAAAAGAATATCAGTGCGAAGTGTCCTAATTCTTAAATTAGAAGGAGGTAGGTAGACTTTTAGATTCTATTAACTTCGATGAATTATTTATATTAGGATTGAAAAAACATATCTAAATATCATTTAACTATGAATTATGAAGAGAGAATCAAAGCATCTTAATCTCTTAGCATGTTAATTTATTGCTATCATCAATAATGTAGATATATGGATACGCACATATATACATAAAAGAAAATAGAACATGTTTCAATAAATATATATCATTTGAACTCTTAAAATTATAATTTAGTATATATAGGAGGTATTGACTTAATTATATAGATAAAGATAGATAGATATAGATATAGATAGATGAAGATGATACATTTATATAGAAAATAAAGATATAAATTGGTAGAGATATAAATGTAAAAGATATTATAGATTTTTTTTAGAAATCTATTAATTTTAAATAACATAAAGAAAGAATATCCAAATTTTATATATATATTTAAAGATGTGGAATTGAATAAAACTTATTGGCTAATAAATAACAATAGTTTGAGGAATAATTGCATTATAAAATAAGTACGTCAATTGTGATAACAAAATGAACTAACATGAAAACATATAAGTATGTATGTGTGTATATGTGTATATATATATAAATAATAAATAAATAAATGAAGATATATAGTTTTAAGTTTTAATCTTATGTAGATAGTAAGGTTAAACTTTAATCATAGGTTTTAATCTCCTAAATTATTAATACAGTATGAGCAATTCGAATTGAAAATGTAGTTATAGGTTGTGACATTAACTTCTAGTTAAGCATAGATATGTGATGATTTGTGATAAGAATGTATCAGGTTTTAATGTCAATTATGAATTATAGAATATGGTTACTTAGGAAAAAAGGATGTAACATATGTTTGTTGGTTGTGCTTGTTAGGGTAGAAAGCTAAAATAAACTAATAAAATATACTATAAGAATATTTGTTTTTTATACTTGGCTTGGTCTAGAGGTCCGAAGTGGCAAATCCTTAGGAAGCACCTGTTGATCTATAGGTGATGTTGTTCCCTATGGAGTCATCTATCAACATGATATGGGTAAATTTAGGGACTCATGAGTATTAGGGCCTGATGTGGTAGTTCCCAATACAGTATTATGTATTATATATATATATATATATATATTATATGTTAAGGTCGTGAGTTATCCCAAGTCTTAGGATGCCAAAACTGTGATATTTGATTAACTAATTCAAAGATAATAAACAAATTGTTTGTGTTATATGTTTACATCAATGCATGTGAACTATTATTTTTTGTAACATGCACATGTGCTTGTGGTGTTACGTACCGAGCTTCAATTTATCCCTCTTTCTTTTTCAATTGTAGGAAACCTATATTAGCAAATAGATTACCATAATTTTGGAAACCCTTATAATATAGCCTTTAGGATGGGAAGAGCGACGATTACATAAAATATAAAAGTTAGAATAAATAAATTTTATTCCTTATGATAATTGTTTATCATTTAAGAATTAATTATTAGATGTTAATTTGGCTTAAAGAATAATTTTTTTTCAAGTTATTTGAGATTCTTACAATATTATTTAAGGATTTTAATTGCTAATTTACGCCTGACATGTCATTAGATACTAGGGCATTATGACACCCTAGGTTCTAAGGCGTTACAATTTCGATATGTAGAGTTCGTATAAAGTTGTTTCATTAAGTTCCCTAAAAACCGTTTTTATCATCAATTATCATTTTTGTACCCCCTTGATACTAGTGTTAGTGCTCGTATATAAGGTGACCTCAAAGCATGTGAATCTTAGTACCCCTTTATTATCGATCCAATTTGGATATATTATTATTATTAGAATATGATAATATGAAAAGCTGCAACAACTAATGGGACAAATGAATCTGCTAGTGCAATATTATGATATAATGATTTTCACAACCTCCAAGGGTGATATTCCCACAATTGAATCACCTAAGATTTACATTTTTTTTTCTCATATTTGCTTTACCAAATATGTCTAACAATATAATAGAAAGTTATAATAAGTGGTAAAAGTTAACTTAATAAAGAAAATAATTTAGATACCAAGAAAATCCAAAATGTAAAACTTTTGAAATTTATATGACTCTTTACGGTTGATTGTTGATGCATAAGCAGTCAACTATCACCTATTGGAACTCAACCATTACGTACTTACATTCACTTGTTGCCAACTAGTAATAATCAACTACCTCTATGTTTGCTTCCATTTTAACTTTGGCTTTGGTCATTTCTTCACCTAAATGCTCTATAAACTAATAGCATGTTCACTAAGGGGAAATGGCTATTCCATTCCTCTTTTATTCTTTATGGAGTCTCTATTACTACGTTTAGTTCACATGTCAATACAGAATAGAGATTTAGGGTAAATGTGTTTTACGTTAAATCACTGAATTGAGATTCCCACTCCCAAACTCTGAATTACAATTCAACGGGAGTTTTCTTTTCTTTTTTTCAACTCAACACTACCTATGTTTTCTTTTCCAAATGACAAAAGATACCCTCTAATAACAATACTATCTATACTCACTGTAAAGCTTGACCCCCTTTCTTTCTCTTCTCTACATCGATGAAACCTTAGATTGTCATCTCTCTCTCACTCCTTCTTTATGTCTTTGTCTCTGCCAAATCCCAATTCCACTAAGAATCTCTTTATCTCTATCCATCAAAGAAATCGAAGGATCTCATTACATTCAACAAGGTATGAACGTCTATAGCTTTCACTTGTGCAGTTCTTATGTTGATTGATGTTTGAATCTGGGATTTTTATTGTGAGTAAGAAATGTTCATTTAGTTATGCAGCTTCTTCTATCGTCCATGGTTGTTCATGTGTGAAGCTCTTCACTTTATTTGCTGACTATATTGTAAAAGCATATGTTGAGCGCATGTTGTTCATATCTATACACGTTTTTGGTGACTATTTTGTAAGAGCATATTGTTGCTATTGTGTAAATTACACAACTTCATTTTTTTTTTTTTTGTAAATCATTGATTACTTGTAAGAAAACTCACCAACGAAAATGAAAATACACATTATAATGTGTGGATGGTCTTAGTTGTTCATTTATGAAAATTTGTTGATTTCTTTTTTATTTGAATATAATGGGAGCATTTTGGGTAAATGATCTCCTATTCAATTCTTATTCCCTATTTCATTCATGTGAAGTAAACAAGGCAAAGACCATTCCATTAGGTTTAATTGGACATCATAACATCTATTACTTGTCTATTCCATTCTATGGTAATTGATATTACATGCCTTCCTTATTTCTATTCCATAAAGTGAATGAGCAATAAGTTAAATAAAAATTCAAGACACAAGCTCAAAAAATCTATATCTAGTCTTAATTTTACATAACTCAATATATGCACTTACACTTAACTTCTATTAAATTAACTCCTTTACTCTAATCTTGCCAACCTACTTGCTTTCATGTTATTTATTGCACCTACACATCTAAGAGCTTCTAATTAACCTCTACGTAAACAAAATCATCAATTTACACTAAACATTTATCTAATTATGATTTGGCAACACCTCCTTTTCACTTGATACAATTAGCTCATTACATAGTCATTAATCACTTATTGGACATCCAGTTGCCTTCCTTTCAATTTTTTAAGGTACGCTTTACCTTGATATTGCTTTCTCAAATATATCATCTGGTTTTATTTATTTTACATTATGAACTGCAGAGCACATATAAGAGATAAAGAAGTAAACAAGATAGAATATGAAACACAAGATATAATATGGAAAGTAAAAAAAAAAAAAAACCAAGAAAAATTTATAGTAGGACTGTGCATTATGAACTAACATAGCAGCATGATACAACAAGTCTCACATAATTTTTGGAGCAATGCCCCTACAACTAAGTTCCCTATAATTTACGCAACTCTCTAAAACATCCTTTATCTAATACACATATTAGCATATATAGAAAAATACAAGATACCCTAAAACCCCCAACTTATTAAAGGGAAATAACTTAGATGCTATAAGAATGCAACATGGAAACAAAATTAACAGTAGAGCATTAGTCGCTCACTCATTACCTACTAGTATTCAACTAATGTTCAATCATAGTCACTTACCCTTTATGCGTCTCATGCTCTGGCTTCTTCATAGGTCATTTCTCATCAAAACGCTTTCTTAAAGGTAAATCTAGTGTAAAATTAAAACACAAACTCAACAAATCATGTGGCTCTAATTAAGTGTCCTAAGTATTCAATATTTCATATCCCTCAACTTTGCATTCACAAGCTATGGTCTATATCCTCTTAGTCAAATTAACATAGATTGAATCTTTTAAGATCCTAATCGAACGATAAAATATTGAACCTAGGGTTCATTATTTGATTTTGATAAGAACAAACAAAAAATATATAATTAAACTTATTGTTTTTGGAGAGAACAAAACAAGTGGATGATTAAGCTAAGTATTATTTGATTACATTGAGGTAATTGAATAAGATCAATTAATTTGCTTAAAAATTAAACATATCAATTATCTTTACAAGAAATTTAATCTTTTGAGTGGTGATCAAATGATTATATTGCAAAGAGTATTTATTTGTTTTATGTTAAAAGAATTTTCAAATAATATTTGGCTTACTAAGTTGATAACTCAAGAAAGACCCAAGCTAATAGTATAAAGCATTGAAAAAACACTCACTGACCTGAAAGAAATAGCTTACCGGTTCACTTGTCGGTAGAGTAATTTTTACCAGCTTGCCGTTAGTACCGATGAGTCAATTACAACTAGCAGTGGGAGCATATAATGCACTGTAACGGGAAGAATTGAATAGGATGATACAAATTCTCAACAACCCGACCAAGAATAGTAGAGAACTAATCTTTTGCTATAATATCTCAACATTCTCTTGTATTCTTATTATATATAATTCTCATTCTCTTTTGTACCATAAATTGCTAATATTTAGAGAGATTTAAATTGTAATACTTATGAACTATTAGTTGCAAAGTATTGAAAGTTAAAAGCATTACACCAATAATCCTTAAGATTAAGTTTTGTGTTATGAGTTGAGATTATGACTTGTGTTGAGAATTGTAAGTGAGAAATTTATGTAATCAAGTTTATGTTTTTGTAGGTCTTGAAGCTTGAATTAAGAAATCAATAAAGTGGTGTAAAGTCCTCGATTGGAGGCATTATGTGTCCATAGAAACTAGGGGACAGTCCAAACTCCACATTATATCCAGACTTAATCTTCTTTATCCCTATCTCTTTTAATTTCCGCACTTATTATTGTTTTATTGTTATTTTTATTACTCTTATTATTACATTTAGTTATTTATATTAGAAAAAAAATTGCAATTTGTCCTTACAACTCAATTTATACACCCCCCCCCCCCACCCCCTTTCTTAAGTTTAGCCAAGTGTTCTTCATAAAGCTCAAGCGATATATAGATAAGTTTATCATTGACTTATTTAGTTATATATATATATATATATTGTTTTCTTTAAGAATTCATTACCTCTTTTGTAAAAATTTCAATGTACCATAAATTTTTTTGAATTTCTAATTAACTTTCTATAGATATTTGTATTTGAGGTTCTATGGCAAAAAGGTAGCTTAAAATGATGCTAAAAAGGGAGTTTCAATTTGATTTCCTAAAACAATGCAACATAGTAAATTGCAAACAAGATAAGGTTAGTATAAGATAAGGATCATTCAAAAACCATGGACTATATCCTTCTTAAGCCTCACTTTTTCTCATACAAGCAAAGAGTTGCTCTAAGAATCATCCCCTATTCTTCATCTTCATAGTAAAACATGACTTTAGGAAGTGAAAGAGCAATTTAGAAGCATTGAATGAGTGCAAATTTAGAGTCAAAGTTATACATCTTTGATTCTTATGCATTAAAAGAAATAAGTGAATTCATCCCAACTGATTTAATGAGGGAGTTCAAGAGGCATATTTGGAGCTTACCTCAGTGATGTAGGGTCTTTAGGGGCTGGAGTGGATGGATTATACAAATTCATGTCATTATTAGTATATTCAATTATCGATGGGTGATAATAATGATTTATCGAGTCCTTTACTAAGTCAAAAGTACCTTTCGAGAAAATGCATCTTACAATTTTTTTCCCCATCTAGTATACATATTATAATTGTTAGGGGAGCCCAGCTCGATCCTATTAGAGAACTTGCTAGTTATACCGATTATTTGTATTTTACTATAGTTTTCTATTATTTACTTACATATATCTTATTTACACGTGTAGTAGTTTTGTAGTTAAATAGATAAGAATATAAAAAGGGTCTTGTAACAAAATTGAAGAATAGAGACTTCATTTTCACATTTCAATACAAAGTATTTCTTTTTTATCTTTCTCTTTTGATCTTCCATCTACGAAGTTTCTTCATGTTGCAGTAACACAGAAAATCCACATATTATCACAGCTTTGAGGTAATATCTTTTTTCGAACAGAAGAATTACAATAGAAAAGATCAACGTTTGGGGGTTAGTTCAAATAGGAGATCAACGTTTTAAAAAATTTAAATAAGGGATTAACGTTTCATAAAGTGATTCAATTAAGGGATAAACGTTTCAAAAAATTCAAATAAAGGATCAACATTTCACAAAGTGGTTTAAATTATTTTTTTGAATGAGCTATTATGAATCTCTTATTTGAACAATTTTATAAAACGTTGATTTCTTATTTAAATTTTTCTAAAACATTCATCCCTTATTTGAATCACTTTAAAATGTTAATCTCCTATTTAAACTTATTTCCAAACATTGATCGCCTTCATTGTAATTTTCTCCTTTTCAAACAAGAAGATTATCTTAAGCATAATCTTTGATAGTCATGGTCAATTTACAGAATCAAATTATACCTATTGTAAATAATGAATTGAATCCAAATCCTTTGTTCTTATTGAATTTTGATAGCCTTAACATGATAATTGGAAATATATTGTTCAATAGAAGCAATTATTTATCTTAGAGTAGGACAATTATAATGAGACTAGATGGTAAGATGAAGTTACAGTTCATAGATGGTTTTATCATAATACTTAATGAAGATTTACCAAATTATCTACATTGGATAAGTTCATATTACATGGTTTGTTGCTGGATATTAAATGCCATGAATAATGAGTTTTTGCAAAATTTTCTTTATGTTTAGTCAGCTCATGAATTGTGGTTAGAAATAAAAGAGCAATATGGCAAGAGCAATGGACCGTTAATCTTTTAGTTACAACATGAAACAAGAGAATTAGCTAGTTAGCATCTATTACGATAAGCTCAGACGTTGTTAGGATGAGGTTTATGCTTTATGCTTTACATACTTATTGCACATGTGTATGTGTATGTATATGAATAGAACAGTACACTTATGGATTTATTGATAAATTGGCGGATTTTGAACCCCAAAGTAAGTTAATGCAGTTCTTCATGGGGCTTAGTGACATATATGAGAATGTTCACAATCATATTCTCTGGATGGAGCCTCTTCCTAGTGTTAATCATGCATTTTAATTAGTACATTAAGTAGAAAAATAGAGGTAAGTCACTTCTAATAACATAGTGGATGTTAGTTATTTTGCAGTAGTTGTTAACAGAAACGACATAAACAAGTCAATTGTTGATAAAAGGAAGATGAGGACAGTATTAAGGGATGTTTTGTAAATATTGCAAAAATGAAGGGGATATTATTTAAAATTGTTTCCAATTAGTGAGTTACCTAGATTAGTACAAGGGAAAAAGATACCATGTTATAAAAGAATATTATAAAGCTGCAAATAGTGTTTTTGGAAAATGTATAGGAACCAAAAATAAGTTTTCAACTCCTTTTGATCGAGCACAACATGCAAATGAAGTTGTTGGCGTTTAGTGTGTTTTTGGTTGTATATCAAGCAAAGTTTCAAGTTTTTATACTAAGAGTTGATGAATTTGATGAAAGATAAGGAAGAAGAATCTATAGCAAATTTAGTACATTACATAGATAGTCACAATCTTTCTTATTACTTTTTGAATAATACTGAAGGTTGTTAGGTAATAAATATGAGTGTCACAGACCACCCAACACCTTTCATTTCATCCGTTTATGATTTACATACTTTGTCACATCCCATAAGTGTTAGACAACCTAATGGCACTCTTAAGCATGTATAACAAGTAGGGTCAGTTAAAGTTACACTTTTACTCACTTTATATAAAGTATTCTTCAAACTTGATTTCACTCATAATCTACTATCAGTTAGTAGATTGCTTACAAACCAAACCTTTATGGTACATTTTCATGCCATTTCTTATCAATTTTAGCAAAAAACTAAAGTATGTGTAGCAACAACATAAATTTGCAATAGGTTATATGTTTTGCATTTAGAAATGAATCTACATTAACGTTTGTTGACTGATTAGTGTAGACACCTTATTTTTACCACCCTTAGGATTTTTTTTTTTGTTTTTATTGGGCTAAGTTTAAAAAAATAAAAAAAAAAAAGATAAAAAAACAATTAAAATAGAAAAAAATGAAAAAATATAAAGTGTTAAGTTGTATCGAGTTAAGTTATTTAGGGGTAGATTGAACAATGGTTGAAAATTTATATTC
The DNA here is from genome assembly GCA_024138005.1 of Lumnitzera racemosa. NCBI lineage: Eukaryota > Viridiplantae > Streptophyta > Magnoliopsida > Myrtales > Combretaceae > Lumnitzera > Lumnitzera racemosa. The sequence continues at coordinate 18,503,925 of JAMXBC010000009.1, forward strand.
AATTTAATAAATTTTGAGTCTTAAATAGCCAGGCTTCATTTAAAAATATTGTTTAGTCTAATCCAATGTAAAGACAATTTTTGTCTAATTTATTTTGGGCTAAAACAAACTTAGGATTTATTAAATGGGTTAATATGTATATTAGGCTAAATTAAAATGAACTGAATCAAGTCCAAAATAGAAAGTCAAACTCAATGTAGGGTTTTTATAAATTAGATTGTATCTTCAATGAATTCAAATAAGATATTATTGTATCATCATATCTTAGATTTATTAAGGTTGAATCTTCACTCAAAAAGATCCAAATTTGTGGCTTATAAATAGTAGATAACGAGCTGTAAAAAATAGACATTTTCAAATTTACACACTACTTACATTCATCCATGAACATTCACCACCCACTATGCCACGATCTGAACACTTCACTATCCTACACATACACTCACAACCTTTATTACCTACACGCTAGACAATACATTACGTCTAAATCTTCACAGTGCACTACTCGACATCTAGCATGCATCAACACATACAACCACTGTCTGAGCACACAACTACGTCTGATTACATATCAATATGCATGACTACTGTCCGAGCACACAACCGAGTCAAATAGCAATCCATAAATATGGCCAATTAGATGGGTCTCAAAGTAATTCTTATTAGTTGATTTTTTTTTTTTTGCATGTTATTATGTTATTATTATATTTAAATAACAAAAATATATCATTGCATAGGTATTGCACTTTCAGAAACTTCACATTTGCATGAAAATTGCATATTTTAGAAGATTATCATAAAAATTGCATTTTTAGGCATTTAAGGATTTTTCTAGAAAAAAAATTCATTTTTTTCACTTATTAGTTTTTCATAAAATAAAAACTTCTAATAAGCATCTTTTCCATAGTCTAGGCGTCTTCTCCATAATTTAGATATTTTTTCTATAGTTTAGATACCTTTTCCATGTTTTAAACATCTTTTTTATAGTTAGACATCTTTTCTATAATTCAGGCATCTTTTTCATGCTTAGGCATATTATCAATATTAATTGCATTTTTTTTCATAAAACGGTGCGTTTTCCATGGTAATTTCATATTAGCATATTTTTCATAAAACTTGCATCTTTTATTTTTTTTCTCTCTCATTTAGGTACTTTAAGATTTTTTTTTTAATTTTGTCATATATTCAATTTTCCTAAAAAATAAAAAAAACTAACTTGGAGTTTTTTAAAAAAAAAATTAAGTCTTTAGGTTTTTTTTTTTAATTAGGAATAAAAATTAAGGTTTTTTTTTAGGATATTTCTCAATAAAAATAAATTGGTTAAAAAACATAAACTTAGCTCAATTTTCAAATTAAAAAAAAATCAACCCACTAAATCTTTTCTAAAAATATAATTATGTTAGTTTGATTTCAATTAATGGATACATAGATACCTTTGGGGTAACCATAAAAAATAAAAAATTATTTTTTTATATATTTTTAAAAAATTAGTAATAAAAATCATAAAAATTCATTTTAGTTACACTTGCATATTCGTACATATTTTAGCAATTTTTAGAAAAATTATATAAAAATAAAATCCATTAGTTTTTCTTTTTATTTTTACAAGATCACTTAGTTTTAATAGGTTAGCCCCCGAATTTATTTATTTTTTAAAATTATTTTTTAAAATATTTGTAGACTAGTCTAAATTAGGGTTTTCCCACCAAAAAATACTAATTTCATTTTTTGAACAATTTAGCTAATTGGCGACTCTAATTTTCTTAATTTCTTTTTAAAACATTTTTTATAGAAAAATATTTTTTTCTTAATTTAATGTCGAGTATTTTATATTAAGTGGGTTAGGCCTATTATAAAATAAATTAAGGAAAACGAAATAAGGCTTAACAATTAGTAATCCTTGATCATGTGTAATTCAAGTCTCTTTGATTCATACTAGACTAGGTCATACTTTTTTATATAAAATGAGACACTTGAATGTTTGTAAACCAATTCATTTGGAAAACTTTGTTTGTGATGTTTGTTAAGAAGTAAAACTTCATAGGCTTCCTTTTAACCAGAGTGATAGTTATTCTTCTTTTGCTTTTTATCTTCTGTACATTGATCTTTGAAATCCATACCATGTCTCTTCAATATCTGGTGCTACCTACTTTTTAACTATATTGGATGATTAATCATATTACACTCAAACTTATTTGTTAAGTGTAACGCTTCACCTTCAAGATGTTTACTTAAAAAAATTTTCAAACTTTTGGTGCTTAAAGATGAATCATTACTGCCATCCTTAAGTTAGGGATAAGGAGGAAATTTGTATCCAACCTGCAATCCACTTCATATGACATTTCATTCCAAATAACATCTCATTTAACTTAGCAAACATCTACAAAAGTTTTTATATAATTGAGCTACACTCAAAGTATCACAATTATATACGTTCATACAACATAGTAATCCTTTACAAATACACACATTTGAATGCATCTACTACATTAACTTTTTTGTAACATAGCACCAGCATCTTCCCTGAAGCTATGCGTTCATATACTTAAATTTTATCCTATGACCAATGACTTCTTCCAAGAGCTCATCTTCAACTAGTACTTTGAAGTCCTTTTACCTCCACGGTATAATCTTTTGTCTAGCTCAACTTTAATTAAAAGATGAGACAACTTATCTCCTCAGCTATTATGAGCTAAGTGAGAGTAGATAAACAAACCAAAATACAAGTAATATCATATACAAGTACATTAATAGGTAGTTAGTCAAATTATATCAACTTATCGTTTCCCAGCAAAGCAATAAATGCAAATGTAGCAAGCACATGCCATGTTAATGTACGTGACACGCATTGTCACCAATATCATAACCAACCTAGCAACTCATCCAATTAGTTGACTTTAACCAGACATTTGGACATAAATCAAGGTCTTAGAACCTGACAAAGCAACACTAAGTTGCCAAAACCATAGCATGGTTAGGAAAATCCAATGCATAGCTGGTCTAGCAAATACAATGCAATCTCTATATGCTCAAAAACCTAACTTTTATAAATCAAGTGGTTTACTTAGTAAACCTAACTTTTCATATGAAAATCGACTTAGTGAAATTTGGTTTTAAAAAAACTTAACCAGTAGGTCTTTTACATGTCGTACCATGCTATGCCATGAATATATCAAATCGTAACCAAACATTACCTAGCAAATCCTAGCAAGCTTTCTTGTCATTTATTAGCCTAGTCTTTACCTAATATCTTTATCAGTTCTAAGACTTCAGTATTGGGTTTACTTAGGTGAACACTTTAGAAGTAGAGTTAGTCCTTAAATTCTTTTCCAAGTTAGTGTAAGTCTTAGAAAGTGTTATGTCAATAAGTAACATAACCACAACAGCTAAGTCTAATATTAGATCATCATTCACTCAACAATAATTATAACAGAAAACTCCATATGATTCGCCAAGTAACATATTAAACTCATAACCAAGTTCAACCAAGCCAAAACATTACCAAGCATGCAAAGTTAGAAGCATATATAAGTTTAATCAAGGCACACAAATATCTACTTGTCTAGTCAGCGATACATTTCCAAACTTACTCGTTAACGTAAGCTCCTATCTTTATGATTTCACTTAACAAGAGTAAATACTACGAAAGGTTAACTATAGACTTCGTGTGAATATATTTTATTTTGATGTTAGTTTTTTGACTTTTAGTTTACCCCCAAATTGTTTCCAACTTAGTCTCTAACTTCTTTTTTGATTTAGGTTCTGAAATAGCTTTTGAATTATTCTCTGATCGAGTCTAACTTTAAAATTCTTAGTCAAAAACTAATTAACTTATATCTTTAGTTCACCAACCAACATCTCCAGTATATCACCTAACTTAGTCGGCTAAATTTAGCTTACACACGAACACCTAAGTATAATTGTTTCCAATTTTACCACTGATTTATCTTTTGAATTATCCCTTAAATCAAGTTAATTGTAAAGTGTCTCCAATGAATACTCTTAAACGTATATCCTTAATTTATACTAATCAACGGTCTTAGTCGCATCTTTTGATCTAGTCTTTTAAGTCAAATCATATAAAATCTTATTTAACATATCCTTTGATTAGACTAAAATACCATTTAATTTACTAATGCTTTCAGACAACACTTATTTGTCGTCCATTTAAGAGTTGATTCCGTAGAAAACTCACTTGCTTCTATCGCTTTTTAAAATTACCTTTATGGCCTTAAATCAACTAAAGATGATCATAAGCCATACAAATGACTGAACTAAATGAAAGTCAAATACTCCTATATGATACCACCAACTTTTACAAATGTCCTTAAGGTTTATGAAAACATCCAATTTATAGATACACTGTTTTATAGTTATTTATGTTTAATAAAATCACATAAATATTATATGAGCAACATTTACACATGTATACATACCTGGAAACGTAATGATTATATATGTGTGTGTATATATATACATATATATATAGAGATATAGATATATATAAACCTATAAGCATGTTGTCTGATCACTTGTAAAGTACATACATTTAACATATATTTTTAGTTAAAAAATATATTAGATAAACAATCTTTGTAAATTATGTGGGCATCTATATATATATACAAAGGTCATATCATCACATATATAAGTTAAGTAGTATTTTGTCCACATGATTTGCACATGTAAGTTATGATATATAACGCTTGAAGTATTCGATGATAAATACTTCAAAGCATGGTAGTTAAGATAGCATGCTACAGTTTGGAATACACATATCTATCCAATCCATAACTATACAATACATATATATATATATACAAACATATACATATACATACACACACATATATATATAACGCATACACTACACTTTGGACTTAAAAATATCAAGGCAATTATGGAAAAAAAAAAAAGAATCTTGCATTTTCAAACCAGGTTAGCAATATACAGACCCATCAAAATATCAGGTTCTGTTAGAAGGAAAGTATTGCTAATGATATAATTGCAATCTCAACGGCACGTCTTGCACCTTCCATATATATATATATATATATATAAATATTTACTTGCATAATAGTTACCATTTTAAAATTCCTAGTTTACTTTGTAATAGATAGTTATAGTGAGACAATACTAATACCAAAGTAAAATATGGGCAAAATAAGACGTACCTTAAAATTATTGGGATTATTTGATCTGGTTGCGGCCATTTATTCCGCCTCCCTCCACCATTTCATCAAGTTGTCGTGCTAGAGACATAAACAGTCATAGATAATTATGAGATGTGATCCTTCCGAATGGGATAAGATAATTCCTACTATTATTTAGTATTTTACTAGTCTCTTTTCTTCTCTTAATTGAAGAAATAATTGGAAAATAAAACAGCAAGTACAAAAATGAGTAATAACCCCCAGTAAAGATATCTATATATATATATATTTACTTGCATAATAGTTACCATTTTAAAATTCCTAATTTACTTTGTAATAGATAGTTATAGTGAGACAATACTAATACCAAAGTAAAATATGGGCAAAATAAGACATACCTTAAAATTATGAGACATAGCCTTATTCTGAGAAGAGTTTATTTATCAACATCAAGATAAATGGCCTTCATTCCATTGACGCCCAACGTAACAAGAAGAAAATTCTCATTTAGTTTTCTTTCAATAGGAAACGGGTCTACTGAGTTTCAAAGTTCTTAGCATCATGTTTTAGGAAGTTATGAATTTCTTTTTCCTTTTTGGGGAGTAATAGTGTTTATAGGTTTAGTCTACTATAATAGGTTAACTTTATTGCTTACAATTCTTTTAGGTCTCTCTAAATGGTCCAAAAGCTATTCAGTCCAATAGATTAAAGACAAATATCAACCAATGTGTCAAGTGAAAAAATTATCAACACATACCTTACAATTGCATTAACGAGTATGTGTCTCGTGGAATAGCTTCCAAAATTGCTTATTGAATATAAGTGTCCCTTATATAATTAGTTCTCTAGAAACATCAAAATTGTAATGCTTAGTCATCACTTTTGATAGCAAAAGTTGCCACGCTTGGTATTTCAAATATGTGTCCAACATGGCAAAATTTAATTAGCCAGTGGGAATCATTTTAATATATTCGAGTCTATTTTATATGCATTTGGGTGTATGTTAACTTGTAGCTATACGTTTATATATGATAAATATATTTGATGTATATAAGTATTTTCAAATATTAACTCATGTAATATCATCAATTTTAGAGTCCAAATAATCTTTTTATAAATGGCTCTTTAAATATTGGAACTTGAATTCCACGTACCCGATATACAACAAATAATGTGAGTATATCTAACTTTTACTTATATTGCCATTTTATTTTTTACATAATTTATTTTGAGAGTCCCATCATGTGATTGAACATGTTACTCATGTTTTCACAACAAATTTATTTATAAGACCTCAATATGTGTCGGGAATCATTATTCATGTTACTAATCATAGGTCAATAGTCTCATTCCCTAATTATGCCTTCTAAGTTTCATGTGTGATAAAAGCAACCCAATTTATTAAGTCTAATGTAGTAGGTCAAAGATCAAGTATTCACATGTAAGTCACAAGGATCAAGTTCCTGCTCTTCTTGAAACGTTTTTTAAATATGTTTCTAACCTCCTTTCTACATACCAAACATTGTTCAATTAGATAATGGGACAAAATTTGTTTCCAAAGCTTGTAAGTCAATGCTTAATAATCTAGTGATTATCTACCAAAGGATATTGACCTATACACCTCAATAAAATGGGTAAGTTAAGCACAAACACATACATCTCTTAGATATTTCTTATGCCTTGAGACTACAAGTCAATTTATCGAAAGAATTTTGGGAAGAGTATATTTTGACAGCAACCTATCTTATTAATCATATGCCAATGTCCAAGCTTCAATGGGGAATACCTTATGAGATGCTTTTTAGGAGACCGCCTGATTGTACTCATTTGAAAGTCATAGTTTATAAATGAAAAAATTATAACATACTATTTGAAAAAAAAAATTAGAGACAATCAACGTATATAGTACTAAGCAAATCAACATTAATAGTAATAAGCATTGAAAAACAATCAACATTGGACAATCAATAGTTATGAAACCCCATCAATCTATTACCGTAGACATGACATAGTAGGTTATTATTATCACATGTGAAACTAGAAGGTATAGCTAAAGAAATAATAAAATAAATTTATTAAGGTAAACTTGAGGACCGAGTTTCCTCATGCAAATAAACCCTAGCTACTTAGTATTTATACGAGTTAAGGCATTTGGTAAGACTTGGGGCCTTTGAGAATGATTATCTAAATTGAGTTAAATTCTAATATGAGGTTACAAAAATTAAAAGAAGAGTCCTAGTAAGATTAATTTTCTAAAATAAAATATATGGAATATTTATTTTTAATAAAACTATAGGGATCATTTGATGATTATTCGAAACTCAAAATTTGAGCTCTGAAATATAACAAGGCCTTAGAGATAAATTATTTAATTTATTAAAATAATATTTTGGAGTCAAATAGCATATAGAATGCTTATATAATTATAGTATATATTAGTTATATACCTAATATACATATATATTAGTATAATATACTAAATAATAGATAAAAAATGTATTAAATTATAAAAAAAAAAAAGGAAATCACTTATAACTTATGGAACTAAGTTTAGCACAAGAGTAAACCAGCAAGGGAACGTCCAATTGAGTTATCATTTAGGGACATGCCTATATACATTATATTAAGATTAATACAACATCAACATGACACTTGGAAAGGAGAAAAAAATATAAAATAAAACCCCGCCACCCAGCCAAGCCTCTATATAAGTTGGTGTAGGATGAATTCTTAGTCATTTTGATAGATTAAGGTCAACAAAACACTCTCAAATAAATTTAGTTTAGGAAATTATCAAAATTAGAAAAAAAAAGGAAAAATATTGGAAATTTTAGGCGAATTACGATTCTTATGGAAAACAACAACTTGACGTTGTGGTGTTTTGGTGGTTGAAATCTAATATCAAGTGTAGTCTGGCTGATCACCCCTTATGGTTGGAGCTCCAGCGATGAGGTCAAGTTATTTTCAACTTTTAAACTAGTTTATTTTACTAAAAATATCAAACAATATCAAAACTTATGAAACTTGGTATTCTTAGGAATTTTTGTGTCTAGAATAAGAATATCAATCCAAATTTTTGAAATTGAAATTACTTATATGGGTTCCTTAAGAAACTGCTCTACTCTAGTGAATTTTGTATTAATTTGTAAAAATAGTAAACGATATGGTTTTGAGCTAATTTTTAGTATATATATTCCTCATATGATATATTTAATTTATGTAGAAATAATTTTTGATAAACTACGTGTATAGAATTTAGTAAATTTATTTTGCACAATCTACCATCTTTTTCATGTTAAAGGAATAATGGTTTTTTTTTTATTAAATTTCTTATTGAATCTGGGTTGTAATAATTTTTAGAGTTTATTTATGATTTTGGAAGTATTCGGTACCGATCTTATGATCTTGTTTGATTATTTACCTAATTTAAGCGAATTTTTAACAAAATCAAGTTTTAAATAAATATTTTAGAAAATATATGTAATGGGCATATTTAAGAGTTACAACAATCAAACCTTAACTATACATTTTTATGAGTTTAAAATATTTTTCAAGAAATTAAAGAGATGAAAATACTATTTATTATAAAAATTTTCTACTATGAGCTTATATAATGGCTTATATACAATAGCTTATATGGTTAATTGGTAATATATATATATATATATATATGGTAGTTGAATATGAGGTAAGTACTTTGTTATATTTTTTATTAATAATAACCTGAAGTAAATATGAAAGTGGGCGGTTTATAAGTGAATGTAGTAATTTGATCAAATTAAATGATAAATTAGAGATTGAATTAGAGGATGTGGTTAGTAGCTTTTGTGCAATTGGATTTAGAGATTGAGTTAGAATATGTAAACGAGACTTTTAAGTTGTATGGATTGAGGGTATGTGTCATATAGAATTTGTTTTGAAACTTTGGAATTAATCTAATTTAGAAGCTAAATCAAGGGATAGATAAAAAAAAAAAAACCATATTAGAAGGTATGTTGGAAGAACCTTATATATAGAGGTAAGTCAGAATTTGGGCCAGATAGTGTCATGGACCAAAGTTGTTTATAAAGGAATAACTCCAAGACTTAGACCTCAAGTACAAGTAAGTTAGTAATCTTGCTTGCACTTAGCATATATTGACTCGAGTATTCTATGCGTTTTGTTTAAGTGAAGTGGGCTTAAGAAGAGTTTTGAATGTAAGAGTAAGCCTTAAGAATTTGGTAACTGACTCAGGTAAGTGGATTTCTTATGTGCTAGAGCAGATTTTATATACTCATAACTGATCTAGCTGTATTTAATTGATTGGTCACATGAGTGAATGTGACATGTTATATGATGAGTTACGGAAATGATTCCTAATTTGTTAGGTCTGTATATTATTGGTTGATTCATGTTTCATGAATGCAATACATGTTGTTGCTAGGTTGTTATTTGATCTTATGATGTTTAGTTTTATGCTAACTTAACTTAAGAATTAGTTACTAACCCTACTCATAATGTGTTGACTTAAGTGAATCTGATATCAAAGCTTTAGAATTTAAAATAAGTATAAGTAAAAGTAAAAAAGTAAGGTTACCTATATTACTTGGTAATTGCTTGGATGTAACTGATGTATTCATAGTATAGTACGAAAAGAACCTACAAATCAAGTTTTCTACCACTAAGATTTTGCTAGGCTGGGTTTTATATGAAGAGTTATTAGATTGGTTTTGTACATATAGAATTGCGTTTCTAAACCACTTCTTATGGTTTCTACTAAGCTACTGGGTTAGGTAACTATTGATTACATTGCTAAATCCTAAACTTTGGTTTGTGTCCAAATGCCTAATTAAATTCAAACAACTAGATGAGTGCTAAGTAGAGCTAGTATATTGATACCAATTCATGTCATGTGTATTAACATGGCATATATTTGCTACATCTGCATTGCTTGGGTTAGACTAGTGAGTTATATGTGATGGAATTGATAATTTTCTTAGTGGTTGCGTTGTGATATTACTTGTATTATAGTTTGTTTATCCACTCTCACTCGGTTTACAATAAGTTGAGGGGATAAGTTGTCTTGTCCTTAGGTTAAGGACGAAATTTAGATAGAACATTAAATTAGGCTTTGTAATGAAATCATGTATGGGAAGTGACTTTCTAAGAAGTATTAATATGTTAAGTATGGATTACATATAAAAGGTTGTAAGTGTGTTACTTAAGCTTTGAAATGAAATCATGTATAATATTTAATAGTTGTGATACTTAAGTATGGCTTTTTGATGTGAAAATTTCAATTATGGTTCATTATATCAATTGAGAAAGTGTTCTGGAAAGAAGTGTTTCATGTTATTATATGATAAGTGGATTACAAGTTTTGCCTTATTACTAACTCAAGAATAGTAGTAATTAATCATCTTTAGACACCAAAGGTTAAGAGAAATTTTTAAGTAGATATCTAAAAAGTGAGGTGTTATAATATTTGACTATAATGAATATTGATGGAAATTGATACATAATAGATTAAAAGATAGAATATACAATATTTTTTATTGAATCCCCTCTATGTTATAACATGATATGATTTGATAAAAAATCAATTGTAAATGTAACTAATTAAAATTAATATCACCATAAACAAAAATAATAGATTGAAAATAGAATATAAAAGGTGCAAATTTTTGAAATTATATAATATAAAGAATATGATAATATGATATAGTATGAAGAGAATGCTTTCTTAATAATATACTAGTTAAAGAGCTCGTACAATGCGTGAATAAATATTTGAATAATTCATTATATTCTTTCTTGAAAGCAAAAAATGTAAAAATAATCTAATGATTTTTATGTTTTGTTAAAAAAAAAGTTAAAAATTATTTAAGCAACATAAAGTTCCAAAAACAAATGACTCTTTATATATGATTTACTAAATATTAAACGTGAAAAACATATATAAAGTGATTATATGAGTATTAGGAAAAAAATTAAAAGAGGGAAAACTTTGTTTTCTCTTATACACACTTCATATCATAGTCCTTTTGCAATTATTATGAAGTGTAAGTAATAATTGTATAAGATTTCCAATAAATAAAATATGTTCCTTTGTATGATATAATTAAATGTTAAAAACGATTACCTAGCTTTTTATAATAATATGTAATGCAAGCATGGTGTACCTAATATATTTATTTATTAAAAGAAAAAAGTAAATAATAACAATAATATGCTTCAATAAAAAATTATGGAAATATATTATACTAAAATATTCTCTTGTAATAAAAGGCAAGTGCTTTCAAGATTATATAAAATTGGACAAATAAAAAAGGAAATATGTTAGCGATGAAATAAAAAAAAAGGGATCTACAAAAGGAAAGAGATTATGAAATTATATAATATAATTATTATCTATATTAACTTATACGATTTGACAAAAAATTATGAAAATGTATTAATGATATCATAAAAAGGTGGAATACAGAATAGGAAAAAGCTTTTGAAACTATATATTATAATATTATGAAAAAATGTTAATGATACCATAAAAGTGGACATAGAAAAAATTTCATATAGACATATATATATATATATATGTCACATTACATAGTATTTGATAACTTACATTTATAAAATATTGGGGATAATACTATACTATACTGTACTATATTACATCATATCATATCATATTCCATCATACCATATGCTATGAAACATATACTAAAATTATATTAAGTATTTCGTATCCTATATGCACAAATATTGTTTGGTGTATATATAAAAAATTGATTTTGCGAATAAACAAATTTAAAATAGAATAGGTTTTGTGAAAATAGAAAGGGACAAATTATATTGAGAAAGTATTATGGAAAAAAGACTTTACATTTAAACAAATTTGAAATGCAAAACATTTTCTAAAAGTGATATAATATATTAATTATCATTAATGTAGGAAGTAATTGATTGATTTATCATGATCTATACATGGAAAAATTACGTTAATATGCTTTTTAAAAAATAAACATAATCAATATCAATGGCAAAAAGCATTTAGGGAAAATTGGCATATTTTGCCGTTGCTAAAGAAAATGTTAGCATTGTTGTTATTTTTTATACTTTGCAAAATTATATTCCATTTGGAAAAAATTAAAATGGAAAGAATTTTGATGTTTTGATATCAACGAATAATTTATACATTACCAATGACTTATGAGCACTTTACTTAGGTCGTTAGTAGGGTATATGGTTTGATTTAACATTTATGATCTTTCCTTTTTTAAATTTCACAGCTGATGCTTATTATTTATAAAATCAATTTACTTAGCATCATATCCTATCCTATTCCTTTTACACTATAGTGATGCATAGCTATGTAAAAAGTAATTTTAGTGTGATTCTCGGGATGTGCTTTTACTTTTCCTTTGTCCTTCTCTCTAGTTTTCTCTAGATTTCATTCTAGTTTTCTTAAGCTTTGTTAGATTTTTTAGGCTTGAAATTCTGGGTGTTTGGTCCATTGCCCTCTTGGACAATAAGGGAACGTAGATGCATAATTTACTTATATTTTAAAAGGTGTTGGATAAAAAGACAATTAAGAAGAAAGATGCGTAATTATCTTTGTTATCTAAATACTTAGATATTGTCCAATCAATTGTTTTAGCATACATAGAAAGTGGTAAATTTCCTTGTAACTAGGTGTGGATACAGATATATAGTATTTCTTAAAGCGAAATAGATGATATAACAGTGTTTTTTTAAGTAATGGTGTTTAAAAAAAAGAGTTAGCATAGAGCACATAAATAAAAATATGAACATATAACCAAATAGAACTATCAAACGAAAGTAGAAAATCTTTTTTATAGATAATAAATTCAAATATAAAATAATTTGGCCTAATTCACTAAAACTATTGGGCAAAATAATTTACAGAGAAGCACCGTCAATGATTCATCGTGATGGTTGGCACTTAATTCTCAACTGCATATGATATTTTCTCCAATCACCTAAAACTATTAAGACGTCAAAAGGATTATATACGCTTTAATTGATGGATGTTCTGTTTGATCTGAACCGAAAATTGTATAAATCGTCTAAAAGCTTTTCCAAAAACTTCAAGGATGTACCCGAAGATGGAAAGCCCATCCAAAAATGAGTAGAAGGAATTCGAAAACTTTCTATTTCCAAGTAAAGAAATTTTCACAAAACTGAATATATGAAGAATTTTTTGTTTTCAAATTCAAATGTCAAATTTTGAATAATTACGCAAAAAAATCAAACCATTGGAAGTTTGAACCTTTGGAGCCTTTGATAATGAAAACCCATAACAATCATGAAAAGCAAAAAAAAAATGTAAAAAATTTTAGATCAAATTTTCATTATCTTTGACTAAAAAAGCTCAAGTTTCTCAATTTTTAACATCAAATAGAAAAAGGGAATAAAGAAAACACAAACCTCTTCACAGATGACTTTAGACATTGACCCATGAATTTCACCCAAAACAAAAACGAAAACAAATGACAAATTTTGAACAAACATTAGAGAAATTAAACAACCAGAATTTTACACCCTCTATGATACCCCATGTGTTTATGGTCTCATATGAATTGTGGTAGAGATATTATATTAGTTTATAAGATTATTATGGTGAATCTTGTATTAAAATTAAATAGAAACTTATAAATTAAGCAGATGAAATAAACCTTTTTAGTGTTTGTTTGCATAAGTTTTTGCCCTAGAGCATTACAAGGTGTAGAGAAGAGATTTGATGGGGTGGGTAGTGTCACCAAATTATGACTCTTAGCATACTTTTAGAGTAACCTATAGGTTTAGGGTGGTAATAATGAACCAAATTATGTAGTAGAAAGGAGGGAAAGAACTAGACCTAATTATAAAATGGTCTCATAACAAAGTTGTGTGATAGATTATGTATTGACCCATGGCATTACACCTTTGGAGCCTCTAAAATAAGGAATGGGCAATTTTGCATTGGATATATCAGTTAATCAATTTTAAGGCATAAAATACTTTAATTTGCTATTGAATTTAAAATGCACTTACCCCGTAGAACTAACTCTAAATTACCTAATGAAACCGTGAAAGCGCATTCCCAACTTAGAAATGGGTAGAGAATCTGAAAAATTGGGCAAGTAATCCAAAACTTACTACAAGGTGCTACATACATTCTTCTTATATTTATTGTGGGATGATTATGCAGTTGTATGCTCTTTAATTGAGGAAATAAATCTTTCGCATATATATGATATTGTGTTTGTATTATGACCATTCCTTGCCTGTAAATTGATGTTTCAGTGTCTTAAATACACAAAAAAGAGAGACACATGACAAGATTATTGCCATGGCATTCAAAAGCGAGAATGTCTTAGGTGTGTTCATTAACTAATTGTTAAGCTAATCTTTATGTCATTCCAATCTCGTGTGGTTAGTGGGACAGATGATGCATTGGTACTCGAAAAGTTTGGAAAATGGATGGTTGAATATAGTCGAAAATACAAGGATATTGCGGAGAAAATAAGGCATTTCAACACGTTTAAAGAGAACTTGCGACTCATTGAAGAAATCGATTCAAATAAAGACGTCACTTATAAAGCGGGATTAAATAAATTTTCAGATTTTAACAAGGAAGAGTTTTTCCGCTCCTATATTGGCGATGTTCATATTCCTCCATCAACAAATTGGAGTGTAAACACATCTAGGAGGTCCAATGAGCACACGATTAATCAAGACGCTCCTGATACTCCAACAAACATGGATTGGGTTTCAAAGGGTGCTCTTAACCTAATAAGGGATCAAGGCTTATGTAGACCCTTTAGTATATACATAGGGTTGTAAATGAGTTGAGCTCTAGCACTCACTTTAAACTTGATTAGCAAACTGGTCAAATTTCAACTTAAGATATAGTTCGTTTCTATAAACAAGTCAACTTCAAACTTCAGCTTACGTTTCTACTCACTTAGGTTTTCAAACCTACTTACTAAAACTTATGAGCCGGTTTGATTAGGCCACTGAATAAGCTCATAAGTATGCTTAATTATAAATATTATATATTATTAAAATCTAAAAATTAATATAATATATATTATATATTAGAAGATAATATATAATATATAATATAATCTTTATTTACTATTCATTAACCTACTTATTTATATATTTTTTCGTTTTGTATCCATTTGTCTCTATATTATTAAAATCCAAGTCTGGCTGGCGTCTTCTATAAAATTTCTTCGCTCTTTTTCAAGAATAGGTCAGCCTTGGTCCTTGCAAAACCTACTAAGGGCATATTGATTTCTTATCGTCTTCTTCCGTAGTTGCATAACTTTAAAAGGAAGAATGAATTCTAAAAATATTAAAGTAGATAAAAATCACCAAAAACCATATTTTAAAGTTCAACAAATCAAACCATACCTAAAACAAAGTTTGGAGAAGTTTTTTTTTTCTGCATTTTCCCCTATAACTTTTTATATCTAACACTTATATCGTATATATTATATATATTAATCTATAACAAGACAAGCATTATGTATTATATCATATATTATAATTAAGGGATTCGGTAAATAAAAATATCATGTCATATCTATTTGAGTTTTGGCTTTAGAAATAATTATTTTTCTAAGAAAAATATTTTATCCCTAAGTAACGTTTTTTTTTTTTTTTTAATCTCCATGAGCGTTATATTAATGATCATAGCAACAAGAACTATGTCCTAGTTTAAAGGGTGTCAGGTTCTAATTCAGTGCATTCCAACAAAAAAAAAAAATCTTTAATTCTATAAAGTTTGAGACCGATTTTGACGTTTGAAAATGAATTGAACTAAAAATGGCATTGACTCTTTAATGACTAGTATAGTGTCTTTCAATGTTTTCGTAATTTCCAACCTTCATTCATGATATAAATATCGTAATATACATTTTCACAAATCTAAAATGGCAAAAAAATTTATGAAAGGGATAAGATTGAATTTGTGTTATCATAAATTATAACTAATATATTCGTCTAAATAAATAAATATATATATTGACTTGATATATTATTTTGTTAAAAAGAAGTCAATAATTAAGTGGAGATGTAGGAAAAAAACAATCTATTAATTTAGATAGATTGTTTTTACTTCATCTTAGATTTTAATGATAACAGTTTTAGCTTCCCTAATCCTTTAACATTGCGTCCATCCTTACTTACTTTAAGCTTAGCTCAACTCGGCTTAGCTTGAACTAAATTAGTAAACAAGCAAAGCTCAAGCTCAAGTTTAAGATAAAGCTTGAGTTCGAGCTCAAGACAAAGTTTATTTAGCTAAATAAGCCGAGTATGAGTCTTAATTTGCAAGCTCGATAAAAGCGCAGCTCAAAGAGCTTGATAATTTTTAAACAAATTAAGCTTAAGCTTTTAGAAACTTAACTTGGCTCAGCTTATTTGCAACCATAAATATATATACCTAAGGGAAAACTAATTGCACCTCAATGTTTTATTATTTTTTCATTTCAATGAGTTCAACAATATTTATAGGAATCGTTAGGCATTCTCGATCGCAATGGCAATTCAAGTTGCACTTCAAATTCCTACTGGTAATTTACTCAATTCATTTAAATAAGCACTCACATGCTATGGTTGAAAAGATCTCACTAAGGCTATAATGGAGGGCTAATGTCCAATGAATTCAAATACATCATGGATAACAACTGCATTTCTTATGAGAAAACCTAGCATTATGCAGATATTATAACACCCCGAGAACCTTAGTTAGTATTGCAACCCACCACATACTCTAACTAACTCAAAGTATGTTAAAGTTTTAAGTCCCACAAATTTCAATAACATACCATGTCATCTAGATACACAAGAAACATAAGATTTACTCATAAATATCTCTCCATAAGGGGAGTCATCCGTAAATGTCATAAACTAGATCTTAAGAAAAAGGGGAATCTCATAAGCTCCCATACTCTTAAGTGACACATAGTTTAAAAAGAAAGTCTACTTTCTCCACAAACATAAAAGAAGATAACATAAACCAGCCATTAGAAAATAATGTCCTAAAAGTGCCTAAGAGTATTAAGATTCCACTTGAAACTAAATCTCATCTCCTAAAGCATCCAATCATCAATCCTCATAAAAGTAAAGACAATCCACTCCTTCCTCTTTTTGTAACCCATTGACAAAAGGCTTCTGATAAATAATATAATCCTTATTAGCTATGCTTGAAAAAGAAAAGAATGAGATGAATCATAGTATGCAGTACATAAGCACATACGGATGTTAAACAAACCATGTCATACATGCGTAATGCAAAAATAAACAATCAATTAGTTATTATCTTGATTTTTAGCCAACATACAACAAAGGGGTGCTAAGACCCTGCCACACTATGATATCTTATACATATAAATAGGTATAATATTATTACTCTTTTAGATTACTACCATATAATATGGTGAGGTTCATATGACCAACATCCTAGAATCGGGAACCATGAAACTCTAAAACTAGCTACATCATCCCATAAGTAAGTCTACTAAGGAATCCCTACATATAATCAACATTTACCCCCTTATATTGAAGGATGGTCCAAGACAAGCATAACCAATCAAACAAGTTAGTAGGTCCAAGTTTACCTTAGTTAAGTTACTATCATTCTAACCTAGTATGCATAAGCAACAATCATATACTATATACCTAACTCATTGAGTAACTTAATAAACTAGCAAAAGAACTTAAAACTTAAAGGATCTAAGTACCTGACTCAAGAGATAATAAATTACACTTAGTTCCTTCATAATTCGATTCAAGCAACCAATTGTATAGCATTAAACCAAATAGTTAGCAACACTTTGCCTCTCTACAATCTAGCCTTAATTAAAGCCACCTAAGTCCTCCACCAATGCCATACTTAACTAAATCCAACTTATGATCTTAATGGGTTAAATTACTATTTTCAACTTCCCTTGTTTAGCCTCTTGGAGGGATCACTTTAGTGCCGCTAAATCTCCGCTTTTCAAATTAAAGATTGAATCTTTGGGAAGTGTGAAGTCTAAGTAAGTAGTTGGTCAAACAAGAAAGGATGGAAAAGACGCTTAGAAAACAAACAAGCTTTGGACAAGGAAAGGCATCCAAATGTTACAATGTGTAGCGTCCGAACATTATCTTATTGTCAAAGAGAGGAACCTAGCGTCTGGACGATAGGTTGCAAGGAGTCCAAACGCCTTACTTCCGTTCTGCATTATAGAATAAAATGCTTGAAACAACATGAAAACCTTCAACTCCTTACCTAAATCCTATACACTTCTAAGAGAAACCTAAGTTACGTTATTGCAATGATTTCTAACATTAATCTCGGCTATAAACCTTAGATTCTCACTCTAAATGATAGAAATCTCCACAAAAAAAAAACCTAAATTCAAGAGTGAAAGGCTAAGAACTTACTTCTAAATACATAAACACTTTATGAGACCAGCAAAATGAAGATTAGTAACCACCTTAAATCTGTAAAACATTCAATGAAACTTAAGTTCTCAACCTCCAAAGTAATTTCCTCAATAGAGAATCAAGCCTAACTTAAGAAATCCTTCACGTAACTAAGTTTACTCATCGAAAAGAGCTACCACTTGAAGAAGATGGACAACCTCTACTTAAAACACTTGAAAACTAACTGAAATTTATAAGAAACAAGAAGATTAGGATGCTAGAAGGCTTGATTACAAATTTCCTTAAGATTAAGTTTAAGAATCTTACCTTATTCCACACTAACTTGCCAATTTTGGGTGAGGTTTAAGAGAGGGTCTTAAGTTTCTATAATGAGAATGGAAGATTATGCTTTATTTGGAATAAGTTAGGGTTTTAGACAAAAATGAGGCAGCTTAGAGTAAGTAGGGTTTTAGTAACTTTAAGAAATCTCCAAAATGCCCTTGATTTTGAAAACATTTTTTCTACTATATTATAGATATAGATCACGGTGTTTGTTTTAAGGATAAGGCTTCTTAAAAAGCAACTAAAATAAAGATTATGGGCTACCTCCTCTTTGGAGAAGAGGAGCTACAAAAGGTGATCATTAGTGAACAAATAGTGGCTAATTTCTATGTTAACGATGAATTTCATCATTATAGGAGTGAAATTTTCAGTACTTTAGATTGCAGTCACAATAGTGGACATAATGTAATGGTTGTAGGCTATGGATTAGCTGAGGGTATAAATATTAGCTATTGATTATTAAGGAATTTATGGGGTAAAAGCTAAGGTGAGGGTGGTTAAATAAGAATGTTTAGAGGTTCTAGCAATGAGAGTGGCCTATTTGGAATAGCATCTAATGCTTGGTGTCTTATAGTATGATATGAGCATATGTTCAATAGTAGACCAATTTCCATGAATTCCTGAGTGTTAGAATAGACTTTCCTAAAAGACATGTCTTTAGATGTTAGAAAAGAAATATACTTTAGCTACAAAATCATGTAACATTTATTGTGATTTTGTTATTATTAAGATTTCTCAATAATAGTTCTCCTCCTTCTCGTTAGTACTACTGCTTCTATTTAAAATAATTCTAAACAATTACCTAATGCATAAATAAGTAGCATAACCTATAACCATTATTGAAATATTTGCAAAACTGAACTTAAGACCTAATCACTAGTATGATGAGAGTGATTAGAAGTCCTTTTATTTTTTTGGTACCAACATGTCTAAAAAATATTGATATGATATTTTAAGAAAGTTAAGAAGGTATCCAACAAATGTAAATGGCCGTTACTAGTGTAAAATGTTTCCAATATGGTGAAATTGTGACAATAATATTGTTGTAGTAATTTATTTTGACATAAGGAATTGTCACATTTTCACTTAGGAATAATGGAACAAACAAAATATCATGAAGAAAAGGTGACTAATTGGTAAAATTATGCAATAATGTCTGATATGTATGAATGAGAAAAATCGAAAGTAGCTTAGCTCACATTCGATATTTGTTAGCTTATGTGAGAAAATCCTATTCTCTCATAGTGTTTGACGCATTAAATAAGTGAGATTGCTATGGTATTTATAAATTATTTGAGTTTTTTAAATGCAACATGAATCTTTTAAGAATTCTTCTATTACATTCCTAACAAATCTATAATATTTTATACTTTAATATACTAGTGAATAATACATTTAGAAGATACTTAGTCTTTCCTCTACATGAGGGTGCCAAGTATGTAGCATTACAGCTATATGATTTAATTGAAAAGGTGTTGAAGAAGTGCTCTGGTTGGAAAGCTCAATAGCTTAACATGCGTCGACGAGCCATTCTCATTGTCCATTCTTAAATCTTTGCTCGCATACTATATGCAAGTTGCAAATTTGCCCCTAAAAATAATAAATAAACCTACACAAACAATTAATAATTTTTTATGAAATGGTGTAAATAACATAAACAAAACTCATTGGATAGGTTGGAATAAAATTACCCTACCTAAACAGTTGGGAGGTTTGGAATTCACCAATATATATATATATATATGTATATATATATATGTGAAATCAAGCTTTTATAATTAAAAGATATTGGGAATTTAAAATAAAGCATGTATTATGTGTAAGTTTATTGAAAGTTGAACATGTGAGGATAAGATTAGAGAATATCGTCATACACTACCTAACTAATTCACATTTTTAAAAGACTTATTCGAAGGACAAAAGTAGGTGGAAGAAAATGGCACAACTATTTTGGAAAGTGGAATAGCCATAAGGTTTTGGTAGGACAATTGGAGTTCTACAGGACCTACAAGGCATCTTATTCATGGACCAATTCACTTAGCTAAAAATTTGTTAGTTCATACTTGTTGGCGTAGTCCTTTTTTAGGGGGTGAAAGAAAAATTGGCTTCACTATTATTGATATAATAATTCAACCTATTGGTCAATAGTATTATTAGAAGCCAATATTACCAAAAGTGTATCTTAAGCAATGCATACATTCGACCATCCATAGCTGAAATCTATAGACAATTAATGCCTATCTCTGTTGTTCCTAATAAAGGATAGAAGTAGATTTTGATGTCAATTTTGCCTCCTAAAATTATAGTCTTACTATGGAAGATGCAACATGATAGCTTGCTTACTCATCTAATTTATGAGAAAGGAAAATCAAAGATGATGCTAGTTGCCCAAGATGCGGCATTCTTATAGAAAATATGCTGCATGCTTTCAAGGAGTGCGAAGACATGATGGAGTGTCAACTTCTTTTAATGACTCTATAAGGGGCTTGGTAGGATTATTTTAAAATTTTCATAATACTTGTGCACCCATAGTATGGAAATTGCTTTACAAGTTAAAGGTTGCAAGACTTTGACTAATTATTTGTTATTCATATTTAATTATATTACATATAACTAACTTATTTAATTAATAGCTAAGAATACCCAAATAGACTACAGTCCATGAGAACCGTACAAAATTGTTATCTCTTACCGAAATAATGAAATAGGATAGGTAATTCCTAAAATTTTTACACTTACTAAAGATGGTAGACTTAATTTAGAAAGTAGTTGTTTCACAGAATATGCTAAATCAATTACACAATCCTTTTTTTGAATTCTAGGTTTTCATTATACTACTCAATGGTCGCACTCTGTACTCTGCACTCGACTCCTATTTTAGTCCTAGCTATCGTCAACTTGTAAAGAAAAAATTATTAGAGAGTAAGTTACACGAGTTTAATGAGATATCCTTCATACTATACTAATAAGCAAATTATCAAACAATTAATTAAACAATCATATGAATGCATGAATAAAACGACATGCAAATAAATACATGCAGTAGCCTACGAATTGCATGCAACTCGAAATTACTCCCTCTATAGTCAAAGTTGGAGATTATTAATCAACATAAACCATCAATCGAGTTCTAGTACTTGAGTTTTTAGCCAAACTAGTGTAGGTATACACATTTACAAATTTCTATACTTAGCAACTTTTTCCCTTTTCAAAATCAATAATAATGAAATCCTAGGTATAGCAGTTGGTGGCATCCATAATCCACGTCATATGCCTTAAGTAAAAGTCACAAGATATAGCCTGTAACCATACGATTAGTGTCTTTTGATGCCTAGTAAGCCCATAGGGTAGGACAGGGACTTAATAAATATGGCACATATTGTGTGCTTAAAATAATCCCTTCAAGAACTCCTACTCTTATGAGCCTCTTCCTACCTTCTACGTGAGATGACAGTCGGTATAAGTATAATGTAATGCCATGCTTATGCATGAACCATTTAGTTTAAGGTAGCCATTTATGGTTAAGTTAAATTATTAAGTGATTAACAAATAACAACAAACCATCTAATCATCCATTAGTAAATTTTACAACCAATTATTCATTTTTATATTTAACAACATTTGCACAACAAACAACCAATAATCAACCATATGCATATCCTGAACCCCAAGCATCAATTTGTCAATATATAAAATTGAGGTGTACTAACTATAAGCATAAATCAAGTACAAAGTCATTGGCAGTATTCATTTTGCCATAGTTGCTAGTCATAGTAATTTGAAAGTAAGTCGTCTCCAATATCAAAGCCACCTAACCAAAGTAAACGCAGTAACATCAGGATTTGTTGCATTGTAATGTCACCTTAAGATTCTATTAAAGTTATACTCTTGACTTAAGCTAAATCTTTAATCGCGTATAATTTTCTCGTTTTAAATCCAATTCTTATGATCTTATAGTTAGTTTTCATCATTTTCATGTGTACTTTTATGTAATGAGGTCACATTTATGAAGTGGGGCCTAAATTTTTGGTTAAGGGCTAGGACAATAGCGTTCCTCTTAGTTGAGTTTCTTTTTAAGCTTGATTTTGTTATCGGGTTTTTTACTATTTAGTGAAATTATTAAGGCTTGGGCTTAGGAATTTGATTTAGGCTTAATTACCTTCTTAAGATCAGTTTTTCATTTAATAATTTTAGCCTTATGACTATCTTATGCTTCTTACATTTGTCAGTGGCTTTTATGGTCAAAGATGGGTTCGATTCTTACATTAGTAATACTTATCACTTTGGTATACTTACGAACTTAATGTGGGCTTTCTATAGGCTTTATACTCCCTTTGTTTTAACTTCAACTTGTTGGTGAAAAAGTTTCACAAGGCTCGGTTAGGAGTTTTGGGCTTGGTTTTGAGTTTTAGGCCTTTAACACTTATCCTGTTAGCCTTTGTTGGTCTTTTCACTTTGTTTACTACATTTTTAAGGGTGTTTAAGTGGATTAAATATTTGTGGTAGATCTGGTCAGTTTGATCTCTTTCTTCCTAAACCCATTTTTCAAACTTAGCTCCTTCTTTCTTTAGTTTAGGTGCTTAACCAAAGCTTAACACTACTTGTATTCTAACTTATACTTGTTTGGTTCTTTGTAAATGGATTATTCAAGCATGATATTGAATGGAACAACATGGGACATGCATTACTCTAGGTGCAAATGCTTTAAGTTAGGCCTTTAAGTGATGATTTCTTCATCAAAGCTTGATATGATGGTTTTTCTATCACTTAGAATTAATTTGATGTACAAACAACTCACCATAAGTGAAGATAACACTTAGATAATCTTTAAACACTACATGTCTAGCACTTTAAGGAGCTTCACAAGCTTTTTTTTGTGTTTTCTTCAAGTTACTAAGCTCCACTACAAGTAACATACTTGTGTACTAAAAGGAAAACAAGCTGAAGTTACTTATGTTCTATCACTTGTAAGGAGATTTCAAGAAAACTATCACTTATCCTAGCTAAGAGAACTTCTAAAATACAAGGTATAGTTACAAAAAAAAGAACTGAAACTCTACTTGTGGTCTTTTGAAGACACTTGAAGATGGAGTATACAATACTAGTTGAATGGAAGGTAGTTGGCACCTCACTTGAGTCCCTTCTTGTTCCTCTTTTTCGCCCCTCTCCCTTAGTGATCCTTAAGCTTCTTGAATCATATGATCTTGGTGCTTATTGGTATCCTATGATCCAGGGTCAGACGCACGGAGAAGTACCATAATGAAGCAAACTAAAATAAACAAGGAAAAAGTTAGCAAAGTCTGAGTAGCTAAGGAATGGATATGACACACCACTCGATCTTACTCAGCTTACAATTTATCGGATATGACACACATGATTCAAACTGAAGGTCACTTGCCACTACTCCTTGCTAAAAGAAATAGATAAGAGTTGAATAATAATGAGAACACTCAGGTTACTTAACGTGAATAATTCTGTATTGATTAGTTGCTTCTCTACATAAAAGAAAGTGGGGGTTTATATACCCATCCATTAGGGATACTTTACATGCATGAAAAGACTAAAGGGTATTTTACAATTAGGTTATATAAATCATATTAAAAGGGGTAAAAAAGGCAAAGAATATTTAGTACAAAAAAGAAATAATTATTTTGAAATATTATGTCAAAAGACAAGTATCGCTTGGTGGCTAGATGAGAGAAATATGATACAAGGTAAGCGGAGGCAGAATAACATTTGCAGTCAGGGGTCAACCTGATCTAAATTAAGTCGAGAGCCAATCAGTTCGGTAAATAAGTCAATTGAAATGGAGTCAAACACTTGTGGTCGATTAGGGAGCTTGAGTCGACTAATCCTAAGCTGTCTTCTAGAATAAGACTTTGCTATTGGGCAGGAGCATGTCTGATACATGTGAGGATTTGATAGATAAGTTGGTAGGAGATCAGTTCGGCATAAGGATCCCCGTCTTGGCTTTGGTTTCGAGCTAGTATTCTTTGCATGAGTCCTTAGAATCCTCTAGCTCGGCTACGAATAATTAGTCTGAGGGCCTGATTCCCATCACTTACAATCTCTTATGAGAGGGATCTTGTCTTCTCAACCTAGCGGAGATGAGCTCCAATATATGAAAAAGCTGTGGAAGAACTCCCTAAGGCCCTAGCTCAGATATACTTTACTTTACTCAGACTCCTACCTAGTAGCTAACTTACCGAGTGCCAAAACTAACTTGTTGAATACTAAGGCTTACCTACTGAGTGCTGAAGCTAACCTGTCGGGTATTAAGTCAAAGGTTCCTATACATTGAGCTCTCTTTCTCCATTCTACAAAGTTACAGCTTCACCCAATCACCTCGGTAGCTTTTAATACAACTCAACCGCAATAACCCCAACATTAGCTTCGTTAAACCACAATGCCCTAAGATTCCAAAATGAGAAGCTACTGATAGGCTACCACTTGTCCCCTACTTTATGACGTTTATACTATATTCCTTTTTATCCTTTATCATATTTACCCTTTTCACTTGTACTAAGAATTTTCTTTGTATATTATTCTTTATGTAATTTTCCATTATTGTATTGTTGCCTTAAAGAACTTACTATAAATAGTCATTTTTTACTGTAACTACAATCATCTTACACATTATTGTTAATGAATATTCTTGCAATTGTAAGACACTGTTCTTTAAGTACATTCTTTTCACGCTCTTATCTAATCTTACTGAGTAGCTTAAGTTTAATAGTAAGTGGACCTTAATATTAGCTTGTGTATCATATCAAAAGGAATACTAAGTTGTGTTGTATTCCTAAGTGAGTAATATCCGGAGAGTAGCTTTATGGAAGCTACTGTGTTTGCTAACCTATCCATTTCCTTTTCTTCGATATCTTGAAGGATCCACCTGATTACTATCCTTTACAGTAAGTCCTGGTGATTTATTAAGCTCCTAAGCACATCATATCGGGACATCAATCATGTTTCAAAATATGGGAAACTAGAAAATTTGATGATGATCAAATCATAGGTAACTTCTTTGCATGGGTGAAACATAATTGTCACATTATAAAAGAGATAAGCTGCCCAAGTGACTCATCCTAAAGAATACCCTTTTACATTTACCTTATGGTACTTATGGTTCACAAGAAATCAAGCCCTATTTCAGCCTAATCTAGTTAACGGTAATTATCAAGAGATAATTTGCAAGCCTGTCATAAACATTGGGCCTTGTTGCATAAAGAGAAAAAACTTTATAGCCTTGAACAAAACAACCTTCAATAAAAACAACTGAATGAAACTAAAAATTGATAGGTCAATGAATTTACTAAAAAAACCAAGCTATAGTTAGAGGCATCCTTAGGTATCATGATGGTAAATGTATGTGGAGATATGCTTAGAAATTAGGAAACATAGATATTGTTGTAGCGGAATTATAGGAAATTTATTAAGGTTTAATGCATTTCGTTAAGAAATGGTTTCTTTATGTTCATAGACAAACTAATTCAAAGATTATAGCAAATCTATTGTCTATTAGTGTACATTCAAAAATGAAATATGCTCACATATTAAATGCTTGCAAGGAAAAAATATTGAACTTGTACCATAGGAAAGTTGAAGCTCTTTTACATGAAATGAATAGAATTGCAGATTGGTTAGCAAATTATTAGCATCAAGGAAGAGCATTTTTTTTCCTTTTTTGATCATGTTCAAGTGATATTACTTCTATGTTAATGTTTGATGTATCTACATATGGTTGTAGAAAGACTATGAAAAGATTGCTCCCCCTTAGCTCCTTTGGAAACTCAAATGTCTGATTGTGAATATCGTCTTCATAGAGTAAATTTTGTAAATGCAGCTCTTAGTAGCAGCTGTAATCTTTGTTAGTATGATAAAAGTACTATGGTAAAAAGAAAAAAAAGAAAAAGAAAACTTGTTAAAGATATATAATAAAACATTCTAGGATCAGTTTTCACCAGAAAACAACAATTCCAAAGCCAATACATTGTATTGAAACTAGTTCACAATTTCACATATAGTCATATTCTAATGAATCCGAAGACATTAATGATCTTAATTCTTAAGGCTTTTGATAAATTTTATTGCATGAATTAATAAAAGTAAGAAAAAAATCACAAAACGTATGCTACTAAAAAACTAGTATAGTGAAATTTGATCAAAGCAATAACTTCCATTTTTAAAAAAAATTTTTGAAGTAACCAACAAAACTTTGCTAGTTAATATTATTTATTTTTTAGTCAATCATATACATAACAAGATTTTATTGCATAAGAGGGTTGGTAAATCAAAATTGGTGAACATTCTACCTACCTAGGACTTGAATGATAGGCAAATGTAGAAAAAAAAGTGACACACTCTCTCTTCCTCCTTCCCTCCCTCCTTCCTTCTCTTTCCCCTTCACAAGGTCCATCCTTTTTCCTTATAGTGGTTGATGGTCATTGAAGGGTAGTTTTGGGTAGCTTATCTGGTATTAAAGCTAATTGCTATAGTGAATTGGATCAATATGTAATGTGTTTTGGCTAACAAAGAGGAGAGAGAGAGAGAAAGAGAATGGGCTTTTCCAAGTTTTAGAAAGAAGAAGGCTTGACTTTAATCTTATGTTGAAATTTGAGAAGGACTGATAATTGAAATGCATTCTAAGACTTCTTTAAGGTAGAGTTTGTCTCTTTGAATTTAAATTTGAATATACTTAGCTTGATTCATTTCTAAAAGGAATTTCCTTCTAGAAATAAGTCCTATGGTATTCTAATACTTGATTCAATTAGATAAGAAAAAATAAAATAAAAGAAAAACACATTATTTTTTGGAGGTTAAGTTAGATAAGTAAAAGAAACACTTGGACTACACATGCCTAATCATTGTGATATCAAATACTTACTTATGTTTTTGACCAACATGGATTTTTCAATATGTTAAGGAGAATTAATTATATACATTAAGAGTGGAAGATCTATCCAGTTACATAGCAAGGCATTATACTTAAGGTGATTACAGTTCTCTAACAATCATGCTTAAAGTTATGGCTTGTAATTCATATGACACTTGGATATGCCATGTATTCATTAATGTCCCAAGCTCAAACAAGATATTAATATATTAGAGCACTCGCCTTTATCTGATGACATTGTAAAGAGCTCCGTTGAATCTCTCATGGGCACGTTTCGATGGTAACAAATATTAAGTGTAATCTAACAAGTGTCTTAAAGTGTAAATAGCAAGGTAGAAGTAAAGGTAGAAGCTTTGGCAAAGAGAAAAGAAAGAGTTCTTAAGGTTTTTAACCAACATAGAAGCTACGCATAAGTATATAGTTAAGGCTCAACTCCACTAGTCAAATGTATTTAGGTAATATATTTGACTTGTTCTACTATTTAAGGAGGATCAAATTCAATTTTACAACAATGTGATAAGAGTTCAAGACAAGTTATACATGTTAGGTTATAATTGAGCTAATACATGAAGATTGGAACAGTAGCAACATGTATGATAAAACTTAAACCTAAGGTAAAGACTTGTTGTTTTTAAAGACTTATTTGAATTATGTTTAAATTCAAGTTTAGAGAAAGTAGTAGAGGATAGGGAGTAAGGAAGATTCGAAGTATTTGTGTAAACTCAACAAATTTTGGGCAATGGTTAAGTGGAGCATAAGCCCTTATTAGACATTCCTAAGGATCAACCAACTTAAGTATCAAACTAATTATATATCAAGAATATACTAATCTACTTTTCGATCATGATTGAGCACGAAAAACCCTAAAACTTAATAATTATCACTAACTTACTAAAACCTTAAACCCTAAAACATAGTGAAAATTCCTAAACTTATTGAAACGCTAAAACAAAGGATCAAAAATCCTAATAACAAAGTGAATACATAAAACCCTAGATAAAAACGCTAAACCTAATAGGGCTCAAATCAAACTTAAAAAACCTATAATCTATCTTAAAATATGCTTGATAAATAGAAAAATCAAGAGCTAAGTTTAAACTTAATCACTTAAATAAATGGATCAAGTTTTGATAATTTAAAATATAGGAGTTAAGGAGCCACATATGTATAGCTAGGGGCCGGCTAACATCCCCATTCCTTTCCCTCTCATTTTCATTTTTTAAACTTAGTCAAACACTAAGATGTAATCACTAGTTAGTATAAAACTCTTACAAAACTTTGGCAAATCCCTAGAGTTGATTAGACAAAACCAATCCTAATCCTTAAATAAGTTATACCATTTAGGGGGGGGGGGGGGGAAAGGCCATTAGTCACTTTTTCACCAACCTAAAAATAATAATTGAGGAAAATTAGACAAGCCACCCCTATCCACTCTTAACTGTTGATTTGAGAGTCCTTATGGAGGCCATCACTTCACCTTTCTCTTCCAAGATGACACATACAAATGACTAGCATTGGGAGCTTCGAAGAATTGACCACTTCCATGCACCATTTCCTCATTTCAGTTACCTAATGACAGCCAAAAAGGGGACTCTTATTAAGCCACCCAATCGACCATTTAAGTCTCCCATCCTAACCATTTGAATTTCCTTCATTTTACCCCATTTAATACTTAAACTTCAAGAGAAAAAACACCCCTAACTGTCCTCACCAACCACCGAACCAAGCCCCAACCATACATCCAATCTTCGTCCTCATTTCCACAATCCTCTAAATCCCCTTACACATATACTACCTAAGTTTAGTCTATCTTGGGAAGTACCAAGTCGTCTTCACTCCATAAGTTTCATAGCTCAATAAAGGTTTAAGCGGCCAAAGGAAAAGCATGTGTCAAAGCCTAGGGCAAGGACAAGGGAGCTCGTTGTTGGGTTGCCTCATACCCTCACCAAGAAAAGTAAAGTCCTTTTCACTTCCTTGCAACCTTAGGACATCCATGGATAGATTTCATCATTTTCTTTCTTGTAATATTTCTTAGTGATTTAGCAAGCTTTTATGCTAAGCAAGTAGTAACTTTCTTAAAGTTATCTTGTAGTATAGTAAGTTTTAGTAGATACATTATGTTATCCAGCAAGAGTAGATGTGTATTTAGAAACAATGTAAGAAAGACTTGTAACATGTGAGAAATATTAAAACAAAGCCAAGAACCTTTTCTTTATGTACTGGACGTGAACCACAAAGTACTCCCAAGGATGTTCCCTAACTTAATGAAAGATATCTAGGCATGAAAATGCACCTTAATAACTATATGATAGGTATATGTGATAATACCCAAGGAAAAGGTAATCAAAGCCTTAAAAAAGCTCCTTGATACCTATGACCAACTAGTATATAAATTGATCTTACATGTTTTCCTTAATAAAATAACAAACAACAAGTAATGAGAAGAGAAAAAACAAGAGTTTAGCACCTTAAGTTAGTGTTTGGGTCAAAACTTAAAGAAAATAAGTCTAGGGTAAACCTTAAACCTAATCGACTAGATATGAAAATAAAGAAAAAGTAAGCATAAAACCTTGATTTAAGTTTTAAGCCTAAACATATAAGTTCAATAAAGATAATAAGCCTTAAGAAGCTTAAATGGGCTAAAAGACCTAAAACAAGCCTAAAACCTACAATCAGGTTAGAGAAAACCCCATGGCCAACAAGTATAGGAGTAATGAAAGACCTAAAACAAGCTTACAATAGGTTCCTTAAACCCACTAAAGCATTTAGTAGGTCTATCACAAGAACCGAGCTCTTTTATGGCTCAAAAGCCCACTAAAAGGCTTAAGGAACAATAGATAGAGTTAAAGCCAAAAAGAATGAATAAGAAACTGATATGAGCAATGAAGCCCAAATAATAGTCCACGGCCTAAAGCCCATTTAAATCTGCAAAGTGAACTAAAGACCCAATGATATAAAACAAGCCAAAAGGAAACATACATAGGAGACACACTATTGTTTTGACCAATATACAAAAATGCGGGCCTCACCTCTTAAATTTGACCATACCATATGAAAGTACACTTGAAAACGATAAAAATCTACAATAAAATCATAAAAATTGAGTTTAAAATGAAAAGGTTACATGTGATTAAAAAATTTAGCATAACCCGGAAAAATATGAGGATAAGTAATAAAATCGAAAGATAACTTTAGCAAGTTCATTAGGATGAAGCCATAAAGTAGCACATTCTTATTTTTCCTTGTTTATTTGATTAGGACACACTAATTTCAGGAATTATTTTCCATCAAACTACTACGATTAGCAGTTATAGCAAAGTGAGCAACTCCCAATAACTCTATGTTTGGTTTTGCTTGTATTTAGTAGCACTAAATATCTTATTAATGATAATTGGTTGCATATGGGATTGGGATATGCATGTGTGATGTTACTTAGTTGTTAATGGCTGGATGATGTTACAAGAACCGGAAGTGCATACATGATAGATATTAGAGGATTGGTGGTTGTGAGTGATGATTGTTTGATCACTTAAATAAATGAACTTAGTACCTACTTAGCTAATAAAAAAAATGGATTATGCATGGTATGACATTACATTATACCTATACTTACTGCTACCTTCTACGGAAGGTGGGAAGTAGCTCAAAGGGGTAAGAGCTCTTAAAGGGATTATGTTAAACATATGATAGTGCTATATTTATCAAATCCTTGTCTTAGCTTACGGGCTTACTAGGTGCTAAGAGATGTTAACTGTATGGCTAAGGACCACATCTTGTAACTTTCATTTAAGGTATATGACGTGGATTGTAGGGGCCACCACAACGCTAGACTTGTGAATTTTTTGGTTATCAAAGTGAAGCATATATGTAAATAACTATGTATAAGTGTATTTGTAGCACATTAGTGCATTGATCAATAAAAACTTAGATTTTAGAACTTGATTGATGGTTCGTGTTAGTTAATAACCTCTAACCTGAGTTGCATGTAGTTTCTAGGCCATTATATTTATTTTTATGACATGTTGCTAGTTATATACATTGATATGCTTGTTCACTATATTGCTTGAAAGGTATGACTGAAGGGATTAGCTCACTAAACGTAAACTTATACTCTTTATATTTATTATTTTGTAAGGATACCTCTTTGTCAAATTAGGTCGTGGGATACCCAATGTCATTACCCTAAGGAGTACCTAATAGGATAGCTTAAATTTTCATTATTATGTGTGCATTTATGATACGAAAATCACCTTACAAATTAGAGATTGCAAAACTCTAAATGATTAGTTACTAAGGTTTTTTATTCTTAATTAACTAACTTACTATAAAATATAAATGACTGTAGATATCTGATATTCTACAGTCCACCAGAACAATAGAGAATTGGTATATTTTACCAAATGCTAAGATAAGGTAAAACAACTTAATAATTTATAAAAAATATTATATTATACATAATTTTATCATATAAATATTTCCTACATCAATTATTTATATACTAACTATACACATTTCAACCAACTCTAACATTATCAAACTTATTTCCGGTTTGTACTATACTCTTAAGATTTTTCTCAATCCTTGCTTAAAGGAACCTGTAAAAGAAAATATAAAGGAATGAGCAAACCATGGCCTAGTGAGTTCGTTTTTCACTACTACATTTTAAATAAGTTATTAAACATCATTAGCATATATGCAAGCTATCTACATACGAAATGGATGCAAGCATGATAAATGTAAGCAACACATCCATAGGAGTTCGGAACTATGGAAGATATAGATTTATGTTGTCTATATGTCGATTTTTCTTTCGTACTTACTTATACGGAGTATCTCACCTTAATTGTATGAGGCTGCTTGGAGGCAACGTTCCATCAGACAACACTTAAGTATTATCCTAGTCGAGAAACGACAATCAATATAGATGGATTTTAACTAGGGTCACCTACCGAACATATCAAAGGCCCCTCAAGTATACGAAATAAGTCCTTTCGCTATCAAAATATATTTAAGGCCCACGGGTACAAATATGCGAGTCTTATCACAATCAATTGGAGAAATTATATTAACTTTGTTTTAATGATAAAAATATCATTCACGGGTACTACGAGCCTTCATAAAAATTTATACAAAATATATTTAAGATTGGAAAAATGTTTTCCAAAAGTACTTTTCTCAAAAAATCTGCAAAGTTAGCATTCTCCATTGACATACCAATTGGGTTATAGACATGCAATAAACATAATTAGTTATTTTAGTCGAATAGTTATATTTATCAATTTAAGGAAGTGATAACACGGATGATTACACGTAAAACAATCAGTCATTCAATCAAATAATCAGTATCAACCAATAAGTAGCATACAAATAACAAATAGTAAGTAGGTAACAGATCATAAGAATTCTCTCACCTAGGTTAATGCTCACTCTTCAAGTCCTTGGGATTTCTAGATTTTGATAATTAGGTATTTAAAAGATAAGAAAGTTTATATGTATTTTGAAAAACTAGGTTTTTCAATTAACTAATTATCTATCACTATTCGCCTAGTTTTTCACTATGACTGTACTTACTTTTCTCGGTTTATTTTAAATTTTTAATCATGTATAACTTTTTTATTTTAACTCAGATTTTTATGAACTTATAGTCTATTTTCATAATTTTTTTATGTACTTTTACTTAGTGAGGTCCATTTTAGACGTTGTGATCCGTACATTTTATTATGGTTTAAAAATATTACAAATTTTATTATTTTGACTTAAATAATTATAATTTATTATTTTAAGCTTTTCTTTATATCTTTATGGTTTAATTAATATCTAAATTTTATATTTTTGTAATTTTCTTACTTTTAAGTCTATTTTACTATAATTTACTTATTTTTGCTAATTTTTAGGTTTAAGACTTATTTAATTCATTTTTACTACTTTATTAATTTTCTAATTAATTTAATTATTATTTTTAATTATGAATTTAATTAAATGCTGATGTGGCAGTATAGGTAGATGTCACATATCATTTTCAAATTTTTGTACCTTTTCAATCTTTTTCTTATTTGATATTTTTACGTAATATGTATATAATAATATTTATTATTATATTTTACTAAATTTTGTAAATTAACTATTTTATAATTCTTTAAGGATTATGGTACATATATACATATATATTACTTTACTTTATTTATTAAATTAATATCATCGTATATTATATATCTACTATTTAGGTATACCTGCATTTTTACATATACTATACTATTCATATGCGTATTTTTATACGTATAAATATACTTATGTAGTATAACAATGTAACCTTAATTTATACTATGTATGCTATACGTATGTATGCATATATATACGATATCTATATATATATACTTGTATTTTTTTCTTTATTCATATATTTATACACGACCATATTCACATATATATATATTTCTATTGAAATTATTCAATATACATATTATCATATACCAATATGTATATACATATATTAAAATATTAAAATACATAATATAAATATTATGATATTCGCATATATATATATGTACATAATATATATACTATACTATATACATACTATACTATACTAGTATTTTTGTACCTTATATATATATATATATGTACGTATTTTCGATGACATGTTTTACATATATATATGTAATGATAATTACACAAACATAGTTTTACGTATATTATATACACACATACATATAGATATACATATATATATATACCTAGTCTTTTATACTATATATTAAATATAATATGTATGTATTCATGAACATACTTTAATATTTGTACATATATAAACATATATACATAAGAAAATATAACCTTTACATATATTTCTAGTATAAGATCTTATAATACACGTAAATTCTACAAAGTACATATATTGATAAGAACACATAAGAATGATTATTACAAAACACACATAATATATATACTAAATACTCATCTCTTGGAATGTCTTAAACTAAAAATCCTCATGCTTCCTTTTCTTCTTCTTAGTCTTCTTGTTGAATTTTAAAATCAAAAGAAAATTGGAAATAAGAAGGAGATGTTTACGGTTTGGAAAATGGGAAGAAGTATATGTGATTTTATTGGTGTTTTGACAAAATGTATGTGTGTTTTGAAATTTCCGGTAGACGGAAGTGACAAGAAGGGTAGAAGAAAATAAATAAAACAAAAGAAAATCAAAAGTAAGATGAGATAATTAATGAGATTTATCAATTGGCTTTGTTTTATCCACATTATTATCACATGGTGGATTTAAGGTGAATGAATGGCAAAAGTAAACTCCCTTGTAGTTGGAATGTGACAACCTAGGGGGAAAAGAAAAAAATAGGAAAAGAAAAGAGGAAAAAGGAAAAGGAAAAAGGAATAAAAATGCATATAAAAATAAAATATTAGATTTTTCTAAATACAAAAATTATAAATTTAGTATTTATAAAATAATATTGAAATTTTATAAAAATTTATTAATTTAATGGTTACTCGTTATGTTTGTAATATTTAAGAGTTATCCCGATGTGTTCATTAATAATTTTACACGATTACGCGTATAAATTGATAATTATATTCGTTTAGGATTTTATTATTATTGGGGTGCATTTATTCATTTTATAAGCGTAAAGTTATAGTTTTATAGTTTCTTTTTTTTTTTTGTCAAGTTTAAGTTTAATAATGGGTATTTATGCGCACATGAGGTTTAGGGTTTTTTGTACATAATTTAGGTTTCGATCAAAATTTTAAGGTTTTTTTTTTATAATATATTCAAATTTACAATTTAATAAATTTTTTATTTTAATTAGTCTTATTGACTTGCAGGATTATCTACAATATTAGAGTTTAATTCTATTCTTAAATAGTTAAATTTGTGGGATTAACACCCGAGATTAGTCATAAGCTTAGGAATGTCCATGGGAAAGATAGCACGTAGGAGTTGACTATTAGGAAAGATAGCTAGTGCTCTACATTTCTTAGAGACTTATGTATTCTGATCATTTGTAACTCATTAAACTACTTGATTTACCTTATTTTTATACTAGGGAGATAATGTCCCATAGACTAAATTATGTTTATGAATTCAAGTAAATGATAATATTAACTATCCTATTATGATATTACTCATCCGAATGATCTAGAGTAACTAGAGGTGGAAGCAACATTGTACGCTGCATAAAAGAGTGATGATTTACAATCTTTGACTTTTATGTAGCGTATAGTGATCTACTACGACTAAGGTACTAGCCTAGTCCAGTCGTGTCAAAGTTTGGAAGATATCTTCTCATATTATCTTTCTTATAAAATCTAAGTTTAGCTAAAATATTAGAAGCATATTTTTAGTAAGTTTATTAGATCAAGTTTAAAATTGAAGTAAAATTGTTGGAAGAAATATTAGGAAAACCAGAAGACTATCCTAAGACATTAGAAGATTAGTTCCAATAGAAGATAAGGATCATTCAACGAGCCCAAGATTTTTTAAATATAGCCATTTCTTTTCAAATTTCAAAAGCATTCAAAGAACTGCATCAAACATGTAATAAGAAAAGCACTCGAAAGTTTTCAACAACCTACTTTGAGCTAATCTTATACATTCACTACACTTAGAAGATATTATGCTAATTTTTGGAAGCTCAATTTATCTTTCCTCATTTATTACTCGGTTTTTTTGTTTTAAGTAATAAAGAGTAGATCATAGTAGATTTGTAATAGTGTACGCAAAAGCTAGGAGGTAAAGCTATGTTAATTATAGTTGTTAAGGTCGTATTTATACTCTTTAATTTGATTTTGAAAATAGTAGAATGATTGATATGAATGATTGGATTCCTAATGAGTGGAGTTGAAAGAGAGGATTTGTCACAACCCGAGGGAGCTAGTCATGGCAATTGCCGTATACCGTACAAAGGATTGTAGATTGAATTCCCTTACTGTCACGTCTCGAAGCGATAGAGTCATAACAGCTCCATCGTGTAAACTATTCTAAGATAGAAGTTGACCTTACAACCACTATCTTAGACCTGATCTACACAAGGCATCCATGACTAACCCGCTTTGAAGTAAACAGTTTGTAATTTAAATAAATCATTTACCTAAGAAAGTGAGAAAATTTTATATATATACATTATAAATCAATTATTACATTATTCAAAAATAAAAAATTCTAAATAAAACAAAACTTAGACTTTAAGAATATATATTCATTCTTCAAATATTTTTCCTCACTTCCCAGGATCCAGCAGTTGCTAGTTTCAGAGTAGTTATTTATCGCTTCTTAGCCAGCACCTACACAACGTCTATAGGGATGTGAGCAACCACAGCTCAGTAAGTTAGGATGAAGGACTTAAAACTATACCACAAACACAACAAAGTTATCAATCAACTTATTAGGTGCAATGCATGTTCAAGCAAATGCCATCGCAAACGTTGTCCGGCCCATCGTGAGATTAGAGAAATTGCACCCGCTCTAATCCGGATTGAGGAGTTGCTATTAATGCAACAGCTCACGACCAAACCTAAACTTGCGCAATAGAGACCTCGCTCCTCCCGTGACTACCTTCGAATCATTGATTTTATCCTCGCCATGACCTCCTCTCTTGTCACTTAGTTCGACTATGGATGAAAAAGGGACCATTTTGCAATCTTACGCTATCCCTTTTGAAGGGGTCGGTATTTGGCCGGAGAGTCCTAAGTTCCCTTAATGGGTTACCATGTAGATTCGATTATGATTATAGGTCTTATATTTGATTAGGTCCAGTTTAGGATGATCAATTATTTCATACAAACCATACAATACAAGCCAGGACAACAGACAGAATCATAGCATCACTCATAATCAAGCACATGCACACATCCAACTATCTAACAAGCACAACCAGGTATAATCTCAAGCCTCCAAAATATAGCATCGTATTAATCCCAACTTACCTCAACTCCTCGCTCACTCACTCGAGGTCCAACTTGCTCAGGCCATTGCCGATAATCCCTATAACATAAACGTGGTTTCAATTTTTTATATAACTATTATAGGTTCATTTTATCTTATAACGCTTATTGTTATGTTTTGTTTAGGGTTTAATATGCCTAATTATCTAGGTCTTAAGTCTTTTACAATTATTCTAGGTTTGAGGTTAGGTTCGGGTTCGGTTTTCACATCGATTTCTAGATTAGGTTTTAGTTCGATTTCTAAGTAGTGTTTTATACTCCAACCCTAGAAATTTGTTTCAACCTATAATGTGAAATTAATTACATTACTTCCCGATCTCCTAAATATCATCATTACCTCTACTCAATATTTTATTTCACCCGGTACACTTAAATTCTTATTAGTGTACCGAATTTACTCCTAATGTGAGAAATTTTTACATTTTTCATATAAATACATATATTCAAGTTTCCTATCAAATTTATTGTATATTTTTATTATTATCATAATATCAATTTTTTATTCTAATATTTTCTATTTATTATATTTTCAAGAATTACATATTATGCATTATCACCTATTATGTATATAATACACTTCTAATATTTCTATCACTCTAATTACCATCTCTAAACATTAATTTCATCCTAAATCAGGTTTTACATTTAATTACCCCAATTTACAAAATTGACTTAAAATGTACTATTTTTCCATATTACTTATTTACTACATAATTAACCTAATAATTACATCTAACACTCTAAATGCTACAAGTATCATACTCCATTAGATTTCAATATCCTAAAACATATACTTATTCACTAAATCAGTAATTAACTATTTAATTACTTAGTTAACCCTAAATTACCCATTTTATGCCTCATTTTAGAGCCTAAAAATTATCTAAAATTTTCAAAAATTAATTTTTGAAAACGGGCTTCATAACACTGTTTTATATCATCTAAGTAATCTACACAAAAATTTTGGGTTCAAAACTACACTCCTAAGGTTATTTATTTCTAAACTGAAACATGCTCGGTTTTGTACGATTTCTTAAGGACCCTATATCACAAGACATATTTACATTAAAATAATATTTTTCCTAAAAACTACATACAAAAATATTATAGAATAACAAAATTCATAATTTTGTAAGAATTTTTACTATTTTTAAAAAATTACATAAAATCGGGCTGGAAATAGAACTCACCGATTTGGGTGGCTCTGGTCACCGCCCGTGGTCATAAGGGTATTAGCCCACCTAGGCACTACCACCACCATGTAGTGGTGGTGGCCGTCCACTCCTAACTGCTCATCGGGTCTAGGTTCTCTTTTGTGGCCCTAATTGCACAGTTTTCCTTTTCTTTTTTTTTCTTTGGTTTTTCTCTCAATTTTCACATCTCCCTAATTTTCTCTGATTTTTAACTGTCCAAATAAGCTTTTGAATTTTTCTTGCTATTTATAGAACTTTGTGGTAATTAATATACATTAATTAGACATGACATTGCCCCATTTCCTTGATTTTTGGTTTTTATGTTGCTTAATTCTAATTGGTTAATTTTTATTTTTAAGATTATGACCTACCATGACCATATTTGCATTAATCCACACCATTCTAATTTTTTTATGATTTTTCTTAATTAATTTAATAATTTTATTTAATTATTTCTTATTATTTTAGTACATTTCGTGTATTTTAAGTAATTACACGTATTTCTACATACATATAAATTCATATGTAGCACAAATAAATATTCTTAAATATTATTTAGGTCATTTTATGATTTTTAGTATACATATAATTTATCTCTAGCGATTCGTTAATTATCGAAATGCATTTTACGTATTTTCAATAAATAACGAGTTATATACTTAAAATTTGGAATTTTTATATTCTTTTGTATTATTGCTTATTTTCTTAAATTTAAATTTAAGGAATCATTTTACTAATATTTCTAACTTTACTTTATAATTTAGGCTCGATCGGGTTTTTCAACCGATCAAAACCTCGAATGGCTAGTTGTGAGACTTACACTTACAATCGATGACCATTTTATACGATACATAAGGCTACAACTAAAACTAACTACCAAGAGTGTGCAAGCTTAAGTAATATCATTTTATGATAAATAATAATATTATAAAAACATAACACATAGTCTATTTGTATAAAAATTTACAGATATAGAGTCTGAAACGTGTCTAAAGTTAGACTAATATAAAAATTACATATTCAAATCTGTAATTTATCCATAAGTACTCTCTATCATCATCCAGCTCCTACACTAACCTCGGGTAGAAAACTAACCTCGGGCATGCGACAGCCCGACTCCACAAAAAGGTTGGCCTATGAAAGAAGACTATAAGAGTATAGGCTTACTAGCTTAGAGAGATAATTTTCTTTAATCATACAGCAATTAAGTTATACAACAGTTAAGTTCAACCAAATGAATGCATGACAAACAGTATGCCAAACAAATACATGCAGGTGATCAGGTACTGCATACAACTCAAATTTAATGCTCTTTGAAGTTAGGGTTAGAGATTTATCGGTACAGTCAGATTCGAGTATCATATTAGAATTTATTTCATAATGAAACTTCGCATTTCATATTTAAAATATAATGGTACATCCATTACTAGCTTTATTAAAATGAGTTCTACATATGATTGTGAGTAGGTTTACGTAGCCCTCACTTACCCCTAAATGAAGGCCTTTGGACTTGACCCTTAGTTAGGTGGTTGGTACCTCCAATGCCTAGTCATTCCGCAGGTCAGGGTAAGTTTATATCGTACGTATGCACCATATGAAATCAATAACAATCAATAATCAACCCACATATGGCCTCTCGCTACCTCCGTGTAATGTGATTGCCAGAATTAGTTATGTAATGCATGATCTAAGTTAACTTTTTCTAGTCGAATAAAATTAAGTCTTATTTATTCAGTGATCATTCCAAGTCGCAAATAATCAATTCTAGTGAATCTACTATGCAACAATCATTATATTATTGAAGTTTAAAGTAGATTCACCATCAATAACAATTATCATACACAAGTATAACCTAACCCCATACACATTGATTTATAAATCATAATTTATATTCACCATCTATAAACACAAACAAATATGAAATCATTAAGAAAAACTCACTCAGTCATGGCTAGCTCAGGGGTCGTAGTAGTTTGGTGGCAGCTCAAGGTCGATATCAAAATCACTTAAGAATAATAGAAATTTGTAAGTTTAGGAATTTAAAGCTAACTAGTATCATAATTTGTAAAATCTATTTCACTTAGTTATATGAAATTATCGATTCGAGCTTTTTATCGAATCACGTGTAACTTTTTCGTTTTAGCTCGGATTGTTATGAACTTATAATCTATTTTGAGCGTATTTTCTCGTAACAAGATCCGTTTTGGACTTTGTGACTTGTAATTTAAATTGTGATATAAAAATATCACAAAAATTACTATTTAAGTTTTAAAATTATAAAATATTAATTTTTGCTTTTTCTTAATATATTTTTTATGTAATAATTATTTAAATCATATATTCGATATTTTTATTGTTTTGAGCATACTTTCCTATTTTTTGAGATTTTTAGCTTTATTATTATTATTATTATTATTATTATTATTGCTTGTATTATTTTTATTACTTCTCATTTTCTTATTATTTACGTATTTTGTGATTTATACATACATATATATATATATATATATTTCGGGTATACTACACATATATATAATATATGCTATACGCTATATGTATGTATATTTTTATTTTATAAAAACAAACATACTCTTATGTATACATATATATATTCATGTATTTGTATTTATACATAATAATATACTTATATAATTTTCGAATACTTAAATATATATAAATAATCCACAAATACCTATTCTTATATTATATATTCGGTATATATATTTATATAGTTTTTGTTATAAAATATGTATACTATATATTATACATATATTTTATGATATATGCGGTATACCGCAATATATACTCTATATTATACATATATATGTGTCCTATATACATATATTATTACTTATGAAAATATAATACTACATATATATACTATATGGTTACATATATACATATACGAAAATAATTATACATGGATACATATATATAGCTTACGGTACAAATATATATATATATACTATAATTATTTAATGAAAATACTTAATAATAATTATATGTATTCTTAAAAAAATATATAATACATACTCTTTCCGTATAATATACTTATGTACATACATATATACATACATAGCCTAATACATGCATATATTATTCAATTTATGTATTTATGCACATATACATGTATTAATAATGTTATATTTATAAAAATACTTCATTTATACATGTATATACTGTATAATATACATCTGCACTAAAAAAATAATTTACTCACCTATTTATTTTAATTCCTTCTTCTTCTTTTCTTCTTCTTTTTCTTCCTTCTTTCTAGTTTTTCCTCTTCACGTTTTTTGTGCTTTCAGGTATCGGTTTTTTTTAACTTTGTGAATGTTTGTTTCTAGATTTTATTTGTTTCTTTTATTCCACATGATCAACAATTTTGTAGAAAGAAAAATCCTATCTTAATCAATACATTTATTAAGATAAGATAATATAATCATTTCCAAATTTTTTCTTTTTATAAGATCAATACTTGGCATTTCATTTTCTCACGTAGGCTGCTGGTTTGGATCTTCATTTCCAGAACGTGAGAATTGAAGAAAAAGAAGGAAAGGAAGAAAAGAGATAAATAGAAAAAGAATGAGAAGGAAAAAAAATTAATAATAAATATATGTAACTTTTTTGAAACATAAAAATTATAAGAATTCTCATCATAAATTAATTTTTAAATTTTTGTGAAATTTTATCAATTTAATTGGTATATATTACAATTATAATTTTTACAAGTTATTATAATGATTTCATTAAAATCTTATGCGAATAGGCTATTTAGTCGAAAATTGTAATCGACTATAATTTTATCACTTTAAACAAATTTAGGTTCAATTTTGATTAATGGTGTATAAATCAGTTTTAAGGTTTCAATATACAATTTAGGGTTTCAGTATACAATTTAGGATTTCGATCAATTCCTAGGGTTTTGTTATCGGTGTTATATTTGATTTATTAAAATTCATAATCTTTTATTGTTATCAGCTTTATATATATTTTAAGACACTCAAATTTGAGTTAGGGTTCAAATATTGATTTCCTAGGGTTTACAAGATTGGCATGCAAGGTAGAACTTCAGTAAAATCATCCTCCTGATCTTCCCTACCTTCTCTTTTAATTTTTGTGATTGTTCTTTATTTGTTTACACATTCATACCTAAACTTTGAGCCATTCAAAAGATAAAGTAATCTAAAAGGATTTGTTTTAAGAAAGTTCAAATTTTAGCTAAGCAATCAATTCACCCCCTCTCCTTTTTAGGTATGAATTGACTCACTATATCATAAAATGGTGAAAACCATTATTTAGGTTATGATCTTACATAGGATATATTTCTTAAGTAGTTAACATTTTTTAAATCTATTTGTACTCATATGGTCTAAAGAAGCTATTATTTTGTAAACATAAAGAAGGATGCATGAAGAACGTTGAATGAGTTTTTAGAGTGTTACAATCACGTTTGGCTATAGCTCATTGATCTTTGTTTTCCTTAAGATTAAGAGGTTATAGGAAAAATTATTAGGCTATGTATCATTTTATATAATCTGATTGTTTAGTATGAATAGGATGACTTATATATATATATAACTAATCATATTTTTAATAGTAATAAAATTAAAAAGATATCATTATATATTCCTGAAAATTTAATCGTTATTTGATTTCATATTATTTTTACTTGGATAATCTTACAAAATAGTTAAAATTATTAGCAGTGCGAACCCGTGAAATTCAAAAAAATTAAATGAAATATCTTTATCCACGAAGAAACACAGAAATTATTTAAAAACCAGGTATTATGCATTAGTAGAACGATGTTAATGATCCTGATTATCCTCACAGATGTCCAATCCTTATAGGATAATCCAGGCCCACTTTTCCATACACAAATCTACAAGGAAGAACAAAAATTTTCCCGGGTATTTAAGCGACGAACAAATAAGCGGATAATTCCACTACAATGCTTCTTATTCTTCTCAGAAAAGATAAGATT
The DNA here is from genome assembly GCA_024138005.1 of Lumnitzera racemosa. NCBI lineage: Eukaryota > Viridiplantae > Streptophyta > Magnoliopsida > Myrtales > Combretaceae > Lumnitzera > Lumnitzera racemosa. The sequence continues at coordinate 18,547,839 of JAMXBC010000009.1, forward strand.
TTAACCATAAATTTAACAAAAATATCTGTCTCTCTCGCTCTCTAATTTCATGCATGAAAAACCCTAATTTCATGGCTCATCAAATCGACTCAAACTGAAGCGTCAGTTTCGTTCAAAAACTCCTTCGATTACTCAATAATGACCGCTTCCTCCAGCTTTAGAGCCAATTTAGTGTCCGTATCGCAGTGTAGTTCTTGCTGCGATCTTCGGTTCCATCCTTGTTTCGTTTCCACTTCAGTTTCCCGCCAAAATTGGCGTCGGAAATGGGATTTGAAACTCAACGATACTGCAAGGTAATTTCTTTATGCTATTCTGCAGATAAAGTTTGTGAATTTCTGGTTTTTAATTAGGTTTTTTTCCTTTCTTTTTGGATTAATGTGTAGCTATAAGTTGAGCTCTAGTGGCAAGAGGGTGGTTTTGTGTAGAGTGACTGATACGGAGACAGAACCGGATAGCAATGATGATAAGGTACTATTTTTAATCGACCGAGATGAATTTATTTGTGCAAAGATTGTTTTAGTAGTTTGATACTAAAGTTTAGAAAATGTTGGAAAAGAGATTATACAAGACATGGATAGCAGCTCCTTCGCGAGTTGACAAACCCTGCTTGGAACGAATCACATGGAACACAGACCTAAATTCTTTTAATGGAAATGGGCAGGAATCTCTTTCCGAGTCTGTTTTCTGAAACATAGATCATATATTCATTCAGAGTGAAATATAGACCCCAAGGTGAAAAAGTAGATCAAACATAGACCTTTATTGTAATTTTCCCATGAAAACCATTATGACCTGTTATATTATAGTGGTGTTCATTAAAATTGACAAAATACAATTAAGCAATACATAGGTAATCTATTTTATTATGTATAATCAGTTTACATTAGAATTGTTCTTCTCTTCCATCTCAAATGTTTTCTTGTTTATCAGGAAATAGATAGTGCCTGCTGGAGATTTATGACTAACCATTTTATTCAGCAAAATTAGGTTTTGCAACTCAATTTCCTTATTTTGCATCTGTTTTTGGAAGTATGCCAACTAGTTCAATTATAATAGCCAATGTGTTTGTGGTCCGAAATTGAAAAAAAATAAAAAAAGAATGGACAATGTATTTCTGTTCTGGTTTCATCACCAGTATCATAGAAGGTCATAGCTGGAATAAACTTTTCTTGAAAATTCAATTTAGAAACCTGCAAACTCTATGCAAAAATCAATGGTGAAGCATTTAATTCTCAGCTGCATGACAGATGCAGGTCTCTAGAAGACATTTCCTTATTGCCATACCAAGTCAACCTACAGATCATGATGTCATGTTACCTATAGGTCTGTGTTCGGAAGAGAATGGGGTGCATATGCTTGTAGAATTGTCCTATTGTCCCTTGATTGTATGGAAATAATTGAATAGCAATTTCTATGATGTGGCTCACTTGAAACGGCATTAGAATTTGATTATAATGCTTTTGTGAAACCAAGTGGTGGAAATGAGTACATGGAATATATTGCTTAAGAGAGTGTTTGGTGACTGAGGGTTCCTTGGTTATTTATGTCTTTATAGATAATCATAAGTCATGGTCACTTTTCTGAATTTCCTTCTTTCTTTTTAATATTATATGTTCCCCCTGAAAATGTTTCACATATGAATCTCTTTAGGGTGAGGAAATCCATGAAGATGAACAACAACCAAGTTCTGTTGATTCTATGATGCAAGTTGAGCAGCTTGAGTCCCGGACACCATCTACTGAATCAATAAACAGCAATGGTGCAGAGCAACAGGATCAAGGTGGTCTCCAGGTAATCTTTTATCCCTACAAATTGCTTGTCCGTGTGACAATAGTTGAGTTTGAACATCGCTGATATTGCTGATTAGATAATTATGAGAGTAAAAAAGACGTTGCTGATTAGATGTGATAAGATAGTTGTGCCTGCTTTTTGATATTTCACTTCATGGACCATGAGTGCTCCTTTGGAAAGTTAACAGGACTTACTTTCTAGTCCTTCAGCATGATATATGTCTTACCAAGTCAACTATGATTTTACTGAACATTGCCTTGGTAGTGTGGGCATTTTTGAGATGCAAGTATCCTTGATTATTTTATTATCCTTTTGTATCACGTTTTAATGCTAAGATTGTATCTTAAACAGGGCCCTGATGATCTGCAAGTTGCTAGTGGCTCACCTCTGCCTGGTTTGAAGGTGACTTTCATGTACATAATATAGTGCTTCACATTTTCATTCAATGAAAAAATCATTTCTTATTTATTAATTCTAATCTTGTTCTTTTTTTGGTTAAAGATATCTTCTCCTATTGACTTCTGTACCAAGTTATTGTTATCATCATCATTATTATTATGTTTTTTGTTTTTTTTTTGGTAGACTCAACAGCTGGATGAATCTATGAGGATCTCAAAAGAAACAATCCAAGTTTTGAAGGATCAAGTATTCGGCTTTGACACCTTTTTTGTGACTAGCCAGGAGCCATATGAGGTGAGCCGAGTAGAGTGTAGAATGTTTTCCTCTGGCATAGATCTTTCCATCCACAAGCTACGTCTTCCTTCAGTTCAGAATGTCATGAGGGATTCTGTTGCATTAGCTTTTATCTATATTTATTGCATGTTGAAATTGATGGATCAGATTTTCGGTGTTCTTTATTTTCAATTTGCTTTTTGCTAGGGTGGAGTACTATTTAAAGGAAATTTGAGAGGACAGGCAGCTAAAAGTTACGAAAAGATAGCTATTCGGATGCAGGTATATTTTTCCATATTTCTAGTGCTTGAGTCATGAAGATGATTGGATTTTAATTTTTCTCTATCTAATTTTTACTCAACCTATGTACAGAATAAGATTGGGGATCAATATAAGCTTTTTCTTTTAATCAATCCAGAGGATGATAAACCTGTTGCTGTCGTTGTTCCAAGGAAGACACTGCAGCCAGAGACAACTGGTAGTTACTTAAGTCTTTGCTTGAGTCTACATGTGATCTTTTTGTGATTCAGTAGCAATTGAAACAAAGTCATGCCCTTTTAGATGCTCATATGTAATCCTTCTTGCAGCTGTCCCAGAGTGGTTTGCTGCTGCGGCTTTTGGAGCAGTCACAGCATTTACATTACTTCTTAGAAACGTGCCTGCTTTGCAGTCCAACTTTTTGTATGAATACCTTCCTCCCATGTATCTATTTAGATGAATCAAAACATTTCTTTAATATATCACAGTCCAGGGCAGAGCAAAAGGGAACATTTGCTAGTTTTGGTCATAATGAAGACACCATTGCAGGTCTACATTTGACAACATTGACTTGTTAAAGGAAGGTTTACCCGGTGCTGCTGTCACAGCTCTCCTCCTGGGTATCCATGAAGTTGGCCACATTTTAGCTGCAAATAGCTCTGGTATCAAGCTTGGAGTGCCATACTTTGTTCCAAGTTGGCAGGTAATTTTTATCTCTCTCCTGTAAGTTTCTAGCAGCATGTACACCTTTTGAGCACTGCTAGTTGTTGAAATCAAACCAATTCTGTTAGTTTTCCATTTTTTACTTAAGCAATTTATGTGCAATTTTATTACAGAAGGTATTCTAGAGCTTTCTCCTTGGGAACATCTATTAAATTCAATAGAAAAATGAACATGATAAACATTAAGTGCACGGTGTTACTTAAACTGGGAAGAATGTCTGGTAACTTAATTTTAAATCTAAGTGGCCTCATCCCTTACATGTATTCCCATGTATTCTTGCTTGTAAAACCAAATGAGTACTTCTATGATCATTGTGAAATTATCTTGACAATTTAAATTGGTTTACTGTGAGCTTATTGTCTTGAGTCGGACTGAGTTGTTGGATACATGAAGACAGCATTGCCTAATCAATATTTGGATTACCAGAAATTTTACACCACAACAATGATATGCAAAAACCCTTACAAAGGAGGTGGCGACTAATTAGCTTATATTACTGTGTATTTATTAGATTAGGTAGTCTCTGATGAGCACTTTTGGTGGCAGATAGGTTCTTTTGGTGCTATAACCAGGATCAGAAATATAGTCCCCAAGCGTGAGGATCTTCTGAAGGTTGCGGCAGCGGGACCTATTGCAGGGTTTTCCTTGGGTCTTGTTCTTTTGCTGTTAGGGTTCATTTTACCACCTACAGATGGCATTGGAGTTGTGGTTGATGCCTCTGTGTTCCATGAATCACTGCTGGCTGGCGGAATAGGTAAATCCTCTGCTTTAACAGTGGGTGTGCAGGGAAACCTGTTACCTTGTTTGTTCTTACTTTTGTAAGAAGATACTCTTTGGTCCATTTAACTGGCTCATGTATGTTTCCCATAATTTCAAGCTCATCCAATATCTTTCTCATGGAGTTCACTAGTACCATTTCATCAATACCTCTGTTAAGAGTCTTACTACTACAAGACAACCAGAAATATATGCTGAATCGATGCCAAACTTCTAAGGGGAGTTTCGGGTTTATTGTTGATATTTTAGAAACAGATCCAATTAATCTAGTGTAATGCTTGGTATATTGATCTTTTTTTCCAAAGGGACTGTACGAGTTGCTTATTTCAAGAATAGGCTGTACAAAACCAGCTGCATGTCTTACACTCTATAAAAGAAAGAAAAGTAAAGGAAGGTCTACCATTCCGCAAAGTACTCTTGAACAGATTAATTAATCATGTTTTAGAACCATAGCATTTGATTATTAATTGGTAACTTTACTTTGATTCTCTATCAACCAATAGAGTGTTAAAAAATAGGATGCATTGGCTTGAACAGGATAAATTACATGCATGTGGTAAGCACGGGATGAGTGGCTCCCAAGATTCTTTTGGATGCTTTATTAGCTGCCTTGAAGAAATTGAAAACAGGAACAGTATTGAGAGGTGAAAGTAAAAGGTATCAGAACTATGGGGGAAATCAACCTTATTAATAGGTCTCATTTTTGATACACAAATCATCAATTCTTGCAGGAAATTTTAGTACTGGAGCACCGTCAATCCTTGTTTTTACTTTATAAACTAAAATTATCTATCCACATCCGCATTTACCAATATTTCGCAGATGTAAAAAGCTTCTGATCTGTCATTTGCTGAACACAGAAAGAAATGATAGTTTGTTGTTACTTGACAGCGAAGCTACTTCTTGGTGAAGCCCTCAAGGAAGGAACCCCTATATCTGTCAATCCACTAGTTATATGGGCATGGGCTGGGCTTCTAATAAATGCCATCAATAGCATTCCTGCTGGTGAACTCGATGGTGGGCGAATATCACTAGCCATTTGGGGTAGAAAGGTATGCCACCTATAGTTAGTTATATCAGAGGAAAAAAGTACATTGATGTTTTTTTCTCCTTATTGTGACGAACTCTTCCATGGCTAGTCCTCTTTAGAACCCCTAATATGTGATGCTGCTTTCATCTTACAGGCCTCATCTCGGTTTACAGCTGCCTCAATCGTGCTTCTTGGTTTATCCTCCCTTTTCAACGATGTGGCGTTTTATTGGGTTGTTTTAATTTTCTTTCTACAAAGGGGTCCAATCGCCCCTCTTTCAGAGGAAATAACTGATCCTGACCAAAAGTATATTGCTCTTGGAGTTTTAGTTTTGTTCTTAGGGTTGCTTGTATGCTTACCATATCCCTTCCCTCTCACAGATGAAGTAATTACAAGCTTCTAGGTATGACGTATAAACTCTGTCAAAATTAGCAATTTTTTTCAAATGCGAGTCAATATTGTGTTTTTTTTTTCTTGGATGTTAGTATCGGTCATATTTCCATAGCTGATTTTGAACACGTCATCCAATTTAGTTTATTTTACCCATTCAATAAGCAAATGCGACTGCATGCCCCATATTAAACAATGTCTATAATGTTGGCACACAACTATTTAGTCTGGATTTTCCTTCCCCGATTTTGAGGAAGTTTTGGTAAGTTTTTTATTTAGCAGTTTCATGATTTTATGCTGTCTTTGGTCTCGCAGTACATATGTCGTTAAGTTCGGATGAGCCTTCGGTTGACGTGTGTACTTGCGTGTATTTTCGTCAGTGCACCGCTATCTTGGGTTTAACCTTAAATAAATTGCATGTAAAACTCTTGTATCTTTAATACTAATCGTGCCCATTCATCGGCTTTTGTGAGCATTCCTTGCTTTTGTGCGAATGTCTGGATGTTGAAACTACTTGGCTGGTAAAAACAGCTTTTAACCGGATGAGATCTTGTGCATAATCTGTTAAATTGATATTATAGTTTTCCAGTTGATATTATGTGAAGGCTGTTCAATGTTTTTTGTAACTAGATGATATGCCTGATTTCTTTTCTTTGATTTCGGTTTGCTTAGCTTGGTTGGGTGGGAAAAAAAGTGTCATCGTTGCCTTGTCTGCAGTTCGATCATCATGCATATGTTCGCTTTCAAATTCCCCAAAATTCTCAAATGATACACTCGCAGCATTACTAATACCACTGCTATAATAGGTTTAGAAAGCGGAGAATTCATATGAACGCGCGTCAGATGGGAGTGGTATTAAGACCAAGGAAAAGTAATCCTTAACGTATTTCTATTTATCATTATTTTTTAAAATTTAAGTCATTAATTTTTTTTTTTTCATTCTTCTGTTTAAGTGTTCAATATTTTGAAATTCTTGTAAAAATAGGACTTCCGTCATACATGTTTAATTTTCAATTTTTTCAAGATATGTGTTAACTTCAAATTGGTACATAATAATTTATTTAATAAAATAATAATATCATATATTCCATCGCATAATACAAGGAAAAATAATGTTAAATTTATTCAACGACATAATATAATAAAAGTAATAAATATTCAAAAAATAATTAAAATGAGAGAGTAATTGGAACAAGTAATGCAAAGTCTAGCTGTCTTGGGCATCTACCTTAAGGCTAATTAGAAGTTAATTCATTCCAAGATGGATAGAAAATTTCATTATTGAATGTTATAGGACTTTCAAGAATTCGATAAAGAAATTATATGGAGTTGTGAGCAGACTAAGACAAGTAGTTAATTGTTGTTTGCTTGATGTGCTTATAGGTTTAGTTTACTAAATCAACTTAATTTGACCTTAATTGATCTGCTAATTATAGATGCACCAAACCCCATAAAAAACGATGACCATAAATTGGCAGTTATGCCCTCCTAAGCGGGTAGTAATATGAAATGATTTGATTGATTAGGTGCTGATGCTGCCATGTGTTAGCATTCCAGGTTGATTGGTTATTGACTAGGGTGTCATGGAAATACAGATTAGTTTTTCTTGAAGTAAGCTGTAATCAAGTTACATTGGCGGTATGCATTGCGTTTATGGGAGCTTGCAGTGAATTGATATCATTAATAGCCGGTTTGGTTTGATAATGGCTCTTAGTTAAGACAGCTTTGTGATTGGCTTTAGGGTGTTGTAAAACTTATTTTTCAGTAGTAAATGTTTGGACTTAAAAGTTAGAGAGCATATGAGCGAGCCTTACATACTCATGTTGCAATGTGGTTATGTATCGAATTGACATTACCCTTTGCGTTGGGAACGTAATAAGCAAAATCTAGTTGAACCAATTTTTTACACTAATCTAAATTGGATGGGATTTACCTACAAGGTTTACTACATAAGGGTAACATTTTTAGCCGTTTTTGGCTCTCCAATAGAAGATGGAATTCTTCCAAGATAAATACATTGATCAACAAAACCAAAAGAAGTAATAACCTCATCAAATTTCAAGTACCATTTGTGTGATGCTTATTTAAGACAATAAATTGATTTTCTTAAAGGACAAATAAGATATTTTTTACTATTCTCAATAATACCCTATGGTTGTGGCATTGTTAGATACATCTCATCAACTAAATCACTATTTAGAAAAGCCATCTTCTCATCCATTTAGTGTAATTCTAAGTTACAATGAGCAATAAAGTCATAATAATTCTAAATGAATCTTTACTTGAAATGGGTGAGAATGTCTCATGGTAATTAACACCTTTCTTTTAAGTGAATACCTTAGCCAATAATTTTTCTTTAAAACATTTAATCTTTCTACTTAATTCTTTCTTTATATTAAATACCTATTTTCAACTAATGGGTTTACACCCCTAAGGAAGCTCAATAAGTTCCTGTACTTTATTATTAGTCATAGATTGCATATCATATTTTATAGCATCTAACCACGTAGTAGAATGTGGACTACTCATAGCTTTACTATATGTTAGTGGTTTAATAATTCTCATTAAGATACACAATATAATCATTAGAGATAGCAGTAGGCCTCTACCTCTTCAATCTTCTAAGTGGGAATTTTTGTATGTGCTCTATCATAACCTTAAGGGGATCTAGTAAAATCGTTTAAAATTTTTATAATACGTGTGTACCCATAATATGAAAACCGCCTTATAAGTAAAAGATTGTAAAACTTTAAACGATTAATCATTGAGATTTTCGATTTTTAATTAATTAACTTATTATAATATATAAATGACTATAGATATCTGATATTTTACAGTCCATCAGAACGGTAAAGAATCGATATTTCCTACTAAATACTAAGACAAGGTAAAATAACTTGATAATTTATAAGAAATACTATATTATACATAATCTCATTATATAATATTTTCTACATAAATTGTTTCGGTACCAATTATACATATTTCAATTAACTCTAACATTATTAAACCTATCTCCAATTTGTACTTTACTCTTAAGATTTTCTAAATCTTTATTTAAAGGAATCTACAAAAGAAATTATAAGGGAATGAGTAAACTACGGCTTAGTGAGTTTATTTCTTACCATTACCATTCAGGCAAGTTATCAAATATTATTACCATACATATAATTAATTTATACGCAAAATGAATACATACGTAGTGAATGTAAGCAACACATCTATAGGAGTCCGAAATTATGAAAAGTGTAGGTTTACATTGTCTATACATCGATTATCCTTTGTATTTATTCGTATGCAACATTTTAGCTTAACTGCATGAGGCTACTTAGGGGCACTGTCCTACTAGACAACGCTCGATTATTACCTTAACTGAAAAACATCAATCAATATTGATGGACCTCAATTAGAGCCATCCACCGAATATATCTAAGGCCCATCGGGCATACAAAGCGAGTCTCCTCATTATTAAAGTATATCCCAAGCCCCATAGGTATACTAGCTTTGCCTTAACAATAAAATATCATTCACGAGTACCATAAGCCTTTATGAAAGTTCTATTAAAATATGTTTAAGATTAAAAAAAAAAATACACTTTCCAAAAATACTTTTCTTAAAATCTACAAAGTTAGTATTCTCCATCAGCATACTACTTGAGCCATAAATATGCGACAAATATAACAAGTTATTTTGGTCAGATATTTATATTTATCGATTTAAGAAAGTGAGCATACAAATGATAGTATATAAAGCAATTAGTTATTCAATAAATAATCAATATCAAGTAGCAATTAACACGCAACATCAAGTAGCAAGCAAATAGTAGATTATCAAAGCTCCTTTACCTAGATTAATGCTTACTCTTTAAGTTTATGGGATTTTCAAATCTCGATAATTGGATACCTAAAAAATAATAAAATTTATAAGTATTCTAAAAGAACTAGGTTTCCTAATTAACTAAATATCTATCATTATTTGTTTAGTTTTTTTTTTTTTATTATAACTCAAGTATGGTATAAATATAATTTAATTTAAATCTTCTATTTATTTATTTTTATTTTTCTAAAATTTTCAATCGTGCATAACTTTTTTGTTTTAATTTTGATTTTTGCGAAGTTATAGTTGATGTTTATTGTTTTTGAACGTACTTTTGCATGATGAGGTCTGTTTTAGATTATATAATCCGCATTTTTCATTATGGTTTAAAAATATTATGGATTTTATTATTTTTTATTTTAACTTAAATAATTTAAAATTATTATTTTAAGCTTTTTTTTTATATCTTTATGGTTTTATGAATATTTAAATTTATATTTTTGTAATTTCTCCATTTTATCAAAATTTACTTATTTTGCTATTTTTAAGGTTTAATACTTATTTAATTTATTTTTTTACTATTTCAATAATTTTTATAGTTAATTAATTATTTTATTATTACTATTATGAATTTAATTTAATTAATTTTTTAATGTTGACGTGGCAGCATAAGAAGGTGCCACGTGTTATTTCCATAAATTTTGCATATTTTTCAATTGTTTCCTATTTTGTATTTTTACTTAATATTTATATAATTATCTTTATTATTATATTTTATTAAATTTTTTCAAATTAATCATTTTCCATTTTCTTTAAAACTCACAACACACATACTTATGTATATACTATCTTACCTTATTTATTAATTTAATATTATAGTATATTATACATATACTATTTAAGTATACCATTAATATACATATTTTTATACATATATGTATAAAAATATGTAATTAGTTTCCCTCAATTATTTATACATATATACATATGTAATTTAATAATATAACCTTAGATATACTATATGTGCTATGCGCATATAAGTACATATTCGATGCCTATACATATATTATAGTTGTATTTTTGTATCTTATACATACATATACAACCGGTCACATATTTATACATATACATATATAATGAAAACACATAATATATACACTATTATATGCGCATATATATATATACCAAAATCCTTTGATACTAAATACTTGTATAACTAGATATAACATATGTGTACGCATGAATATACTTAAGTATTTATACATATATGAACATGTAAACATAAGAAAATGCTAATTTTACATATAATTCTATTACATGTACAATTAATCTTTAATATAAGAAAAGAATTACAAAGTCAATTATAGTTACAAAATCCCTAAATACATATATTTCTACTAAATACATGTATATGAAATAATACATATGGATGATTATTACAAAATAAATATAATATACATACTAAATGCCCTTTCTTTGAAATGTCTTGAATTAGTAATCCTAAAATTTTTCTTTTTTGCTTTACTTGGTGTAATTGAAATGAAAAGAATTAACTAAAAGGAAAGGGAAAAGGGCGTTTCATGGTTTGCTAGAGGAAATATGAGTTTTGCTTTCAATTAGGATAACTTAGAATTTGGAAAAAGAAAGAGAACACAATAGATGTAGGTAAGCGAAAAGAGGGAATGAAAAAATAAAAAGTAAACTAAAATCACTAACCAATTATAAGATGTAAGATAATGTGATTAGACCTCATTTTATACACTTAATCTCCATCATGTATTATTTTTGCACATGGGTTGTTGCTGTTTACGCCTAACAAGGAAGCAAACACGTGGAGAGAAAGAAAAAAAATAAGAACAGAAAAAGGAAAAAGGGAAAAAGAAATAAGTAAAAATAAAAATTCCAAATGTAAAATTATAAAATTATATGTTTAATAATAATTATATAATAATATTTGAAATTTTATAAAATTGATTAATTAAATTTTTATCCATTACATTTATAGTATTTAAAAGTTATCTCAATGCGTTTGTTGACAATTTTACACGATTACGTGTATTGGTCAGTAATTACATTTGACTAAGGTTTTATTACTATTGTGATAAATTTATTCGTTTTATAAGCTTAAAATTATAGTTTTAGGGTTTTTGTTAAGTTTGAGTTCAATCTCGGTTATTTACGTATACATAGGGTTTAAGATTCTTAAACGCGATTAAGGTTTCGATCAAAATTTTTAATATTTTTTTTTCTTATTTGTATTATGGTCAAGTTAAAAAATTTTAATTAGTTTTAAATTTATTGACTTCATTGACGTAGAGTGATTAACTCTAATATTTAAATTGATTTGATACCCAAAAAGTTAAATTTATGGGGTTTATATGCTCTTGAGACTAATCTCTGTCATTTGTAGCTGCAACGTTAACAGTTTGTGGATCGTTTACATTAGCGGGTGGATGCAAAATAGGCTCAAGAAAAGTAGGAAGTGGAAGATTTATCATACATTACCCCATATTAGAATGTTCATCGCATGTGATATCAGTAATGTCAAACTCTAAAAATTTAACAATTGTAGACTCAACAATTGTAGCACCATGTGCAGGACAATTGTAAGACCTACAATCAAGTATTTGAGATTTTGTTCGTAGAAGTTAGAGTGATCGAGTAAATTGTTTAATCTAACGTAAATTTTATGACGAAACTAGAATTATTAGTAAAAGTAATTCCATAAGTTCGAATTTAAGAAAATAAGTAATAAAATAAGAGAATATAAAATTTTCAAATTTTAATTATATTACCCGTTATTAATCGAAAGTACGTAAAATGCATTTCGATAACTAATGAATTGGTAGAAATAAATTATATGTACACTAAAAATCATAAAATAACTTAAATAATATTTAAGAGTATTTATTTATACCATATATGTATTTACATGTAGGTATAAATATGCGTAATTTCTTAAAATATGTGTAATTTCTTAAAATATGTGAAATATGCTAAAATAATACTAAATAATTAAAGAAAATTCACAAATAATTAAATAAAAATTAGAAAAAATGTGGAAATGTCTAGAAAAGGGCGTGACGTACTGAGAAGGAAGAAAGAAAATCAACCAATTAAATTAAGACAATAAAAAAAAAAGTAATTTGGAAGAGAATAAAGGCCAATATCACTTCAATTTAATGCATCAAAATTGCTTTATGCCTCTATAAATAGTAAAAAATTTTCAAATCTCATTTTAGATGTTTGGAATTGTAGGAAATTAAAGAGAGGCAAAATTGAGAGAAAATTAGGATTTTTACAAAAAAATTACAAAAAACTATATAGTTAGGGTTTCTAAGGAGAGCCTAGACCCAAAGAGCAGTTACGAGTGAATGGCTACCATTGCCACATGGTGGTGGTAGCGCCTAGATGGGTCAACATATCCATGGCCACTGACAGTGGCTAGAGACACCATTTTTGGTGAGTTTTGATTTTTACATGGTTTTTCTTAAATTGTTAAAAATATCAAAATTAATTGGAAAATTATGAAACTTTTTGTTCTAGAATATTTTTGTATTTAGTTTTTAGGAAAAATATTATTTTGATGAAAATATATCTCTTGATATATGGTCCTTAAGAAATCATGCAAAATCGAGTATATTTCGGTTTAAAAATAAATAACTTTAGGAGTATAGTTTTGATCCCAAAATTTTTATATAGACTACTTAGGAGGTTATAGAATAGTGCTATGAAGCTCTTTTTCAAAAATTAATTTTTGAAATTTTTAGATAATTTTTAGGCCTTAAAATGATGCATAAAATATGTATTTTAGTGTTAATTAAGTAATTAAATGGATAATTACTGATTTAATGCACAATGTTTTAGGATGTTGAAATCTGATGAAGTATGCTATTTGTAACATTTGGAGTGTTAAATGTAATTATTAGAATATTATGTAGTAAATATGTAATAGGTAAAAGTGATAAATTTTAAGTTAATTTGGTAATTTAGGGTAATTAGGTTCAAAATCTGATTTGGGATAAATTTAGATATTTGGAATGTTATTTGATGTTGGGAGATGATATTTGAAGCGATGGGAATATTAGATGTGTACATTATGTACACATTAGGTGATAATGTGTAATATGTAAGTATGAGAAATTAATAATTAGAAAAATATTGGTTAAAATTGATATTATGATAATAATAAAAATATATAATAAATCTGATAGGGAACTTAAATTAGGGTAATTATATGAAAAATATAAAATTTCCTCATAACGAGAGTGAATTCGGTAATTAAATTAGGATTCGAGTATACTGTACGGATTAGAACACTAGTTAGAGATTAAAAACAATATTTATGATATCCAAAGATAATGCAACAAATTTTACATTATGGGTCAAAATGATTTCTTGGGGGTGTATGTATAAATCTCTAACAAAAAATTAAATTAAAAACTTAATTTATAAATCAATGCGAAATTGAAACAAAATTTAACATGATTCAAGAAGAATTATAAAAGACTTAAAAACCTAGATAATTAGGTATATTAAATCTTACATAAAAGATAACAATAAACGTTATAGGATAAGATCAACCTATAATAGTTATATGGAAAACTAAAACTACATTGTATTATAAGGATGATTGGCGATGGCCTGAGTGAGTTAGACCCTGAGTGAGTAAGCGACGAGTCCAGGTAAGCTGGGATTAATACGTTGCTGTATTTTAGAGGCTTGAGATTATACTTAGTTGTGCTTGTTAGATGGTTGGCTGCATGCATGTGCTTGATTATGAGTGATGTTATGATTTTGTTTATTTTTCTAATTTGTAGTGTATGAAATGATTGATTATTTTAAACTGGACTTAACAAATATATGACTTGTAACCATAAACCAGACTTGTATAGCAATCCATTAGCGGAATATTAGGATTATCAGGCTAGATATTAACTCCTTCGAAAGGGATAACGCCAGATATCATAATTGGTTTCTTCTTCATCCTTAGTCGAACTAAGTGATAAGTGAGGAGGTCGCGGCAAGGGTGAAGTCAATGGTTTGAAGGTAGTCATAGGAGGAGCGGTGTTTCTATTGCATAAGCTTGGGTTTGGTTGTGAGCTATTGCATTAATGGCAACTGCTCAACCTAGATTAGAGCCGGCGCAATTTCTTTAATCTTATGATGGGCTGAACAACCTTATGCGTTGGCATTTACGTGTTCATGCATTGCATTTAATCAAATTGATTGATAACCTTGTCTATGTTAGTGGTATAGTTTTAAGTCCTTCATCTCGACTTATTGAGCTGTAGTTGCTTACGTTCCTATAAACGTCGTTGTAGGTGCTAACTAAGAAGCGGCTTACAACTACCCTAAAGTTAGTAATTGTCGGATCCTAGGGATTGAGGAAAAACATTTGAAGAAAAGACATATTTTTAAGGTCTAAGTTTTTATTTTAGAATTTTTCATGTTTGAATAAGGTATTAACTAGGAAATAGATTACTGTGAAACATAAACGTTTGTAAACATTAATTGTAATAATTGAATTCCAGTATATATATATATATATATTTTCTTATTTTTTTATGTAAGTGATTTATTTAAATTACGAATTGTTTACTTCAAATCACATTAATGGTGGATGCATTGTGTAAATTAAGTTTAAGATAGCAGTTGTAAGGCCAACTTTCATCTTAGAATAGTTTGTACGACGGAACTGTTACGATTCTATTGTTTCGGGACATGACAACAATGGAACCTATATACTTTAGAATATTTAGGATAGCCAATGGCAATAGGTAAATGTAAAATAAATGGTTTTCATAGATGGGTTGTAAATCCTTACCTTAGTTGGACAATCCTAACTAAGAAAATGGTTCAAACTGGGTTTCTTATTAGTCTATGATTCAAAAGATATTTTAGAAACATATTTGCTAGGAGCACGAATAAGAATATATAAAGCTATTTTAATAGCTTACCCTAAAGAAAAGTAGGTAACTTAGAACGATTCATCATGCTCATCATCATATCTTTAGGGTTGTGGTTATGTCTCTTAACTGCACCATTTTGCTCAAAACTCTTAGGTACAGTATATTAGGAAATAATCCCATACTCTTGGAAGTAATTGGCAAATGAATCTATATGTTGCTTTATTTCATCATGTTTATCATAATATTCACCACCAAGGTAAGATCTTATAATTCTAATGGCTTGCCCTAATTGCTTTTCAACCTTAAGCTTGAAAATTTTTAAATATTCAAGAGCATTAAATTTTTCATTTATAAAATAAATATAACTATAACAAGGAAAATCATCAATAAAGTAATAAAATATTTATTACCATGCAATATGGGCAAATGAGTGTCAGTGTGAGTTATCTCCAATAGGTATGAACTATGAGTTGCACCTTATTTTTTAACCTTGACTAGTTTCTTCCTAATGCAATCAACAGAAGTTTCCATGACACTAAAATCAAGATAAGGAAGAGTTCTTATTTTGATTAATTTCTTGACTTTCTTTTTAGAGATGTGATTTATTGTTTTTGCCATAACATTGAAGGTTTTTCTTTAATCAAAGTCCTTTTAGGAACAATACTCTCAAATCTTTAGGAAGCATATTCAATACTAGTTCGATATATCATTTATAATCTATCATTCAAAATATCATAACCAATATTTTGAGAATTTAAAGTTAATTCAAAATTTCCATTATTAAAACCAAAAGAATATCCTCTTTTGTCTAACAATAAAACAGAAATTAAATTTCTTCTAAAATTTGATACATAAAAAATGTTTTCTAAGATGACATGAAAACTGGTCTCTAAATTTAAGGAAGTAGTTCCTATAAATTTGACATCAACTTTAATGTTTTTTCATACTTTTAGTTTAGCTTCTCACTCTCTTGGTTTCATTTTCCTTATGAACCCTTGCAAAGTAGTAGAAACATGAATGGTAGAACCACTGTCATGCCACTAAGAATTGATTTGGACATTAATTAAATTAGATTTAAAACAAATAAGGGCTAGCGAGTTATCATTTCCTTTGTTCTTCATTTCTAACTATATGTAAATTTGGTGACTCATTCCTCTTATGACCTTACTCTTGCAAAAGGAGCATTGGACATCTTTCTTAACGGCAGCTTTAGGACCTTCTACATTAGCAGTATGACCAGTATTTTTCCTTTGGAATCATGAATTGCTTTAGGAGTATGATGAGAAGATTTTTCTTGACTACTTGTTTCTTATGGAGATTTTGTTTAGATTGGGAAACAATAAAGGTACTTTCACTCTTTCCTTTCTTTAGTCTTTCTTCCTTAGTAACACAAATAGAAATAAGATTATTGATGCTCTAAGTCGAATTAAGAGTATTATAGTTAGTTGATTTGTCCGAATTTAGGTGGTAAAGAATTAAGGGCATAACTAACTATGAACTTATTAGGAAGGGAAATTTCAAAGCTCTTGAGTTTTGACTAAATGTGGACAATTTTAAGATGTACTTATTAACACCTCCTTCCTTTTCATATTTCATACCTATTGATTCACTTAAAAAGCTCCCTATATTAGCATTATTATAGGTTTGGTACATATTGCCAATAGTAGTAAAAAACTTTAGCATTATTTGTCTCAGGGGGGCCACTAAGAAGATACTTAGATATGGATCATTTTGTGGCTGCAAGACTTAGTTTATTTGATCTCTCTCACCTAGCATATGACTCCTTTTATCCAACAAAACTCTCATTGGTGGGTTTTGGAGTCTCATTTTTACGTAAGGCTAGGTCAATATTAGTAAAACCATAAGCAAACTCGTTGTCTTTTTTTCACTTTTTGTAATTAATACTTCAAAATCTCAATAGTGGTAGTATTATTGTTCACACCAAAACTAATTGCAATCTAAATAAGAATGCAATAAATTAACAAGTTAGGCATTAAGTTAATTTCTTTTAAGAGCAAATCATACTGCATTAATTATCTCAAGAGTTTGGTTGCATCATTTACAAACCTCCTTTGGGCAGGAATGTAACATGCATTAAGATCTCTATGCATGAAGCGAACCAACGAAAATACATAAACTTTTGAAAATTCCTCTTATGGAGATAATATTTCTAGGCTCATGCATCTCTACATAATGCTCTACTCTATTCCTAAAATTAAAATATGTAAATACTCCTCTTAGATAGGTAATTGTATATAATAATTAAAAAAAACCTATTATATTAATTATAAGATAATTATATAAGTTTAAATGAATAGATCACTTTAGCGGTAACTATTCAAATCAACTCATAAAATTATCCAAAAAAACAAAATTGCCCAAATCTCCACATATATTTAATCACATATATGCACTCAAAATGCATCCATCAATGGTACCATTATAAATATATACATCATCAAATCTAATTGCATTCTTATTATAATTTAAATTCACAAGTAAAATGCATATATTCATAGAATCACAAAAACTGCTATAATCATTAAACCCGTATTAAAAGCAAATAACTTTATTGCCATTCATATATAAACTGGCATCATCATAATTAAAAACCAAAATAAAATACACCCAAAAAGACCAAAGCTTTATCAAGCACAATGATACCACAATGTATTTCGATATAATTAATTCGAAGAACTACTACCACCGAGAACAATTTAATTGATGAATAGCAAGGGAGAACGACTTAGTCAACACCATCATTAATTGGTCCTTTAGTTGAATTAAAGTAATGAATTTTATAAAGTCCAAGAGTCTAAGTTACTTTTGTCTCTCTCTCTCTCTCTTTTTTTTAATCTGTATCTCATTTGTATTTACTTAAAATTTAGTATTTATAAAACTATTTTATCTATATCTTATTTATATTTATTTTATAGTTACAAGTGAAGGTGATAATTATAGTGTTATAATTGATAAATGAAAATTCATATATTTTTAAGAGAATAGATTTGAGAAAAAAAAAATTGTATGTATTGGAGATGATTTTTAATAAGTATTTTTATAAATATGAATAAAGTGAAGGGTAGATAAATTTAATTTTATTGAGATTTATTGGTCATTTAATTTTAGAAAAGGGATATAGATGAAATTATATTTTCAATTTTTCTGGTCTTGTCAAACATAAAATTTAAGCAAACACCAAAAAATGCAAATAAGATAGGAAAAAGACGAATCAAATGTAGTCTTCATATAACTTGTCTTATTGAATTAAATAACCGCATAAATATATAAAAATTAATGTTGTTGCCGTTGTTTGTCACGATAATAATGTTTACAATGTATTTCGACATAAAACAACCCATGGCCACAAGGGCCGGAAGGAAAAAGAAAAAAAAATTGTATATTGCGATCTTTAAAAGAAACAGCCAGCATGGAGAGAGAATTCTGTGTTACCATCTTGAAATAAGAACCAACATCAAAAGAATGTTAAATTTGCGTCTCGAGAAACGAAGCCGATGGATCGAGAGACAAACAGGCATGCAATCAATCATATGGTCACGATTAAAACATGAAGCGGATAAATATATGGGTATACGAACAGTAACATGGCCTCAACAACGGAAGCGTACTCAGTAAAAATAATTACGGTTTTAACTCAGATATGATCGTTTTGATATCACATGTAAGAATTTTTTAAAATTTCAATATTTGAATTTAAAACACCTCATTTTAATTATAATTATGTTATAATTACGTGTATTTGTGGGAGCCAAGATTTTGTTATCTTTTTTACATCTTCAAATAATGTATAAATGGGCTTATCGTATAAGTAAATCAATTAATGATATAATTGAGTCCAAACAATATATCTTATTAAATTATAATTATTTAATCTTTAATTTTAAACAATTACGGCGCCCAAAAAATAGAAAAATTTTCTATCATACACACCATACCTCTAGTATGATTTGATTATAGTTTCCTTCCAGTAGTCTAACCCATATAAAGTAACTAATTGATCAACAACGTACGTAGCACTTGTGTTGGAGTAAACGCCTAATAGCCATCGCATTATCGTGATGGATGCCCTATCGAGCCACTTTAGGTACCTTTGGTGCTCCCGACTTAAGTGCAAGTACACTCGGCAAAATAATTTATTTGCCGAATATAATTAAGTTCATTAATTATTTAAGCCTACAACCACAAGCATAAAACAACGGTAAGCCCTTTACTCTGCTTTACTCGAGAATTCCATGTGTGCTCTCCTTTTCAATTTGCATCCATTCTATAGAAATTTCAGTAATAAATAGATTATTTACATAACTTTTTTTTTTTTTTAACTATTTCCATTTTGCATCTTCTTAATTCTATGCTAAACTTATAAGTTATTTCTTATGGAAATTTATTTAAAACTTTTATTTTATTTTTAAATTACCTTTAATCTTTCTATTTAATTATATGAGGTTATATTACAGTTTGCATGTTAATATTATTATTTTTTACAATTATATACTTGAAACTTTTCAAATTATATATTCAATTGAAGATTTAGTTGTTACAGTTTACATTTGATTTAACTTTAATTTATACTGTTTGTTAACTTAACACGATTTACCAAAAGGATGGTCACCTACAGCTTTAGGGGCTTCATGCAACCCCCATAGGGTTATAGACAGTTATAGATGGCTATAGATGGTTGCTAGTAGGCTGTGTGATATACATTTTTTAAGTGGATTGCAATTTACAGTTTCGCAGGAGGTGGCCGACAATCACTTATAAAAAGTCGGACAAGCTCCTTAAGCCTATGGGTAGCCATCATATTATTTAATTATGCCGAATGGATTAACGATATAAATTAAAATTAATTGAGGTATAAACTGTGATAATTAAATCTTCAATTGAGTATATTATTAGATAAATAAAAACTTCAACTATATAATTATAAAAAGTGACAAAATTGAAGTGTAAATTATGATATTATGATATTGCCCCCTGCTTACATCATATTAGACTCAAATCATCTAGGTCAACGTAGTTAGAGGGGACGATTAATCAACAGGAAGGATATGGTCGACTAGTAGTTTCTATGCTCAACTTTTCCTTTTAAAAATTACTTGATTTACCCAAGCTAGGGTTGTAGTTGACTTGTTAACCTCTTATGCTAGAAAAACCTTAAATACATTCAAGAAAATAGTTTTTCATCAATCAAGCCCTAGATTCATCTATCCATTGAATAAATCAACATCTTACATGAAATTTACTCCAAGTGACAAGCATCCTCGATTTAATTTAAAGCTAGGACCAATTAATTTATTAAAAGCCCTTGGATAAGTTCTTTAATTCATAGATTACAAAATAATCCATTAAAACCCTAATCTAAGATATTGACCCTAGATTGCTCAACTCTACAAATCAATATTGAATTTTTACAAAATTAGTTATTGAATCTTCAATTTGTCACATTGTATAGGAGTTGGGGTTCTTTAATTTCTTGGTTAAAACCATGATGTAAATAAAAGTATTTAAAGTTTTTAATTTTATGAATCAAGATCATAACGAGGGTTTGTTTTTTCCTTTTTTCCCCTGGACGAGAACAAAGTCAAAGATTCTATCGTCTACAACAAAAAAGTTTTTGGTTTTTGTTTTGTCTTGATGAGGAATTCCCAATTTTAGTTGTTAGGATTTTAGTGATTGACAAGAACTTAGGTGTTTTCAAGATTAGATTTACCTGCAAGTTTCTAATTTCTATGTTTCCATAATGAATATGAAAAGATTATGTTTTAGATACTTACCCGGTGCTGTAACTTTAGGGTTTTTCTTGCTGGAATGCATGGTGAGGAAGAGGCTAGAGCTCTAGTTATAGAGATCTTGATAATATTTATATGAGTTCTATCACGAGAACTCTTTGAATACTGCTTCCTTCTTGAATTGCGTTGTTAATTTCATTTTTAATATATTAATAGGGTTACCTTTCTGTGGGCATTCATTAATATGATTTATGCGACCAGTTTGAAAACCTTAAAAATTACACGGATTCCCAGCTTTTTTTGAAACTAAGTACTTATCACTGCTGATGCAAGCATGGATCTTTTTTTTTTTTTCTTTCCTTTCCCTAACTAGGCTATCATATGTGAAAAAGCTTATGCAAACACTTAAATGTCAATTTATCAATATATTTAATCAATTAAATTAACTAAAGCAAAAAAAAACTAAGTAAAAAGGTTTATATTAATTTAAATATATGGATAAATTTAATTAAATTAACTAAAAAATTTCCATAAAAGTGTTTATATAAGTTTATTTCACATGGCAAATATTCGGAGGAAAAAAAAAAAAATTGAAAAATGAGCCTACGTTTACTTTAAGAGTGGTAAGTGCTGATTTTTAAAAAAATTAGAGTTAGACAATTTTGAAGTTCCTATTATTTCATTTAACGATTTCCAGGTATTTCACTTGAGCTAGACCATAAATTACCTAAGCTTTTAGGTACTGTCCCTTCAACATTGTTATGGCCAATTGCTCCAAGTAGCAGTAGCATTTGTCAAAGAGCAGAGGAAATCCAAGTCTCCGTCCCCGCCACTTCCATGAAGGTTGGAAGAAACGTGAAACAATCTAAGCATAACTAGCTTTTGCAGTGAAGGAATTCTCCCAGTTAGCCTATTCAAAGTGGTTTCAAGTCGTTGCAAGGTCATGGAAGGCAAAATTGATGCAGGAACAGCTCCACCACCTCTCTGATTCATGGCAACACCAAAATATTTGACATTTTAAAGGGTAATGTACATGCCCAAGGGAAGAGTTCCAAGAATCTGATTACTCACTATATTGAAAATCGTCAATTCCAAGAGACTGTAGACCTCAGGAGAAATAGTCCAGGCAAGTTGTTTGTTCCAAGTGCACAATATGTGAGAGTTTTGAGCTGGTCTATGTATCAGGAAGTCTAGCGAACACATTTTGAGTCAGTGATAGTACTTCTAGAGATGACAAGTTACCGAATGATGGAGGGATTGGTTTTGACAACCTGTTTTGTATCATTGAAACGAATTTACCCCTGTAATCGTGAAAGATGACTAATTTCAGGAGGGATTACACAAACGAAGCTACCGGTTCGAAGGTGCAACTCCCTCAAGCTCAAGTTCCCGACATGTGGTGAGATGTATCCAGATAGTTTTGAAGACTTGAGGCAGTTCGATGTTAGCATCCACATACATCGCCATGCCACTAGCAGACGTGTATGGATTGTTAGAAATACCAGGGAAGATCTCGTGTGGTATTGCACCATTCTGGTACCAAAAGACAATCAATCGAAGCATGGAAAGACACAGAAATGACAAAAATCTGAGAATGTTTTCGAAACACGGGTCAGGAACGAGGATGCGCACTCCATTACGTAAGAGTTTGTTTCAAGCCATTTCAATATTATCTACGAAAAAATATAAATTATAAATGGACAAACTTTTATGGCGTATCGCGCCGGCAGTTTTGTATGTAGTGAAACAAAACAGGATAGGGAAAAATAATCAATTGATGGAACATTGTGACATTGTATATTGGATAAACATCAATACAGACGACCAATACAAAACATGAAAGATTTATAATTCTGATGGTTGTAGACTTTATTAGTACTAGCGGATGCCGCACTTCCATTATGGGAGGTCCAAAACATGTCTACCATTTTTTTTAGAAAAAATTACTTAATTACCAATACTAAATCATATATTAACGATGCGACGTTATAATTTATAAATATCTTGTTTTTGTAAGTTATGATTTAATAAATTACATACCATTACTATATTGAATTTAATAAATGCAATTTTCCTATGTATGATAAATAAATCATCATGGTTTGGTGGCTAAGATGCATACTAATACCTCTAAGATTAAGAGTTTGAAACTTGGAAGTAGCACTTAACATTTTAAAATTGCAATTTTGCCATTGTATTTATGTAATTAATTTAATATAATTGGTATTTATGTAATTTTTTTAACTCTTTATAGTAAACATGCAATTTTTTTGCATTATGAGTACTAAAAAATAATAAATGATTAACTAAATAATTTGCTAGCAAGAAAATTAAATTATTCAATCACATATAGGAATACTTATGAAAATAAAAATTTTCTTTTTTCCTTTTGAGTGAAAAATGTACATATACATTAATTGATGATTTGGTTGTATTTAGTATAGATTATTATGAAAAAAAAAGAAAACTTACAAATAAATGTTTTTACTTAATATAATAAATAAATATCAAATAGATAAAGAAGTTTAAAGTAACTATAATTTGTATGAAAGTTGAAGGTTGTGTAGGATATATAGAGTATGTGGGAGTGAGATTGGAGTTGGATGAGAAAGATTGGGGTTGACAATGACTTAGGTTATTATGGAAATGGAAAGAGAGATAAAATAAGAAATTATAGAAAATAGTAAATTTACTCATATTATAATATATTTATAGTATTTTTTATATTGGTTTTTTCATTATACAATTTTTAATTAAAGGTCTAAATAATAATTCTATAAAAAGTGATTACTTAAAGCCTTTCTATCTTTGATAATATAGATATTAGTGGTTATGAACAAATTTATGATTAACTTTACATACTCCTTTGTGCATTTTCTATACACATTGGACGGACATTTTTCTTGTTACATATAAATGTGAGGAAAACAATTTAAATCATTGGACATGGGAGCACGTCTCTTGTCCTGCTCTGTTTATGAAGACTACCAATACACTAGGCCAAAGACTTGTACTTTACAGGATTCTACAAAAGGGAAAGTTATTACCCTAGCTTATTAAAACAGAACAAGGAAGGGAAACATAATTGCTAGCTCTGCATATGGCTAAAACACATCGACAAGTTGCAGAAAAATTTCCATAATTCAATAAACAATTTCTTCCACAAATTCGATTGCCTTAGTTCTTTGTCGATCTGCAAAAGAGTTTAACAAAAAAGAGACAAGAAAATGAAAAATGGCAATGAGATTGCAATGTTAGATAAATGTGAAGGAAAATTACTTACTTTAGTCATGGGATTGTTTTAGACAATCATTTAAGTCCAAGAAGGTTTTTCCTAATAGATTGAAGCTCTGCAACAATATCCGTCATACTTTTCCTTTCACTTGGCAAATCAACTGAACACGAAACTCCAATCTCAAACGTAGCAATCAAACACTGGAGAACTGGTTTTCTTGCACTGGACAACTCATCCATTTCAGCATGTAATGTTGGATCTATTATTTTTGTTGCTTTATCTGGTAAAGCAGCCTTGACAAACCATTTATGTTCATGCTTTGATGGAAAATATCATCATTTGGTCTCTTTCCAGTAAACATTTCTAGCAAGAGCACACCATAGCTATAAACATCACCTTGTGTTGACACAGGAATTCCCATTGCGTACTCTATAATTCAAAAACAAATGTTACAATTTTGTTAAAGATAAACACAAGATGATTTTGGCGACTAAAGCAAAGTCTGATAGAGTGCATACAATTGAATTTTTTATGAGAACGTTACCTGGAGCAATGTAGCCAATGGTTCCATTAAAGCCAGTTGAGCTTGTATGATTGGTTAGGATGTTATTGGGGGCATCCAAAAGGATTTTTGAGAGACCAAAATCACTAACATGGCCAATCATTTCAGCGTCAAGGAGCACATTACTTGGCTTGATATCACGATGGATTATAGGGATTTCACAGTGATGGTGGAGGTAATCCAGCGCACAAGCAACATCAATGGCAATATGTAGTCTTTGAATGAGTCCTAGATGCTTTTGTGGCTGATCCATGCTTTTTGTTGTAGAAAATGGATGTAACCAATCTTCTAAGCTTCCATTGGCCATAAATTCATATACCAGAGCCTTAAACTCATTTCCCAAAAAATCAAACTAGAACATGCTGTGAGTACTTTGACAAGGTTGCGGTGTCTAATTTCCTTAAAGACTTGGCATTCAGCCAAGAAACTTCTTGAAGCACCATGTTGTTGAAGGTTGAGTACTTTTACAGCTACTATAGTTCCATCCTTGTCTAGAACAGCTTTATAAACTGAACCAAAGCTCCCACTACCAAGCATATTACTTGATGAGAAACCATTGGTAGCTTTTAGAAGACTCTTGTATGACAACCTTAGGAAGGGATCTTGAGAAGTTTCTTGTGGAACCAAACTACTCTTCTTTTTTATCCAACAAGAAATCAAGAGGCCAATCAAGGCTAGCATGCCTAGAAGGCCACCCAATACACTGGCTACAATTTTTGCAACAATATGAGAACCTCCCTTATGTGACACTTCAATATTGCATTCTGGCAATGATAATTTGGAAATACCACCACATAGATTATTGTTTCCAACGATTGAGAATCTGCTGGTGTTTCTAAAAACCCCATCTTTTGGCACCGAGCCTTCAAGGTGGTTGTATGATAAATCTAAATATCTCAAGAACACCAATTTTGCTAAAGATCGTGGAATTTCACCTGATAAATCATTTCGAGAGAGATTGATTATCTCAATGCCTCGCAGGGAACCCAAAGATGGTGGAATTGTCCCGTCGAAGAAATTCCCTTCCATAAATAACAACCGCAGATTAACTTAGTTACCAAGGCTTTCTGGAATAGTTTGAGATAACCTATTTTCGGAAATATCGAGCTTGATAATATTTTCCAACTTATCAACTACCCTAGGGAGAGATCCGCTAAGACGATTGTTATTCAAGGTCATCTCAAGCATGGATGAAATTTGAAAAATTCCAATGGGTATGTCTCCGACTAGATCATTGTAATCAAGGTACAAATAATTCAAACTTTTGCACTCACCTAGGGAATAAGGTATATTGCCTTGGAACTTGTTATACCACAATGATAGCCAAATTAGCTGCTGCAACTTTCCGATAGAAGACGGAATTTTCCCCGTCAATTCGTTACCATATAAATACAGGACAACAAGATTTTTAAGATTTCCTATATTATAGGGTATTTCACCAAACAATTGATTGTCACCTATGTCCAAAGTCTCTAAGTTGATGAGGCCGACAATGCTACTGGGAATTGACCCAGATATATTGTTGTCCCTCATGTGAATTTGACGAATAGATGAAAAGTTGCTGATGCAGTCAGGTAATATTCCTCCAAGATTGTTGTATGCTATGCCCATCACTTCTAAGTTTGTGGCGTTAGTTAGAGAGCATAAAAAATCTAAGTTATCAAGGCCTCCATTTCCAAGAAAATTGTTAGAGACCCCGAACGTTCTTAGCTTATGTAGCTTTTCCAAAGAAGGCAGTTTTCCAGTTAAATTATTGTGGGTGAAGTAAAACACTTCCAAACCAGAGGCGTTCGATAATGAAGCAGGAACGTTCCCTGTTACTTAATTTTGGTAAATGCTAAAATATTGGAGGTTTGGAAGGGCGTTGAATAGGTTTAATGGAAGATTTCCATGAATCATGTTCAACCTAACATTAAACTGCATCAAAGAGGAAAGGTTGAACATTGCGGGAGGAACAGAGCCTGATAACCTATTTTCTCCTACACTAAAAATTGCAAGCCTATTAAGCTGGCCAAGTGTATCTGGAAGTCCACCTGTTAACTTGTTGTCATCTAAATATAGTTTCTCTAAAGTTGACAGGTTACCGAGTGAAGGAGGAACCTGCCCCCTTAAGTTGTTTCCACGTATTGATATGAAACTGAGTTTTGGCATGGAGCCAAGCTCTGCAGGAATTTCTCCTTTAAGATGGTTATGGGAAAAATCCATTTCATTGAGGTTGTAGCAACTGGAGATATTGAGGGGGATCCTACCAGTCAGTGAGTTATTGCATAACCGTAGAAACCTCAACCTTGGAAGGTAGCCTATTTCTGGTGGAATTTCACCAGTGAAGCTATTGTTTTCAAGAACTAATTCTCTTAAGAAACTCAAATTTCCCACAAATGGTGAGATAGTACCTGTGATCTTTGAAGAATTAAGGTGCAACGCTTTGACTCTCCTGTGTCTACTTCCACATGTAACTCCATACCATTGACAGAGTGCAGTGGACTCACTCCATGATTTTATAACTTGGAGAGGGGCACTTATCATTTTGGACTTAAATTCAAGTAGCGCATGGATATCGGTTGTCTCATTTTTTGCATCGGCAAACACAATGCAAATGAGGGTAACATGACAGAGAAAAGCTAAGAATCGGTGCATAGTCACTAGTTGAAGTCTTACAAGGTCGACCAAGTGCTAAGAGGAAGAGAAAGAAGGGGTAGTCTAAGAGATAATAGTGCTGATTTCTTCTTAACTGCAACGTTTTGCTTCCAGTATTTAATAGGCCTCCAATCGCGTGTGAACACCATAGAGTTCAAAGAGTATTATTCAATAGGCCAATAATGACCAAACAAGCATACAATCTTCATGGTTTGACAATTCTAGGGAGAAATTTCCATGTAACGTCGAATTTTGTCGTCTTTTGTTGCCAAGGAAACATCACGATCATTTTGAACTTAAACTAACAGCAATTCTACGTCATCGTGGCTCTTTGTTCCGCAGAAAAATGTGAAGTTAATTACCGGCGTCTTTGTCTGAGTAGGATGAAAATGTTTCTTAGCGTGCTTCCTAGCTCAGAATTATTAATTGAGAGATTTGAAGGTAAAACGCACATCCGTTTCTTATTCCTTGCTTGACAAATAAAAACAAGATTGTGGAAAAAAAGAAAAAGAAAAAAGGATTGAATAATATTACCCTGGCTCAAACGGTACCATTGTTAGTGATTTAGGAGTGAATTCCAGGTATTGCACGGCGGCCTGAAGCTGTAGGTATTATCCTGGGTCAATCTATTAAAGAACCAGGAACCAAACAAACATTATGGACTTTTCATACTAGCAGAGTATTCACATGTGGAACTAGAGAACGTGTATATGCCTCCTCTAATTGAAAGATATGATGATCGGTGATAATTAACCCTTGATATATAATGTGTGCACGTGCGTGCTTGTTCATGATCAACGGAGTAGAGCTTGAACTTATCAGCTCCTACTTTAAGTCAAGCTCAAGTTTTTAAATTTTGAGTTTGGCTCAAGATCAAGCTTTACAGACATGGAAGACTAATCAAAATGCAAATAGAAACCGGTTATGGGGTACTTAAGATAGTTGAGATTAGGGTTTCTTCCTTTGCTTAAAGGCAAGGAAAAGCAAATAATATTAATTTTTAAACTCTACTTTGATTTCACTTATGCTTTAACTCCAATAAAACTCCATTGGGTCAATATAGTGAAGTTAATGCTTAGTTCAATAAATTATTCGAATAGTTTTTACTACAACTGTGCCCATTTATGGTCGAAACATACATGCCGTCAATGGGTCTCTTCCAAGTGAAAATTTCCTATAGAAGAACTTCACAAGCTTATGTATAAATGTTTTTGGTGGTGTGAAGTTTTCCTGACCTCTCAAACCTACATTTTTTGAAATATACACAATAAATCGGAAGATCTAGATTCTATTATTGGAGAACCGCAGCCCGATATATTAACTTTCATATTTCAACAAATCATTTACACTTTATTTAAGACACCGGTTGCATAAATCTTTGAAGTTCCATGTTTTCTCGTTTAGGATATTAACTGTTAATTTGAGGAAACAAGTTAAATAATGGTGGCCCTCTCCACCATTGCATATTATATATCATTTTGCACTTATTACACATATATCTCTACACTAATTATAGTTACATTTATATGCCTAACACTTCCCCTCAATCTGGTGCATTAGTATCTCAAATTCCCAATTAATCTCAAATTTATACAACTTTAGGATCATTTAAAGACATAGGTAGCAATTGGTTATCAAAATTGAACAGAATAAAGAGAACTGAATAGTATAAGTATAAGAAATATAGAACAGAACAATATTGATATACTATATTTAGTTTGTATAGTACTTGTAGATACTATTTTTACTCCCCTTTTATTTATTTATTTATTTTTAGAATTTTTAGAATATGGTAAAAGGTCCTAATTTAAGAAAAACTAAAAAAAGTATAAAAAATAAGAAATTTATAAGAATAAAAAAATAGAAAATTACAAAAAATTGAAAAGTCACAAAAAATAGAAAAAAAAATAGAGGATTTAGGAAATTTAAATAATAATAATTTTTTAGATAATTTAA
The DNA here is from genome assembly GCA_024138005.1 of Lumnitzera racemosa. Taxonomy (NCBI): domain Eukaryota; kingdom Viridiplantae; phylum Streptophyta; class Magnoliopsida; order Myrtales; family Combretaceae; genus Lumnitzera; species Lumnitzera racemosa. The sequence continues at coordinate 18,577,345 of JAMXBC010000009.1, forward strand.
TAGAGTAGAATTTTTAATTTAGATAAAAATAAAAAGAGTGCCGTTAGGCCTAGGCTTAGATTTGAATATAGTCTAAGATGATGTAGTTCATATATGCAATTTGATTTCATATATAGGTAAGACATAAGATAACGACTCAACGGATAAATACTTGAATATTATATTAAAGTTGGCATGGAGGTTTAGGATTTGAATCTTGTTAGGCATAAATTACCCTTTTCATTTGTAGTTTTATATAAATAGTAAAGAGAGAGAGAGAGAGAGCATTTACAAAACGAAGGGGTTTAAGGGATTATTTTTTAAAATTGTATTTTTCATTTTTGTTTTTATTATTAATATTTTTTTTTTAAAAAAAAGGGAAGGAGGGGATCAAACCAAGTTTTAAAACATGGTTTGTATTAAATTACTAAATAGGGCCCAAGGCCTTGATTTGATGTGGCACTGCAGCAAGGGGAGCACCCAATTTTTTTGAATCGCATGAGCATGGAGCACATGGCACGTAATCAGCATATAGCTACTGCCCCTAATCTTCTTCTTCTTCATTTTTTTTCTCCTTGATTTTTAGCTTCTTTTCCCTTTTGGTTAGGCTACTTTAGGTCATTTTTTGACCACTTTTATTATATGATTTCACTAAATTGATGGTGAATTGTATAGTATGCATAGCTTACCTTTGAATTTACCCCTAAACCTATCCAAATTCAGTTGTTTACATAGTTAAAATTGATCTCTAAAATAGAAAAAAAATTCATTTTTCGAGTCAAAACCCATTAATAAAAAACACCGTTTTAATTCAATTTCCTCAACCTTTTAAGCTTAATCCTTATACTTACAGTATAAATAAGGGATTGTTCTTCATTTCTAACATACACAACCACCAAGAATTCATTCAAGGTGCACATATACTACATTTTCTCTCTTTAATAGGAAATTTTCTTTCTCTCTATAGGAACATCATGTTCTATAGCAATTTTCGAAGAAAACCGCCACTACCATTAGATTTCTCATCTCCAAGAACCTTAGATTTGACATTTCGCTTGAGCTCAGCAGCTTACCTTGCCAATTGACCGACTCGAATCGAGTTGACTTAATCTGGCTGATCCAAGCTAACCTGACTGGAACCGAATGAGGATGATCTAACTTGCATCCGTCCTTGGTTTAACTTTTTCGATTATTTTGTATTATTTATTTATTTATGCACCCATGTATTTGTAAATGTAATTGAAGTAAAAAAAAAAAAATCGAAAAGAAAAAAGAAAAAAAAAAAGAGAAGGAAGAAAAAGAAAAAAAAAAGGAAAGAAAAGTTTAGGTTTTAATCAAAATATTAATAAAAAACTAGAATAATAATAATAAAATAGAAAATAATAAAAAAAAATAAATAACAAAGTTATTTGATCACTTAGAAAAATTAGTTTTCAAAAAATAAAAAATGAATGGACCCTTCTAAAATTAGAAAATCTTTTAGAACTTTCAAAAAATAAACCCCAATTTAGGCCCGTTTGGACTTTTCTCAATAAAACCCGAACGCACTTAAATTGTAAACTTGGTTTTCCTTTTAAGTTTAAAATCAACTTACCTACCTAAAATTTTTATTAAAAAAACTACGTACGTTTAATCCCGAATAGTGGGTACGTAGGTATTTACAGGACGATGGTAAAAAAAAAAAAAAATGAAAAAACCCATTTTTTCCCACTTTAGTATAGTTTCACTTGATTTAACCTAATTTATTAATCAATAATTAAATTTCATTTTATAGGATGATCTTTAAAAGGTCATTTTTAAGAGATTAAGTCTAAGATTGGAAAATTGATGGTATTTGTAAGGGTTTAAGAAATCTAACTCCCTGATTCGTTTTTCTGGTTTTTCAAAAACCTTTTCTTTAAAAATGATTTTTTTTTCCATACAAACCAATATCTAGATCAAAACCAAACTTATTTGTTTGGTTTTGACCTAAACCATTTCTCAACCTCGGTAGGATGGCGACTCTAAAATATTTTCAAAAGATAAAAGAATCAGTTTTCTTTAAACCTTAGTCAATTGTCAGTATTAAATGGGTAGAGTTTAATATTGATTGGTTTATAGAAGACTTATTTATAAAACCAGGAGAAAAATTAGGCTCGACCGTTTGGTGACTCCACTGGGGACCATCAAGAGAGTTAGCCATTCAACTTTCCAAAATTAAAATTAATCTTTAAAAATCACCTTACTAAGTGCAATTTATTTACTTATTTATTCATTTATTATTATTATTATTTATATCATAACTGTACTAGTGTTTTTACAGATTTAGTTTTAATTGTTTACTTAACTATTTGCGCCGGAAGGGGGGGGGTATGGAATTTATTTCATGTCCTACAAACATGTGAAAGAAATGGTTAAACTCGGATCGTATTAAGACCATAAGACAGGAGGTTCATTATATAGGCTTTGGGTGCTGTGGTGTAACTACTGTATAAATTGATTAGGCTACCTCCACTTAAGCTTGATGTGACCATTAAAAGTGTTCTTTAACAAGTGAGGTTGCATAAGCTTAAGGACCTTTAGAACTTACCTTTTATGTATTCATAATATCTAGAATTGACAAATAACTAGATAAGATGAGAACATATATATAAAAAAGATATAATAGCTTAGAGTTTCCTTGATTTCTCTTGTAATTTTAACATGTTGTAAATATAGAATTATTGTAAATAGGTTTTGTTTACTGTAAATAACGGTCAATTTTGTAACATATTTTTCTTTGTAATTCAACTTGATAAATGACCTGTTCATCCAACTCTATCCACTTTAGGGAAGAGTATGTTAACAAGCCCATCATGGACCAATGGCTTCGATACTTCAATCCAAGGAAATAAGAGACTGTCATCGACAAGATCAAGCTTATTCTATCACTTCCTAAGGTGAAAATTGAGATCAATCTAATTAGGGCCCTAACCAACTTCTAGGAACCTAAGGAAGTGGTTTTTCAACTTGAGCCTCACTTAATTAGTCCAACATTTGAACAGTGTACCTAACTATTTCAAGCCCCTTTCTTAGAAGACATATACACTCTAAATTTGGAAATTGACCTAGTAAATGCATTTTCAAAATTCCTCAGGATCAGAAAAGCTAAAGTAAACAAGGCCTTGAAAAGCTGTAATGGAAATTGCATCAAAGTAGAAGACCTGAAAGCTTGGTTCATCGTTGAGCCTAAATCCAACAAATAGTGCATCTTTTATGGCAACCCTAAAGATTGGGGGCAGAACAAAATGAAGGCTTTTATCCTAGTTGCATTCGGGACTCTCGTATTCTCCAATGGAAAGTTCTTCATCCATTTCAGGGTCATTAAATTATTGGGCCAATTTCTTAAAGGGAAATCATATGTCCCGACCCTCTTCGCAGAACAAATTAGAAGCCTTAATATTTTGAAAGAAAAGAACAATGGTATACTAAAAACTAGCAGGGTCTTACTAGCTATCTAGCTTATAAGCTATATGAAGTATTATGGGCTTGATATGATCTAAGGAGAATTCACCCATAATATTGATTTGATCGATTCTTTTGTCGACAAGGTCCATCTTTTAGAAGAAAAATCTACTAACTGTTGGGTAGAAGTGTTGCGAAATTTCCAAGTTGCTGATATCTTATCAACAGCAAAATGGAGCAACTTCAAGAGGGTAATCTTAGTTTGCAAAAATTATCAAGCAATACCACTAATTGAGATGAAATTGTGTACAGGCTATTACCCTAACAGTATGATAAGATAGTTTGGGGGAATTCAAGATATAATCTATGACCAAGCTTTCTTTACAATTTATTAACGTCTTTCGGTGGCATTGGGTTTAGTGTTATCTTTTGATCATCCTTTTCAAACATGTACATGTTCTCATAGCTATCTTGGATAACTCTTTTATCGAATAACCATAGCCTACCTGGCAACATGTGGGAAGCGCACATAGGCAGTACGTCGTAGAGAATCTGGTCAGAGCAATTCCCTATAGTGATTGGCAATAGTATTTGCCAATTGACATGTAATGCTTCCTTTTCACTCAATCAGTGTAACTTGTATGGCTTCATATGCGCAACAGTCGGTAACTTTAGTTTTGAAATAAGGTTGGCTAATGCCACATTGGTGTAGCTTCCACCATCTATGATGAGGGCACACACTTGATCATTCACCTTGCAAGTTATATGAAATAAATTCTCTCTCTGCTCCTCCTCTCATAAGGGTTCTACATTTATAGTGCGTTGGACAACCATGAGTAACTTGTCTAAGCCTTCAGTAAACATGTCCTCCTTATTCTGCTATTTCTTGGCACTTTCTTTTTGGGCAGGAACCTCCTGCTCCTTAAGTTCCTCATCTGTACTTTCTACTTCTAGCTTTGGGATGTCTCCTTTAATGATCATTGTTTTTCAGTTTCGGCACTGAGTAGCCATATGTCTGAACCCTTGGCACTTGAAACATTTGATCTGGCTCGTCTTAGTTTAGCCTTTTTGCTCGGTTCTTACATCAACCTTTCTGCTAGGCACAGCGTTCGGTAGAGTTTGATGACTTGCCTATCCGGGTCGGCTAGTTAGCATCTTAGCCAGTACTCGACTCCTTCTTTGCCTCTCTATTCGCTTCGCAATCCTAATAGCTTCATCGATTGTGTCAAATTGTTGGAGCTCCATAATGTCTCAAATGTCTCCTCTCAGCCTAATAACAAATCTTGAGACTGTTTGAGCTAGTGGTTCCTCTACTTCACAATGGATCATGAGCATTTGAAACTCTTGAACATACTCGTTAATAGTTCAGCTTCTTTGTCTTAACTCCTAAAGCTGAGTGAAAGTATCTTGGAGATAAGTTTCTGGTACGAACCTATTTTTGAGTAATCTCTTCATCTCAGGCTAAGTATTAATCTCTCGGTAACCTTTTTGTCTTTTCATTGCTTAGAAGTTCTTTCACCATATGGTGGCATAGCTAGAGAACTAAATAGTAGTAGTTCTCACCTCCTCATAATCCTCATATTGATAGTAATCAAACACATGCTCTACCTTCTCTTCCGACTTCAAATATTCATCAGCATTCCAAGATCCATTGAAAGTCAGAACCCGAAGCCTCACATGGTCGGATGCTCTAAGGATTCGTACACACTCTTCTTTAAAATACTCTTCTTCCTCGTCTCCTATGTTTGCCAAATCAATCCTCCTCACTTATCTACCTACTCTTCCACCTCGAACGGGTCAAGCTGGGTTATGACCTCTAACAGGTTGAGCAACTTGTGGAGTGTTTTGCGTAGCCTTAGTAGGTTGGCAAGACAATGTATGAATAGCTCAAGTTAAATTTACCAAGAGGTTAACTATCTCATCAAGTCTTTTGTTAGTGTTTTTAGAAGTTCCTTAAGACTGTCGTCCATGGTAGATAACTCCACTGTAATCGCCTGTACTAACATTCATACTCAGGTTAGTCATTTTTCCTCAGAGATTTAAAGTTCACACAAACACTTTAGGAAATTAACAATTAACAACACAGCACTCAAATGAACACAGTAACTTGCTCTATTTCACACACACAAAACAAAATATAACAAAACTTCAAGAAGAACTAACTACAGCTCATATGAAACCTTTACTTTGATACTAAGATGTTGCGAACTATGACCAAGAATAGATAAGGTCGATCGCTTGTAAAAAGCTTAAAAGGAATAATGGGGAATGTCCTAAGAAAGGAGGAACGCAAATGAAGGGTAAGCAAAAACCTATGAATAGCTCTAATGGATTTGATGCACCAATGGAACTTCTAAGGACTCACGACATAAATTGATATGACGTACGAGTTGGTCCGGTGAGGTTACTCGCCACCTAGCCTTGCTTAAGGATTAAGATAAGAGTGATGCTGAGAGTAAACAAGTAGTGTTTAGGCAAGGAAAGAAGACTGCTTAAAAGTGTATATTAATGATTTGTTTGTTTGCCTACAATTACAAGGGTATTTATACCCATAAGTTAGGGCAACTTGCCCAAAAGGGAAAAGACAAAAGGGTATTTCCTAAAGAAGTAATATACAATATATAAAGGGTAAAAATAAATATATAAGGAAAGCAATCATTGGTGCAACGGATTCTACACATGATACTGTACATGTGGAGATGCTATATTGGTGATGCTATTGGAGGATGTGGATAAAAAGTACGGATAGTTTGCTTGTCCGAGCAGGGGCGGTTTATGTAGTTTGAGGTCTCTCTTGACATGTCAGCAAGGGTGATGCCAAGTAAGTGGTCAAGTATGAAGGAGAATTAGATGTTGTCTTGGCCATCCGTTTCTTGGCATTCTATCCGTTAGATAGTGGTAGTCATTTGGCATGGCTTAAGGAGTGACTTGGCAAGGAAGTACTTAGCTTCAGCAGGAGTAGAAGAATTCGTCTCGTCAAGCCTTCCAATCCTTAGGATTGGCTGTAGGTCAAAGGGCCACTAGCTCGATTCCCATTACGGGCCTTAGAATATCAATTGAGGATGACCTAGAAAAGGCTTAAAGAACTTAAAGAAACAAAAGAGCTCAGCTTAGAAAAGAGGTAGGAAGCATCAACAGGACCCAGTAAGCAGAAAAAGGGAACACCAGCTAAGTGCTAAAAGAATATTTAGAGATAGGAATACTTGTTAAATAATTTTTTTTTATTTTTTTTTCAAATAATGTAAAAGGAAACTTTGAAAGCTGTAAAATAATAAAAATTACCATCTTGCTAATTATTTGTCGATTCTATTTCTCTACATTCGTATGCAATACATCTTTGCAATCCCGTACATTTCTATGTGTTTAATTCATCTCATTTAAAAATATTTATGTGCTAACTTATTGAAAAGTGATCTTAAATCAGGTTTCCAAGATACCTTTTGGGCATCAAACCTTTTAGAGAAGTCTTATTTGAACTTGCTTACAGATTAGAATGGCCAGCCAGGGGAACAACAATGTCGACACTAAGAACGATAACAACAGGGTTAACTTAGAAATCATTGATCTTATTGAGTTCAGATTCTACTCTTTAGAATGAACAGTGGGAAAAATTGCAAATCAATTGAGCTTTCTTATCGATAGCATTGTCTTACTCAAGTCTATAGCACCATCAAATGAAGAAAGCTTCAAAGCCCGGTATGGAAAGAATTCTGAAGCCCTACCTTTCGAAGCAGAAGAAGCCTATCTTAAGGTCAATTAGACCTTTGAATCTTTTGAGACAAAAGGGGTCTATTTGAAGGTTAACCCAACTTTCGAGCCAAACACTTACTCATTCCAAGTCAACCCAAAGCCTGAAGCTGATTAGGATAGATTGAAAGAGCTTGAGAGGCGATTAACCCAACAAATCATTGAAAAAATAAAAATGCTCGAAGGGTACAATGGTTTTGAGTAAGTTGGTATTTCATACTTCTTTGCTTATGACTATGGAAGCTTTTTATAAAAATTTAAAGTACTTGACTTTGAGAAGTATAATAGGACTAGATGCCCTAAACTATATACCGAGCTATATATATGAAAGATAGGCAACTATGTGCAATATGACTAGTTCATGGTACAAACATTTCAAGGTATCCTAATGGGCCTTGCTTTGACCTGGTACACCTAGTTGGATCTAAATCAGTTTAATATATGGGAGAAGTTGGTTAGGGCGTTTCATGAGCAATATAAGTTCAATGTTGAAGTGGCACCAACCATGATGGACTTAGTTGCCTTAAGGAAGAGGCACAATGAATCTTTTAAAGAATATGCCCAAAGGTAGAGGTCCCCAGTTGCAAAGGTATCCACCCCATGACAAAAAAGAGCTAACTTTAGCTTTCATCAATACTCTTGAGAGACCTTACTTCTCTTACCTGATCGGGGAAGCCTCTTTTAGTTTTGTAGAAGTAATGGTAACAGGGTATCGGATTGAAAGTCACCACCAGCAAGCTTAGAAAAGCTATTGTTAACATGGTCAATTCAAATACCAAGCCCAATGCTCGGGTTTCTTTTGGGGAAAATCCTTTACTAGGTCAACAACAGTTCAGAAGCCAACCGTAAGTTAATAGGGCCTAAGGCAGTTTACCAAAATACCTGTTCCTTTTAGTTAGTTACTCGAAAAGCTAAGAAAAGATAATTTGCTCCATTTTGAGCCTCCTAATGAAAGGTATAGGCTAAGAGTTTTTGATCCCAATGTAAGTTGTCAATATCATCTAGGGCACGTAGGCCATTCAATAGACTCGCATTAGAGATTAAAAAATAAAATTCAAGATTTAATCAGTGAAGGCATAGTGTAGCCAAACTTCGTGGAAGCTCTAGTCCCAAACATCAATAGTAGCCCTCTTGCTTAACCACAGGCTAATCATCAACATGATATTTGATGACTCAGATCCTGCTATCAACATAATTGGTTCCAATTGAGAGCCCAGGGTCTATAAATTCTACAAACAAGAAGAGAAGCAAATACCAAAGACCAAAAGGCACACATTCCATATACCTTTAGCCCTTGAAAATTATAAAACTACTCTTCTCAACTACCGGGTAGTAAATTAAGGGCAATTGAGTTCACTTTGGGGGAAATTACCCACTTTGGTAGAAATTATCACCCAAAGAAAGACTTAAAAAAGAAAATTATGCTGGAAAGGCTAAACAATGAACCAGCTAAATATGAGGAAGGATTGTACTAAAATAATCAAGTCTAGTGAGTATAAAATAATGGATTAGTTCGCTAAAACTCCAGCACAAATATCTCTTATGAGTTTGTTAATAGCATCAGAACCGCATCGAGAACCTTTATTTAAAACTTTGAGGGAAGTTAAAGTCTCTCGTGAAATACCAACTGAAAGAATGGGGTCTGTCACTAACTCTATTCTTACGAGGGATTGGATTTCTTTCTTTGTTGAGGAACTGGGTGAAGAAGGTAATCAATAAACCAAGCCTCTCTTCATAATAGTGAGGGTAAACAATACTATCACGACAAGAGATCTCATTGACGACAGATCATCATTAAATGTCTACCTTCTCACCACCCTGGATCTATTAGGCGTTGGTATGACTGCAATTAAGCTAAGTTTAACAATAGTTAAGGCTTTTCACCGATCTAGAAGGAAAATTATAGGGGTGATTGACTTGCAGTTGATATTGGCCCATAAAATTTCAACATCCAATTTCAGGTCCTAGACATCCTAAGTACCTTCAACCTATTATTCGGAAGACCTTGGATACATTTAATAGAGGCCATACCTTTAAGCTTGCATCAAAAAGTTAAGTTTATCTCAAATGGCTAGGTCATAACGATTCTAGGTGACTAAGATTACGAAATATATAAGGAAACAACTACACCCTACATTGGCATTGAGGAGCAAGAGGACTTTAGGCTTCAAATATTTGAAGAAATCTGTATGATTACTGATCGAAAGAAAGATGAGAGGCTGAAATTCAAAGAAGGCTAGGTTGGTACCTATAGGCTTAGTTATATCCCAACTCCAATGGATAAGCTGTAAAATATGTGAGTGAAGGGCAAAAGAGGTGACAGATTGTATTGTGCCCCAATAACCTTTCCACCACTGTTAGAAATTTTATTTGGGTTGATGGTTAGACTTTAGAGCCTACCAAAGAGGGTACCTCTAGCAGGAATGAAATAACAGGCCTATCTTACAAATCCTAGCACTTAAATAATTGGTTCTCCATCCCTACGAATGGCAATAAGTCTTCTCTAGGGTAAAGGGTGAATTACAGTTTAGTATTTTATAGAGTTTTGTAATAATTACCTTTATTCTATAATATTGTACTCAAAAGAATTTCTTCTAAATATGAATCAGTCTTCCTTCTCTTCACTCTTATCTTACTCACACTCTTTTATTTACATACTTTTTGCCCAGATCCAATGCTTCGAATAAAAGCCAGGGATACCTTACGCAAATAAGTGATGAAAATATTGATATCACTTTTGGCCTTACTGGTTTATTTATCGAGAGTGATGTCAATGACCTCAATGACGTATAAGAAAGCTGGCAAAAAAATGAAATGAGTAGAATTTCCATTGATAAGCTAATTGAGACAATTAATGTTGGGACTGATGACAATACTAAAATATTGAAAATTAGAGGGAGTTTGAAAGAAGAACAAAAGGCAGAAATGAACGCACCATTATCTAAGTACCAAGATCTATTTGCATGGTCTTATGAAGATATGCTCTGGTTAGATTCGTCAATTATGGTTCACTGCTTACCCATAAGAGAAGATGTCAAACTTAAAAAGCAAAAGCTAAGGAGATTCTGACTAGATATCTTGTTGAAAATTAAGGAAGAAGTTAGAAAGTTACTGTAGGTCGGTTTCATCGAGTTATCTAATTACCCTGAGTAGGTAGCCAACATTGTGTGAGTAATGAAGAAGAACAGAAAAATCTAAGTGTGTGTAGATTTTTAAGACCTCAACTAAGCAACCCTTAAAGATAATTTCCCCCTACCCCATATTGATGTCTTGGTCGATATTACAGCTAGGAACCATCTTTTCTCATTTATGGATAGGTTATCCAGATATAATCAAATTCAAATGTCTAAAGAAGATAAAGTTAAGACAACACTTATCATAACTTGGGGCACATTTTGCTATAAGGTAATTCCCTTTAGACTTAAAAAGGTCGAGGCAAGTTACCAAAGAGCCATGGTTGTAATCTTTCATCATAGGATGTACAAAGAAGTTGAGGTATATGTTGATGATATGATCACAAAGTCCAAGGAAGAAGAGAATCACATGGATAATCTAAGGAGATTGTTTCATAAGTTAAGAAAATTCCAATTGAAGCTTAACCTAGAGAAGTATACCTTTGGAATAACTTTAGGGAAAGTATTGGGTTTCATAATTAGCCAATGGGGCATTGAAGTGAACCATGATAAAGTCAAAGCAATAGTCGACTTGCCCCTTTTATGTACACTTAAAGAAATCAAAGGCTTGTTAGGCCGCTTAAACTACATAGCCCGGTTCATCTCAACTTATAGATAAATGTTGTCCCTTGTTTAAGCTATTAAAAAAGAATATCAAGATAAATTGGGATGAAGAATGCAAGCAAGCCTTTACAATGATCAAAGAGTACCTCATGAACCCTCCAATTTTGATAGCTCCTAAACTTGGAAAGCCTCTATTTCCGAACCTTACAATATTACCAGAATCCATGGGGTATATGCTCGGTTAGAAGGATGAGGTAGGAAAAGAGCGGGCTATATACTACTTGAGTAAGAATTTTTTTGAACGGGAACAGAATTATTTAGAAATTGAAAGAACGTACTATGCTTTAGTCTGAGTAATGCATCGGCCCAGATAATACATGCTCTATTACCAGGTTAAATTGCTGACTCAGCACGATCCCTTAATGACAGAATCTCAAAGTAGCAAATGTTACTATCAGAGTTTGACATTACATATGTGAACCAAAATTCAATCAAGGGGTAAGCTCTAGCAAATAAATTAGTAGAAAATCCCTTTGATGGTACCTCCTAAGAGGTATAAGTCAAATTCTCTAATGAATATATCTTATCAGTTGAAGGAAGTTTTGATAAAGATGATAAACCATCGAAATGGAAGATGTTCTTTGATGGAGCTACTAACTTGTCTGGGTATGGAATTAGGGAAGTACTGATATCCCTTGAAGGTATGCTGATAGGAATCAAGCTATCAGCCCTTTGTCCCATAGCTGAGCTTAAGGATTGGAAGGCTTAATGAGACGAATTCTTCTACTCCAGTCAACTCTTATCAAGGCCAAGTACTTCCTTATTGAGTCACTTCTTAGGCCATGCCGTATGACTGCCACTTTCTTGTAGATAGAATGTTGAGTAACGAATGGTCGAGACAACATCTAATTCTCCTTCTTGCTTGACCACTTACTCTACATCACTTTTGCTGACATGTCGAGAGAGAACCCGGACTACATAAACTACCCTTGCTCGAATAAGCAAATTGTCAATACTTTTTATTCACATCTTCCAATGGCATCGCCAATATAGCATCTCTACACGTGTAGTATCATGTACAAAATCTGTTGTACTGATGATTGCTTTCCTTGTATATTCATTTTTGCTCTTTATATCTTATACATTACTTTCTTGTGAAATGCCCTTTTTGTCTTTTCCCTTTTGGGTAAGTTGTCCTAACTTATGGGTATGAATACCATTGTAATTGTAGGTAGATAGACGGATCATTAATATACACTTTTGAGCATTCTTCCTTCCTTGTGTAAATACTACTTGTTTACTCTCAGCATCACTCTTATCCTAACCTTTAAGTAAGGCTAGGTGGCGAGTAACCTCATTGAACCAACTTGTACGTCATATCGAATTGTGCTGTGAGTCATCGGAAGTTCCATTGGTGTATCATATTCATTAGAGCTGTTCGTGGGTTTTTGCTTACCTTTCATTTGTGTTCCCCCTTTCTCACGGCATTCCCCATTATTCCTTTCGAGCTTTCTATAAATTTAGACCCATCCAGTGACTAGCCTAACCTGTTCTTGGTCATAGTTTGCAACATACGCAATACCTTGTAGCTGTAAGGCTCGTTTTCCCATACACCAATAATATCACTGAATATGAAGCATGCATCATGGGACTAAAAATGTCTCTAGATAAATATATTCAATAATTAAAAGTGTATGGGGATTCTTCAATCATTATTGGCCAAGCTCGGGGAGAATACAAGATAAAAGATCTTAAACTAGTACCTTATCACTGATACTTGATTGAATTGATGGAGAAATTTAAAGAAATCACCTTCAATCACATATCGAAGACTTAGAATCAATTTGCTGATGCATTAGCCATTTGGCATCTATGATCCAAATATCTGGTGCAGTTAAGATTTAGCCTGTCACCATTGAAATTGAAGAAAAGCTTGCCTTCTATCTAGAAATTGAAGGTACAAATGGCAAAAAGTCATAGTACCATGATATTAAAATGTTCCTACGATAAGGTACATATCTTGAAGAGGTTGAGAAAAAGGATAGAAGGACAATTAGGAGCTTAGCTAGCCAATTCTTAGTAAGTGAGTCCACTTTGTATCGGCGATCTTTTGATGGTACACTTTTAAGGTATGTTGATGACAAAGAGGTTGAGATTTTGATGAAAGAAGTACATGAAAGAGTATGTGGCCCTTACATGAACAGTTACATGTTGACCAAGAAAATTATGAGGCTAGGATATTACTAGTCAATAATAGAAGGTAATTGCATCAAACATATTAGGCATTGTCACTTATGTTAGGTTTATGCAAATAAGATAAACTCCCTACCTCAAGAATTACACACACTCTCTACATCCAGGCCATTTTCAATGTAGGGCATAGACATCATCAATTCGATTACTCCAAAAGCATTCAATGGGCATTACTTTATATTGGTTTCCATCGACTACTTCAGTACATAGGTTGAGGCCTTATCCTACGCAAGTGTTATTAAAGGGATAGTCGTCAAGTTCATCAAAAGAGATATATTGGCTCGACATGGGGCTCCAGAAACAATCATCATCGACAATGGCACTAATCTTAACAATAAACTTACGTTAGAGTTGTGTCGGCAGTTTAGGATCATTCACAGAAACTCTATACCTTATTGACCTCAGATGAATGGAGCCATTGAAGCAACCAATAAAAACCTCAAAAGAATCATTGAGATAATGGCTATTATATATAAGGACTGGCATAAGATGGTGCCATTCACACTTATGGCCTATCGAACATCCATTAGAACATCAATTGGGCTAACACCTTACTCTTTGGTATACGGCACTGGAGCGGTGCTACCAGTAGAGGTTGAGATCCCGTCTCTTAAAGTATTATAAAAAACTTAGTTGGATAAAGTCGGTTAGGTAAAGAAATGCATTGAGCAGCTGAATTTGATTAATGAGAGAAGATTGACAGCTCTATGTCGTAATCAGTGTTACTAACAAAGAATGGCTTGAGCTTTTAACAAATGAGTACGACCTTGGAACTTCAAAGAGGGTGATATGGTGTTGAGAAAGGCTCTACCCAATGCATAAGACTCTAAAGGAAATTTGCTCCCAATTACGGAGGCCTTTATGTCATGAATCGAGTATTACTTGGAGGGGCTTTAATTTTGTTTTGTCTCAAATAGATGGTCTAGAATTGAGAGATCTTATAAATGTTGACGTTGTAAAGTTGTACTACCTATGAGAAGTCAATGGAAATTTTTACTGAGAACATGAAATTGACTAGTTGTTTTAAATGTTGTTGTAGTCTAATTTCATTCTTTATAAGCAAAGTTGGTATCCTTGGTAGTTGTCGATGTTGGAATCATCATCCTCTCTTCTCACTCCATTAAAAGGTCTAGCTTCCTGACTCCATTTAATCGAGCCCATACACTGAAAACAAGAGAGAAGTTGAAAAGCGAGATAAAATATTGGTAATTGACAAAACTCTTTAAAATAGTTTTAGATTGATCTCCCTCGATAAGGAGATTTTATTGTCTATTTTTCAGGGGGAGGCGAAGTCTAAATAAGTAATCACCTTACGGTAGATATTTACTGGTTAGGAATAAGGTTTTAGTTCATAAAAGTTTTGAAAAGACAACTAGTCAATGGACAAAAACAGTGGGTAGCATTTTATATTTGGACAATTTCTGTGATTTCTCTAAAGAGCCGGTGAAGTCTTAAAGGCTTGTATTGAGATCAATTGGGTTGACAATAAGGGATCAAAAATTGAATTTGTTTTGAAGAATGAGTCAGTTAGCTTTGATAGGTTTTTTCAAGCAAAGGTTTGACACTTTGGTTGCTATTGGCAAGATCAGGTAAGTACTTCCATACGATGTTAGCACATTTGTTTTTGAACATTGCATTTAGACTACATCTCCTTAGATAATAACCAGTATTTACAATCTTGTAGGTGAGGGTTTTTTTTAAGGCATTTACCCTTTATATCATCCTCTAGGCCTTAGCCAACTCTTAGAATGTTGACCCCTTTTTTATTCTTCTTAAGGTTCTAGCTAGCCTTTAGGGTATTGTATTGTCTTTTATTTTTAGGGTTCTAGCTAGCGCTTAGAGCTTTGACCCCTTTTTTATTCTTTTAGGGTTTAAGTAAGCTCTTAGAGTGCTGTCCCCTCTTCTTTTATTTTTAGGGTTTAAGTAAGTTCTTAGAGTGCTGTCCCCTCTTCTTTTATTTTTAGGGTTCTAGCTAGCCTTTAGGGCACTTCTCTTTACCAAGTTCTTAGCAAGCCCATAGAGTGCTTCCTTTACCAGTATTCTTTTAGCGAGCCCATAGGGTGCTTCCCTTATGAAGTTCTTTTAGCAAGCCCATAAGGGAGCTTCTCTTCATTGATTTCTCTCGAGTAAGCCCATAAGGTGCTTTCTTTCATCACTAATTCCTTTTAGTGAGCCCATAGGGTACTTTTTCTAAGACTAGCTTAGGGTTGCTAGTCCCTTAGAGACACTCCCACCTAGGTTAGTAAGCTCAAAAGAACACGACTAGGTTTTCCAAATTGATTCCAATTTAGGATTGCCAGTACCCTAGAGATGCTCTCACCTAGGTTAGTGAGCTTAGAAAAACATAACCAGGTTTTCCAAATCGATTCCAATTAAGGGTTACTACTCCCTTAGAGACGCTCTTGCCTAGGTTAGTAAGCTCAAAAGAGCATGACCAAGTTCTCCAAATCGATTCCAATTTGGGGTTGTTAATCCCTTAGAGACATTCTTGCTTAGGTTAGTGAGCTTAGAAGAGCATGACTAGGTTTTCTAAATCAATTTCAGCTTAGGGTTGCTAGTACCTTAGAGATGCTCCTACTTAGGTTAGTAAGCTCAAAAAAGTAAGACCAGCTTTTGCAAATCGATTCCAATTTAAGGTTGCTAGTTCCCTAGAGACACTTTCGCCTAGGTTAGTGAGCTTAGAAGAGCATACCTAGGTTTTCTCAAATTGATTCCTATTTAGGGTTACTGGTCCCCTAGAGATGCTCTTGCATAGGTTAGTAAGCTCAAAAGAGCATGATCATGTTTTCCAAATTGATTTCAATTTAGGGTTGCTAGTCCCTTAGAGACATTCCTGCCTAGGTTAGTAAGCTCAGAAGAGAATGACCAGGTATTCCAAATTGATTCCAATTTACGATTGCTAATCCTATAGAGATACTCCCGCCTAGATTAGTTAGCTCAAGAAGGGCATAACCAAAACTCCAAACATATCCTTTTAGCTAGCTCCTATAGTGCTAAGCCTTTCTAAATTTTTTGGTTGGCTCTTAGAGCACCTCCTTTTTCTTCTTTCACCATTTATCAAATCTTTAGTGGATTAAACCTATGAAAGCTAGTTAGTTGTAGCACTCCTTATAGCAAATTCTATCTCTAGGGAAAAATAGTGTTTATTTTGTCTTTGTGGCAAAGTGTTGCTCAAACTTCATCATAAAGAGGGGCAATTGTATATACTCTATTTTTGCCGCCCCCACCCCTTTATTTATTTATTTATTTTTAGAACTTTTAGGATAGGGTAAAAGGTCTTAATTTAGGAAAAACTAAAATAAAAAAGTATAAAAAATAAATAATTTATAAAAACAAAAAAATAGAAAATTACAAAAAATTGAAAAGTCACAAAAATAGAAAAAATAGAGGAGTTAGGAAATTTAAAAAAAAAATAACTTTTTAAAGATAGTTTAATATAGTAGAGTTTTTAATTTAGATAAAAATAAATAGAGAGCTGTTGGGCTTGAGTTTAGATTTAAATTTTGCATAGATTAATATAATCCATATGTGTAATATGATTATACATATAGATAAGGTATAAACTAACGGCCTAATGGATAAGCACTTGAGCATTACATTGGAGTGGCATAGAAGTTTGTGGTTTGAATCTTGTTAGGCATAAAGTGCCTTTTTCTTTTTTATACAAAACGAAGGGGTTTAAGGGATTTTTTAAAATATTTTTTTTCATATTTGTTATTATTATTTTTTTTTAAAAAGGGAAGAGGGTTAGGGTGGATTGGACCAAGCTTTAAAACCTGATTCATATTAAACTATCAAATAGGGCCTAAGTGATGGGTTGTCGACCACTGTTCCACTTACACATGTATGCCTCAAAGGCCTTTAGTCCTTCACCCAAAGAATTTTCTCTTATCAACTTGCTGATGATGAGAAACTATATACAGAAGGTGGGTGGCTGAATTCCTTGAGAGCTTCGGGTTATTATACTATGCTCTGTTTTTTCTTTCATATTGATGTCGACTATTCTCTGGTTGAGGGCCCCATGTGAAGTGATTAGACCTTCAGTTGCTGAAAGTTTCCTACCGAGTAACAAGAGATAGCCTCCTACTGGCCAAGTACTTCTCTTTCGGCCTCCTTTTAATTCTCATGGCATCCCTTTCTTGTCTCGGCCTCCTTATCACTGTAACATCTTGATTCCACTCGGCTGCTATAACTAGAGAATCTTTTGTATGGAAGCAATGTTATCCTGCCACTTGTCTAACTCATCTAACACTATACTATTTTTCTCTTTTTATCGTTTGTCCTATTGGCCCTTTTTTATATGTACTAGGAACCCTTTTTTATGAATACCTTTTTGCATTTTTCCTTCATTATAATATTACCTTAGGGACTTACTATAAATAATCCCTTCTCTTTATAGTCGGAATTATTACATTTTGATTATCGACATTGAATATACTTATTCTTGCAAGACGACTGTCTCCAAATCTATTTTCCTTACACTCTTATCTAATCTTGCTGAGTAGTTCAGGATCAGTGGCAGGTGGACCTTGACATCAGCTTTTGTGTCATATGAAGTGAAGTATTAAGTTGTGTTGTGTTAGTTGGCAGCTTCACATCAGCTACTATATTTCCTTCGTCGACTTACTTACTCACTTTTCTTCAATATTTTGAAGGATCCATTAGTTTTTTACCTCCTGTGATAAGCTTTAATGATAATTGAGCTCTTAGGCATATCACTAAGGCCCTGATTTGATGTGGCATTATAGCAGGGGGTACGCTGTTTTTGAATCACGCGTGTGGCATGTGCCCTGCATATGGCTACTGCCTCCAATCTTCTTCTTCCTTGCTTTTTTTTCTCCTCGATTTCCAACTTCTTTTCCCTTTCAATTAGGCTATTGTAGGTCATTTTTTGATCATTTTTATTACACGATTTCACCAATGGTGAAATCGTATAGTACGCATGGCCTACTTTTGAATTTACCTAAAAACCCATCCAAACTCAATTGTTTACATAGTTAAAATTGAACTCTAAAACGGAAAAAAGTTCATTTTTTTAGTCAAAACCCATTAATGAAAATCACAGTTTTGATTTGATTTCTCCAACCTTCCAAGCTTAACCCTTGTACTTATAGTATAAATAGGGGATTGTTCTTCATTTCTAACACACACAATCACAAAGGATCCATTCAAGGTGCATATACATTACACTTACTCTCGCTAATATGAATTTTTCTTTC
This sequence comes from Lumnitzera racemosa, assembly GCA_024138005.1. NCBI lineage: Eukaryota > Viridiplantae > Streptophyta > Magnoliopsida > Myrtales > Combretaceae > Lumnitzera > Lumnitzera racemosa. The sequence goes on from JAMXBC010000009.1 coordinate 18,595,703, forward strand.
TCTCTTTAGGAACATCATCTTCTATAGCGGTTTTTGACAAAAACCACTACCGCCATCAGATTCCTTACGTCTAAGAACCCTGGATTGGGCATTTCGCTCAAGCTTAGCCGCCTACCTTACTAACCGACTGAATTGAACCGGTTTGGTTCGACCTAATCTAATTGATTTGACTTGTCCAAGCCAACTTAACCCAAACTGAATGAAGCTTATTTAACCTGCATTTGTCCTTGGTTCGGCTTTTTTCAATTATTTTATAATTATTTATTTATTTATTTACATACTCATGTATTTGTACATGTAATTGAAATAAAAAAAAGAAAAGAAAAAAAAAAAAAAAAGAGAAGGAAGAAAAACCGAAAAAAATAAAAAAAAGAAAAAAAAAGGAAAGAAAAGTTTAGGTTTTAATCAAAACAGTAATAAAAAACTAGAATAATAATAATAAAATAGAATATAATAAAAAATCAAGTAAATAACAAAGTTATTTAATCACTTAGACAAATTGGTTTTCAAAAATTAAAAAATGAATGGACCCTTCCAAAATTAGAAAAGTTTTTAGAACTTTCCAAAAATAAACCCAATTTTGGATTGTTTGGACTTTTCTTAATTAAACCTGAACCCATTTAAGAAGTAAACCTAGTTTTCCTTTCAAGTTTAAAATCAACTCAACCACCTAAAATTTTTATCAAAAGAATTATGTACGTTTAATCCCGAATAATAGGTACGTAGACACCTATGGAGAGATGGTAAAAACAAAAAAAAAAAAACAAAAAAACCCATTTTTTCCCACTTTTGTATAGTTTCACTCAATTCAACCCAATTTATTAATCAATAATTAAATTTCATTTCATAGGATGATTTTCAAAATATGATTTTTAAGAGATTAAGTCTAAGATTAGAAAGTGGATGGTATCTATAAGGGTTTAAAAAATCTAACCTTCGGCTTGTTTCTCTAGTTTTTCAAAAACCTTTTCTTTAAAATTGGTTTTCTTTTCCACGTGAACCAGTGTCTAGTTCAAAACCAAATCTACCTATTTGGTTTTGACCTAAACCATTTCTTAACCTCGGTTAGGTGGTAACTCTAGAATGTTTTCAAAAGATAAAAGAACTAGTTTTCTTTAAACCTTAGTTGAGGGTTAGTATTAAATGGTAAGGTTTAATATTGATTTGTTTAAAAAAGACTTATTTATAAAACCAGGAGAAAAATAAGGCTCGATAGTATTGGACACAAATTTTTATGATGTCCCTTATATAGTGTCGGACTCTAATGATCATGTATGTCTTATACGAGAAGGCTGACTTAGCCTCTCTACAGAGTACTTGGACAGTCTATGTGTCATATGTGAGAGCTAGTAGATGACTCTATATGTGACATGTGCAACTTAGCAAATAATCTAGTATATGAGGATAATGCTGTACGTATAGTAGAAAAGAGTAACCCTTCTAGAGTTTCACCCATGATGTTAACTATATAAGAGAATACTAGAGCTATCAATCAATTTTCTAACACCTTTATTTAATTGCCACCTAGAATGACCACTGCTGTTGTTACATAACCTAGCATTTCCTTGCAAGTGGTTGAGATTGCTATACCAAAGGTCATTCATTAGGATTAGACCAATGAAGTACTTGTAGATGAAGAGGTTATGTTGTAAGAAGATAGTGTACAAAAATACCCTTGACCTTGGCTCCTATTGATTAGGCGCTACTTGTTGAGAATGCAAGTACTTACCTTAGAGGTTCTTTGGCTTCTTATTCCAATATGTAGAAACTTATGGCTAGTACAAGTTCACCTCATGACTTTAGATTTGCTTCTTAAGTATAAGCTAATGCTCCACTTATAGGATCCTCATTTGTTATGAAAGAAGAGTTTAACATGTACTTGAAGAAAGCATAAGCAATGATTTTACTACGATGGAATCAAATTTTAGGTGTTGAGATTGCTTGTTTAGGATGAAACATATATATTTCTTAAAGGAAATATGAAATAGACTTACTTGAGGAAACTAGTACATTATATGCTAAGCCAACAAAATTTCTTATGGATTATAATATGAAGCTAGTGTTAGGATGGAGGAAGCCACTATTTGATCCTTGAAGTTATTGTAGGCTTATAGGTAAATTAAATCTTATAATTGTTTGACTTAATATTTCTTTTGCTATAAGTGTGATTAATTGGTTTTTTGAATCTCCATGTGAAGTTTAGGGGGAGGTAGCTATGAGAATAACATTATCCTAAGGCTACATAAGCAAAGGACTCATGTATCATGATCAAGTACATCTGTTGACTAGTTATATTGATGCTAGTTGGGTTGGATTCCCTATAGATATAGATGATCTATTTTATGGTATTGTGTTTATTAGGAGAGAACTTGATTTTTTAGAAAAGTAAAAAAGTGTGGTTGCTAGCTCTAGTGTACAAGCAAAATACATGCCTATGATACTTGCAACTTATAAAATCATTTGGCTTAAGTAACTTATAGTTGAGTTAAAAAGATTGTATTGTGATAACCAAGCTATTATGCTTATTTTCTCTATTGTATCTTATTATAAGAGAACCAAACATATCGAGATTGTTGACTGTTGATTTTCATTTCGATACGCGAGTACTACAAAACAAAAAATGGCTACGAATGGTACTAGAGGGTGCTTCAGTGCAGCTATTTTGATGTTTAAGTTAGCCTTCTTATTGTAAGAGTAAAATTGTCAAGTAATTAAAAAAAAAAAAGAGAATAGAAGAGGTTCCCTTTTCTTGGGGTCTTGTCTAGTATTTATAGCAGGTGACTAGATATATGTGCCTAGATGGACTGTAGTAGTTATGCTTAAGTCTCAATATTACTAAAATAGGCCTTTGGCATATTTTGCTAAAAAACACTATCAACATTTATCCCTTACTCTCTTTGATGATTAGTTCAGCAAAGAGAGTACCCAGAGAACTACATTTTGTTAAAGCTCTATAAAAGTATGTGATAAAGAGTTTAAGGAGACTAGGATGTTGCATAGGCCTAAGGAGGCCTGAAGAGGTGAAGGTTGAGAGTGGTTGGAGCACTTGTTGGTATTGGTATGCATGAAAAGGCTAAGGCCCAACGAGGTTGGAGCGCCTGAAGAGGCGAAGACCTAGAGAGGCCAGTTGGCATTGAGTCCTTTAATGATATTAGACACTAGGCTTATTTACTTGTCATCTATGTATGTCATAGGACTTAAAGTATCTTATCTGTCGCCATTTAGTGGCTTAGGGCTTCTGAATGGCTTGTCATTTATTAGTTAGACTTAAACCAATTAAGTTAATAAAGGCTTGTTGTTTGTAGTATTTTCAAACTTGGAGTATTTTTCCCATTGCCTATAAGTGGCTTAGAGTTTTTATATAGCTCATTGTCTATTCGTTAGACTTAGAGCATGGTGCTAGTTGCCAATTGGTAGCTTAGAGCTTCTAGGTGGCTTGTTGTCTACTTATTAAACTTAGGGCACCTGTGCCTTTCATTCTTAAGAGAGTTTAAGGCCCAACATCCAATTTTTTCTCTAGGCTTATAGATTTACAAATATCCATTTCCCGTTGTTAGTTTAATATAAGACTTAGAGATTAGCACTTTATTTGATTTGCTCGTAACCCATAGTAGATAGGAGTTAGAGCTACTAAGGAGTTATCCATTAGCAAATTATACTTGCATGGGCTTAAAATGGAGGGTGTTTGTTTAGCCTTAATCTATATCGGGTTCTTGTACTCATCTCCAAAGGAGTTATAAATAAACTTGCTAATGTTTTAATAAATCGTTATAAGTGCCGAATACTCGAAATTCTATATTATCGGATTTATCGAAGTCTAAATCATAGAGCGAAATATAGATAGATGTAACTTGATAGATCAATTAAGAGTCGAATGAGAATGTTAACAATAGGTTAACACTAAGATTAACATAAGATACGTATATTTAATACGTATTTTCTTGAAAAATAATATTGAATTGCAAATAATAGGAGTAAAGTTTTACTGATCTTTTATCAATGAGGATTGGCACGTGCAGTTCAACTACAACTTCATGGTGCTTGAGGAATTTTTGACTTTATAGTAATTAGAGAGAATACACTAAGCTTGAGATAGTCGTTAGGCTTTGGTTCTAAGGAGCTTAGCTTCATGATTAGCTTAGTTTTAACCGTTTAAGCTTCCTTTTCAAGTAAAAAGTTTGGTTGTTGTTCTTGCTTGGACTAATGCTTGAATTCTATCCCCAAGAGTGGAGTTGCAGCTCGTCCATAGCTCCTTATTGTAGAGAACTGCTCCTATGCTATGGACCTTAGCATAATCTCAACTATTAGTTGATAAATATTTCAACTACTAATAGCTTTGAGTTTGGATTGTTAGGCGAACAACTTCGTTTTTCTATTGGATGCATTCAAAAGAGCTTATTCACTTTAGTTGAATTACAGCTCAGAATTTGACCGTCAACAGCTCAAACTAGTAGTTTTTCTTTGTTATGTTTTTAAAGTTAGAAACTCTTAGACAAAGTTGGGTTAAATACTTTGTTGTTGCGTCAGTGAAGAGGGGCACCTATAAGTGTTTGGTTGTGCTATTCCATCCAACATGTGTCATTATAAAGGAGATTTCAAAATTCTATTGATCACTAGTAAGTATAGCTTGGCTTGTTGATTGGCTTGTTGTTGTAGCCACGTGCCACTCTACAAGAAGAGTGAAGAGTTCCTTGTTTCCTCATCAACTTAATGTTAAATTAGTACTATCCACTGGAACCCCCTTAAAGCATTAGGTGGACATCTTTTCTTTTTACATGTTGTTCAATAGGTGCTTTTGACTTCAGTACATCATTCATTTTTGGGGTCATATACACAGAAAAGCACCACAATAGATGAGAACCTAAAGAAAGTTTAAAGGGGTTAGCAAATCCGGGTAGGTACTAATCGGATATGATAGACCGCCTGATCCTACTTGGCGTACAATTCATTAGATATGACTTACCGGTCTGAACTATAGGGTCAATCACAACTACTTATTGTTAAAGGGAATATATAAGAGTTAAAGAGTAAATGAGAACACTAGGGTTGCTCATGAAAGGGAGCTCCAAATCATTCAATAATGTAAAAGTGTTATTGTTTGCATATAAGTAAATGGGGTTTATATACTAGCCCCATTAAGATTACAAGGTATATATGGAAAAGACAAAAGGGTAACTTACAAATGAAGTACATGAAGCATACTAAAAAGGGTAAAAGGAATAAAGGTTATTTTGTACAAAAAAGTAATGAACCTTCTAAAATGTTATGCCAAAAAATGCGTATCAAGAGGTGATTGGGTTTTTGTAGCGTGGCCAACTTTGCTTAAATGAAAGCTAAGGTTGCTTGGCATTTATAGGATCTTGTTCGGACGAGGTTAGAAGGAAGTCAATAGTTAGAGATGACTTGTTTTAGTTTAGGTCTGAGCTCAAGTAGTGAAGGACATTCCAATCCCCTTTAGGTCGAGTGTCTCAACAACCCAACTCGAATAGAGGTCCGATGCTGATTGGCTTGGGAGCTACCTGGATTATGGTATGAGCTCGGTAATAGGTATGGTTGTTAGGTTGGTTGGCGTGCATGCTTGGTAGGTCGGCATGACTGCTTGGCAGCTTGGAAACTATCTGGGTACTTATGAGAGCTCGGCACTTAGGTCGACAGTAGTGTAAAAGTTGGAGTACGAAATAGGAATCCTCATCTGGAATGGAATTTTGAGCTAGTATTCTCTATGTAAGTCCTTGTAGTCCTTTAGCTCAATTGCGTGTGACTAGTCTGAGAGTTGATTCTTGTCATTTGCTTGAGGGTTAGAAGGATTTGTCCTCAAATCCGAAGAGGTTTCTGGCTCTTGCTTTGTAATAGCATTTGTTAGGCTTCTTCTATTTGGATACATTAGAGGTGGAAGAAACACCATAGTTCTTAGGTAAGTCAATCTGGTAGGCATTGGGACTGATTTTCTTTAGGACTTGGAATGGACCATCATCTTGTAGAGATAGCTTGTTTTGTCTCAAGTGTAAGAATCTTTCTTAGCTAAGGTGAATCTAAACTAAGTCACCTGGTTTGAAGGAAATAGTTTAGCGGCAACGACTATCGATTTCTTGTTGTCTTTGATTAAACTTGGTGATTTTCCTTGCATGGATCGATGCAGTTCTTTGTGGGCTTGGGTGTCTCTAGATTGACTCTCTTCAATAGTTGTAGGATACTGATTAGATGGTGGCCAATAGGGTTTGCTGTTGGGTAGTGGTTTGGGTTGGGAGTGCGATGGGTGTAGCTTTCTCCCCTATTTTGGTTTATTTTTCTAGAATTTTTTTTTTCTAAATTTTCAAAATTTTTCTTCTATTGTCCTAGATTCTAATGCTAAACATCGAATGTCTGACATCCCTTGCTATTTATAGGGCCTAATGTTGACCTAAAAAGAATTTTCTTATATTTTTTTCCTTTTTTAAGTAAGTAGGAGGTGTCCTATATTTAGGAATTGAACTTTTGATTCATCATTCCCCATCCTAATTCATTGCTACAAATGTTGTCCAGTGTTTTCAAGTTGTACTTAGTTGTTTAGGTGAGTTTTGATGGATTTTTAGTTAAATTATTAGTATTATATATATTATGTTAATATTTAGTATACTTACTAATATACGTGTATATATCCTATATATATAATAAACGTAATGAGTAATTACATGCATATAATCAAGTTTCTAGCATGTCTTTTATTTTTAAGATATATTTTCTATTTGTTTTTTTGAATTTATCACTTATTATATATAATTTCAAGTAAATTCATTGGTATATTTATTATATATACCAAGAATATTCCTAAAAATATATATATATATATTCATATAGTATATTATGTTATATTATTTATTTTTATAGCTTAAATAATTTATTTGTAAGTCCTCGTTGCATTTTGAGCTCGGTTTTAGGAGTTTTGATGAATTTTATGTTATATCGAATAATTATACTTCTAAGGCTAAAATTAGGTTTTTAGGATATTATTTTTAAAATTTAACTTCATTGGGTGACTTCAACTAACTTTTTAAACTTTGTCGTAAAGTTTGGGCTCAATTAGATAAATTTTTCCGAATACCCTAAATTCGAGTATGGTTGTTGCAAAAGTGATTTTAGAAGCTTACAAATTAAATTGAACAAAGTGTTCTAAACTCATAATGGATTAGGTAAATTCAAAAAAATTTGCTTGTGCATATAAGGGGTACAAATTTCTAAAAATTTTTCAAAAAAATTGTCAATGTGTGAATCTAAAAGTATAACATACATAATCTAGCCTCCCCTCTCACACTTAAGTTGTACATTATCCCCAATATTTATAATCATGCAAATCAAAATACAAAAGTAGAAAAGAAAGAAAACAAAAAGGAACTAGAACTTTCTAGTTTTTGGTGTTGATCCGAGAAAATGTGAAATCCTGAGTTTGAATTTCATTTACCAATCAAGCGTATGGTTCTCTTTTGGTGGTAACAAAAACAAATTAACTAGAAAAAGAAAAGAAAAATTCAAATTAAATAAAATGATGACTAATTCAAGTACTAAACTGTTACTTTTCAATAGAACTTAAGGGCATGATAAAAATAGTTATCTAAGAAAATGAAAGCAATAGTATATAAATTATCACAATCATCCAAAAAATAGAATAATATCAAATTGAGTCTTTCAAAAATAAAATAAATAAAAATGCAAGAAGAGTCATTCTTCATCTTCATCATCGTTATCCATCTCAATTTCATACTTTATATTTAACTCCTCATCTAGGTTAGGCTTTGGGGTAAGAGGTGGTGATGGTGGTTGAATCAATTCATGTTATGTAGAAAATAGCTAATTTAAGAAATTTAATAAAGCTCAATTATCACTCCTAGTCAATTACTAGTTTACCCAACTAAGCAACATAGACAATGATTTAATTAACAAGAAGATTTGTATATCATAATGCTAATGTTGCTAAAGTCATGAATTAAGCATTTATAGGGTTAATGAAGTCTTAGTTGCATCATCCCTACGACAAAAATATTAGCATTTAACATATACAAATTATTCAAACCTTGCTTAATGTAAGAGATTCTCGAAATAGTAGCATGTAAGATACTAATTTCTTAAAACATGGATTGATGAAATTAATGGATTAATAAGATATTTATTATCAATCTTTAATTTAACCTATAATTTTATAATCTCAATTGACAATGAACATTAGCACTCAATGATTGAAACTTGTTTTTTACAATCCAATTGTGCAATTATTAACACCAAATTTCGTAATTTTAACACATATTTTGGACATGTGCTAAAATAAATCCATGTTAACAATTTAAAAAAAAATCATGAATTTACTAATTACACAAAAATTTTAACATCAACAAGTTTCAACAATTTTAACATGAACTGTGTACATCACATGGTAAGAATAACATCAACTACAAATTCCATTACTTTCCTTCACTTTCTCATTACTTTCTCACACTTTCCCACCACTTTCCTTACTTTCCTCAACTTTCTATCACTTTTTCATCCATAACCACTTATAAACATGTACTTTCTCATGGTTGAAACCCTAATCCAAAATCAAATTTCTACAAAATCTAACCACAAATATAAGAAAATAACATAGGAAAGATGACATACGTACCTTGATTTTATGATGTACGTTGTTGGATCGTGGTGTTTTATGATGACTTAAGGTGTATATAGAGAGAGAAATAGAAGAATATGGTTGCTTAGAGATAGAGGGTGCGTTTTAAAATGAAGCTAGCTTGTTTTTCTCATAGTCTTTGAAATGTACTAGACCATGGGTACGGTCCACGGCCATGTAGTTTGGCTGTAGTCCATGTTCCTTTTTTTTTTTTTTTTTTCTTACCTAGGCATGACTATGGGTATGGTCTTTACTTGTAAACCTCTCGTTTGTATTTTCTCTTGAAATTCCTCATGAAATTCTCTACAAAGGGAGCATATGCTAGGTCCACGAGCTTGGACCTTAGCCATGTTCTTCTCCAAGCCTTCAATTAGTATGATTTTGATTACTTGACTTGATTTCAACAATTGCCTTAGAGAAAACCAACATTTAAACAAATTGAAACACAAAAATGGAACAAATATCAATTGGATGACAACTTTAAATCCACTATTGCAACAAAGAATCAATAATTGTTGTCAATTAAAGACATATCGTTTAAATCAAGGAAATGCTAACTATCTCACAATTTGATACTTGAAGTGACTTGAATGAATCAATGAAAGTAATTGAAAATGAAATAAACCAAACCAAGCATTGGGTTACCTCCTAAAGAGTACTGTTGTTTTATGTCGTTTGCTTGACTGTTGAATCTATCCTAAGTGCAATTCCCTAAATGTTCCTTTTTTTTTTTTTTTTCTTACCTAGGCATGACTATGGGTATGGTCTTTACTTGTAAACCTCTCGTTTGTATTTTCTCTTGAAATTCCTCATGAAATTCTCTATAAAGGGAGCATATGCTAGGTCCACGAGCTTGGACCTTAGCCATGTTCTTCTCTAAGCCTTCAATTAGTATGATTTTGATTACTTGACTTGATTTCAACAATTGCCTTAGAGAAAACCAACATTTAAACAAATTGAAACACAAAAATGGAACAAATATCAATTGGATGACAACTTTAAATCCACTATTGCAACAAAGAATCAATAATTGTTGTCAATTAAAGACATATCGTTTAAATCAAGGAAATGCTAACTATCTCACAATTTGATACTTGAAGTGACTTGAATGAATCAATGAAAGTAATTGAAAATGAAATAAACCAAACCAAGCATTGGGTTACCTCCTAAAGAGTACTGTTGTTTTATTTCGTTTGCTTGACTGTTGAATCTATCCTAAGTGCAATTCCCTAATTAGTACCTCCATACTTAATCAGTTAAAAGTATACTTGATTGAAAATACCAAAAGAATTTGTAGGAAATATTATTTTAAGGGTGTTCCAATAATTAGAAATTAGGGTTCTTACTAATTCTAATTAGGTTACTCATTTTGGCTCAATGACAACGGCGCTAAAAACTTGATCGGGCGTATAACACACTAATAGGCTAGTTTATCTAGTAAAGTTATTGTATAGATTAAAACGAACGTGAGTCTAAGTGTTGATCTCATAGGGAACCAGTGTGTGAGAATCTAATTACTTAGCAATTTACCTAAAATTTCCAATTATCTAACTTTACAATATAGGATTGATTGTGATTAGATAGGAAAGATGAATAAGGAGTGATAAAACATAAGTAATAAAATAAATAAGAACAAGTAAAATAACAAAACTAATTAACACAAACAAGCATGATTCAATTAAAATAAAGAAGACATGATCCTTAGTAAATTGTTATTATCTACTTTCTAGTTCCATGAAACCTTTTGATCTCAATTATTCTTTGGATCGTAGAGATTTCTAATCCTACTTCTATGGAAATTGGATTATGAATTAGCTAGATTCGCATCTCTAGCTAATTCCTAATCCTTAGACCCTTTATACTTGCATCGCTGTTGAATAGAGTGTCACAGGATCGCATTAAGAACTTGGATCTCGCTATTAGTTTTCCCTTAATTTGAGAATATTCAATACTTAATCTCCTAGTGCATTGAGCCCCTTCTAATTACACTTGTCACAAATCATGGGGTGGTTAAGATGTAGCATTACTTTTGTATACTACGGGAAAATTTGAGACACACTACTGCTGTCAGGAATATTTGTTATACTATACAAGGTGCCATTACAACTTTAGCATCTATTGGTGAAACTTGCATAAAGCAATATCAAGGTAAATAATTAAAGGTTCATCACATAATATTAGATAACATAGAGAGTGGGGTATACGGTTTCCCCTTAATTAAGTTTGACAAATCATGATAAGGTACTAGCAGTATAAGCTATTGCAAACCCTTAAGAAATATAAAAGATAATACTAGAGAGTCTAAACATAGCATAAATGTTCACTTGTGCTCTCATCATCCCTTTAACCATCCTAAAGCTTTTGATACTAACCTTGGGCATCCCTTAGCTTGACTCTAGCCATAAGTCTTGTTGCAACAATATATTGTAAGGGGATAAGCAACAATGCTTTAGTGAGTAACCTTTCTATCCTACCAACAAATAAATTTTAAGCAAGTTATTTAAATACGCATATGAAATGCACATAGAGTACATAGCTTGTCGACGACTATGTAAATACGCCTCACCATTGCTTGGGGTAAGAAGTATTTAGGTACATCAGGACCTAGTCTCTACATCTATTGTGTGATCAATTATCATCTTCTCTAGGTAGACCTAAAGTGGCAAAAAATGGCTTAACTTTAAGCAAAAGGCGACACTCTCTAAAGTTAAGTAGATCCCAAAGATTGTGGTAAGAATGTGTTGTACTAGTATGGTGTACGATACAATAGCAACATAACATTAATATAGATCCAACATGTATGATCTCTCAGTCCACTACATAGTGCTATCCCTTTTTTTTATTATTAATGCATAAATGTGCAATGTATGACCGATTAATATTAAAGTCAAATAGTTCTTATTTTGGTTCACAAATGACTAACTAGATATATATGGCAAACACTTTAAGGCCCTAATTGCTAATGCAGCAACCAATTCTTGATTCAGATATATTATCATATTTTTAGTAAGCAAGTACAATCAATCTAAGCACATGTAGATAACTTAACCTCAAGCATAATCATTTCATATATAAAATTAATTGATACTCTATACTATAAGCATAAGCAAAACATAACAAGGGTTAGTATACTCACTTAGCCATAACATCTAATAGTCCTAGTAATCCTTAGTCAAGTCGATCTATGGGTCCAGCTCACCTGAAGATTATGGTTAAGTACATAATTATTGTATCTTAGTCTATTTAGTTAGCTCTTTTCGTCTTAAAACTTCCACTTTTATTATTTTCATATTTTAACAATCATATAGCTATTTTTCATCATTTTCTAGTTTTCTTTCATTTGGTGAGGTCGTCTTTATGTTTTTAGGCTTGTAAAGTCTTGGTTTGGGTCAATTAAGTTCATTAGTCAATGGGTTAGTTTGACTATCTTATGGTTTGGGCTTAGTCTTAGGCTTTGGGCTTAGTTTTGGTATTGAGCCTTACACTTAACTTCTTGGGCTTTTATTTAAGTATTTTAAAGTTACATTTTTTGCCCAAAGTTGGTAGCTTTCATTTTGGGTTTTATTACTACTTTTTTAGGCCTAAATGGGCTCTTCTACTAGTTTAAGGCCGTAGTTAGTTATGGTACCTATAGAGGATGTCTTGCATGGGCCTTAAGACCTAATGGGCCTTTTATATTTTAATTACCGAGCTTTTCATTTTTAGTTTCAGATTTGGTCATACCCTTTTAAGGCCTAAATTTTATTCTTTTTGGGCTTATTTTGTGCTTGTTTTGCACTTTAGGGCCTTAAGCCCAATTCTATTTACCATTTCGGCTTTAAGCCCAATGTATACTTTTCAGTTTGGTCCAATTTAGCATAAGTTCTAGATCTGGTCCTTATTTGTTAATAAGGCTTTTAAGCATATTCTTAAGCCTCTAATTAATGACTAAGTTAGTTTAGGTCATTAACTCATCACCATCCTACTTAGCTTGATTAATCATAATCTAAATCATACTTAACACTAGTTAATCATGTGATAAAGCTAATAAATCAAAATTTGTAGGCCTTAACACATGCTACAAGTGGTGGCTAAGATGGTGGTTTTGGATCTCCATTATGCTTTTTACATGTACCTCATTTTAGTACATTTCCCTAATCTAAAACATGTTTTTACTTTGTGTGAGTTGATTTTTCTATTAAATGTAGTGAAAAAAAGTTGAAAATCCATCAATGAAGTGGCAACATGCTTATGGAAGCATGGGTTAATGGACCTTTTTTGTGGATTTGTGGATAAAACCTATTAACCACTAATATTCACTGTATGTTAATGATGATACATGAAACAATAAGTCTAATATGTGCATTACCTTAACTAACTAGTCATGTAACTATCCTAAAACTCTAAGACAAGTGTGTTTATAAGCATGCGTGTGTGTAAAATGTACTATTCTTATATGATTCTAAGTAAAGTACTCAAGAAAACAAGGTTAACTAACTTACTGAAGTTGAGATGTAGGGGCTCCTCCTTGTGGTGTGCGTGTGTTGTGACTTATAGTGTATGTGTATTGGCCTACTAGGGGTGGATCTTAGTATGGCATGTAGCTTGTTAGGTGGTGATTTGGTGGTGTTGTGGATTGGAAGAAGTAGCCGGCAGTGAGGTGTGTAGGGGCTTGGTTGATGGTGGTGTTGGGTGAGGTTTAAGAGTGGTTTTTGAGAGAGAATTTGAGAGTATTGCGTAAATGAAATGAGGGTGAAATGAAAGGAAAGTGGAGAGCAAGAGAGGGAGAGAGTAGTTGACATAGACTGGGGCTAAGGACAGACAGGACTGATCGTAGGGGTAGGTCCGATCCTACTGAAGGAATGAAAAGTAAATGGGAGTTGATGGTTTAGCAATCCTATGCACCAACTCTATGGATATGACGCACCGTAGAACTACACATGGACCTAAAACTCATCGAATGTGACGTACCGGTTTCAAGTAGTAGGGTTACCCGCCACGATCCTTGCTAAAGGGATTGATAAGAGCTGGTAAAGGAGAGAGAACTTTCCGGGAGAAAAGACTCCAAAAGGGGGTTTTTCATTAATATTCTATATATCTCTGCATTATTAAAAAAGAGGCTATTTATAGTATGTCCTAAACCCTAGTGGCAAAACTGTAAATAATATAGAAAGCCTTAAACCTTAAAGAATTGGGCCCATAAATAAAATAAAGATAAATAAGTACAAAAAAAATATAAAATTGTGCGTTTCACAAGGAGAAGTTGGCATGTAGTCATTTGGCATGCCTTAGAGGTAGTCTCATAGTGCTTGGTCGAGACATTAGAGAGGTCAGCCTATAATTGCCGAGTTTTGAAGTTAGTTGGCAATAGTTTTTTAGAGGAGTGCCGAGTGGATCCAACACTCAAAGTGATCTCTCGACCGCTAAGTCGACGATAGACTTTAGCTGAGTGAATCTAACTCTCGAAAACATGATACCTTGGCCTATTGACAAGCATGATGCCGAGTAAGTGATTGCTTAAGCATTGGTGAGGATCGGTTGTTTTCTCAGCCTTATGCTTCTCGACACTCTATCTGTAAGAAATAATGTTATTCGGCTTAGTAGACTGAATGAGTAGGTAGGTAGAAGATCTTGGCTTTGGCAATCGGGTTGGGTCGGTACCCCGAAGCCTATCATTTCCTCTCCCTTAGAGAAGTTTTGACCCAAAACTTGGTAATTGGCTGCTCCAGATCCTTCTGGGGTCAAACACTAATTGAAAAAATTTAAATTTAAACATTATATATTGCAGTTCTTGCAACAAAGGAATCACCAATAGATGCTCCCTTCACTTGTCATGGGCTCTATTAATCATACTTTTTATCTTAGATCTTTCCCTCTATCACCATAGATTTCATCAACTATACCTTGGTAGTCCCAGCAACTATCAATTACGTAAAGCAATATGATCTTAGGGTCATACAAAGAATTAAGGCCTCACAGACTTTGTGTCGGCGGGACGTAAGATGGCTCTTTAATGGCAAGTGCTTCAGCCTCTTCAAGCTTAGACATCATGATCTGCTCATCCATTATAATCAGCATTCCCCCTGCTTCTTTGTAATTTGGCTCTTCCTTCTCTTTCCATCTATACATCTCAATTTTTTCCAACAAGAGAGTTCTAAGGGTTAACATGACGTATCCCCAGTATATGTATCCATCACCTTGGCTCTGATAAACTCTAATCTATAGTTGATAATAGCTCATAGGTGCGATGCTATATTTGCTTATATCAGTGCCATGTAAACCTATCAAATGACTTAGACGCAAGATTCTGATATGAAGAAAGCAAACAAAGTAATTCTTGGGGTTACCATTTGTGGCATTTATAGTAGGTAATGGAATTAGTTCAGGAACATGGGGATTTAACCACAATTCAACTCGACCTTTCTTGCCTTTACTGCTCGTCTCTCCAACAAACTTCACCTCTTCCTTTTCTCGGCCTTCCTTCTCGTTGGCTTTCGTTATTTGAGTATTCATTTGCTGCTTCATTTCTTCTCTAAGCTACTCAAGCTGACAAAGTATAATCCTTAACTGTTCCTACACATAATAATGGTCAGTACCAATGGCAGATTGTTCTCTTAAGATTAGTTAGATAGCTTCATTTAAGCTCCTTACTCCTAAGGGGTTAACATGTAAGGCTATCTCCAATCATAACCGTCTCATGAATCACGAGATAGTACATGAAAGAGATCCATACAATTCACATCATCGTAGGAGCACTTTATACTCGGAAAATTCTTGGACACTCATTTGTCCCTGCTTAAAGGTAGACAACTCCTCATACAACTCTTCTTGATATGATGTAGGTACAAATTTTTCTCTCATGGCAGCTCTCATTGAGTTCCATGTAGAACTCACTCCTTTGAGGATCCTTTACCTTAATTCATTCTTCCACTAAGTCCTGGCAAGACCTTAAAGTTGATCCTCTATGATATATTCCTTATCACGTTTAGGACACGGGTATTTTTCAAAGACTTTGTTGACTCGGAATTCCTAATCCAAGTATTCGTTTGGGGTAAACATGGGTACTCTCAACCTTATATCTTCATAGCCATAGTCATAACCATATCTTCATAGCCATAGTCATAACCATATCTTCCTCGGTTGTCATAAGCCATGTTATATGGAGACCTCAGTAGATTAGCTCAGCTCATAAGAAGTCTCATCGGTAATGACTATAACTATCCAACACTTGGTGATTCAACATGGCAACTTGGATGCCTGCATAGCTCGGATCTTCCACTACACTTCGGTACTTTGACTCAGCTTGGATACTAGAATTAGCTCGACTATTTGGTTGAAGCGGGTTGGATGCTTGCACAACTCGGTAGTTGAATAGGTAAAGACTGAGCTCAGTAACCTTAGGAGTACGATAGTATGGTACTTCGTTTTACTTTGGTACTTTCGATTGAAATAGCTTGAAGGCTCAGCAAAGTTCAAATTCGGCACAACTATTCTTAGCAGATCAACTTGGACATATACAATCTCATTAGATACTTGGTCTTTTCAATTCGGCAAACACAACAGTACTTTCTTTGCTACTATTGCAATATTAAAATAGGATAACACATTAAACATTTGAAGAAGTCATATCTTGGCAACAATCTAGATTGGAATTCCTAACCTTTTCTTTAATATATATATATATATATTCAATATGGGACTTATGATGTAAAGGAATTGCAATCTAAATTTTCACTAACCTACCCAAAGAAAGTTTAATTGAAACTAAACTAATACCTAGTAAATAAATCTTCGATATCCTAACAAACCCAATAAGCAAGCACTTCCGAAAACATAAAATAGGACAAATATAATGATTAGAACTTTTTACCCTACTTGGAACCTAGAAATATGATACCAAGATGATATGGACTGGGGCCAAGGACAGATAAGGTCGGACATGGGGGTGGGTTCGATCCTGTTGAAAGAAAGAAAAAGTAAATCGGAGTTGATGGTTTAGTAATCCTGCGCACTAAATCTATGGATATGACACACCGTAGAATTACACATAAACCTAAGACTTACTGGATGTGACTCACTAGTTCGAGTAGTAGGGTTGTCTGCCACAATCTTTGCTAAAGGGATTGATAACTTTTTGAGAGAAAAGACTCTAAAAGGGGTTTTTTTTTATTAATATTCTATATATCTTTGCATTGTTACAAAAGTTACTATTTATAGTATGTCCTAAACTCTAGTGGCAAAACTGTAAATAATGTACTAGGTCTTAAAACCTAAAGAATTGGGCTTATAAATAAAATAAAAACAAATAAGTATAAAAAAAAATATAAACTATGCGTTTCATAGGGAAAAGTCGGCATATGGTCATTTGGCATGCCTTGGAGGTAGTTTTGTAGTGCTTGGCTGAGACACTAGAGAGGTCAGCCCATAATTGTTGAGTTTTGAAGTCAATCGACAATAGTTTCTCCTAGGAGTGCCAAGTGGCTCCAACACTCAAAGTGATCTCTTGGCCACTAAGTTGATGACAGACTTTAGCCGAGTGAATCTAACTCTCAGAAACATGATACCTCGACCTATTGGCAAGCATGATGCCAAGTAAGTGATTGCCTACGCATGGGTGAGGATCAGTTGTTGTCTTGGCCTTATGCTTCTTAGCACTTTATTTGCAAGAAATAGCGTTATTTGACTCAGTAGACAGAATGTGTCGGCAAGTAGAAGATCTTGGCTTTGGCAGTCGAGTTGGGTTGGTACCTTAAAGCCTATCAGTAGCTGGTGTGTAGGGGTGGGAATGAGGGGCATAACGTGATGAAATGCATGGTAAATGGTCCCCACTTACACCATGTATGTTCATGTGCTTTTTCTCTTTTTAGCACAATTTGTCTCCAAAAGGACAATCCTACTAACTAATCCTCTTGTCTTTTATCATTAATTTTGATTATCTTGTTGTTAATTGTGATGTAATGAAGGTTGGTTAGGGTTTAGGTTGTAATTAGGGTGATTAACCACAATTGAGTCTAATTAAGCATGTTAAGCATAATTAGGGAAATTCTAAGGATTTATTACATATTATTATTTTAATTTAAATGAATTATCATCCCTTACATGGACTCTTAGGGTTTCTTTAGGTTTTGAGTCCATTTATAATTATCAGTTCGTGTATACGCTTAGTACTTAGGGTTTTAGGTAATCAAAGTACTCGTTTATACTTGATGAATGATTTTCACTACACAATTTAGTTTTTCTCATTACTTTAGGGTTTTAAGGACGTTGTTAGGGCTTTTTAGTTGTTTTAGGGTTTCCTGCATATTAGGTTTTCTAGGGTTTTACATATACAATTAGGGTTTTAGGGTTAAACTTACTCTAGGGCTTTTTAACTTCTTATTTATGGTTTCTGACTTAATGTTTAAGGTTCGGCTATCATTTTTTGGGTTTTGATTCTTATATTTTTATAGGATTCTAGGGACAATCATTTGACTTTCTCTCTTTTTTGACTTCTAACCGAGTTCAAAACTAGTATGGTTTACATCTTCCTCCCCTTGTCCTCAAAACTTGCAAAGCGTACCTCTTTTTTCAAATAGCTTTAGATATTTATGTTTCACCTCCTCTTTGACCTCTTAGGTAGCTTCTTCCTCTTTCTCATGGTTCCTTTACAATACCTTGACATATTTGATTTCCTTGGTCTACAACTTCTGGGTCTTTTAGTCCAAGATTTAAACAGGATGGTCTTCATTGGTAAGGTTTTCCTTTAGTTAGATTAGTTCTAACTCCATTACTCTATCTAGGTTTAGGATGTGCTTGCAAAGGATTGATAGTTGAAAGACATTATGTAGTCTAGAAAAATTTGGAGATAATGCTAGCTGGTAAGCTAGATTTCTAACTCTATCTAGTACTTTGAAGGGTACAGTGTATTAAGGGCATAACTTCCCTTATGTGCTTTCTCGGTGCATACTCTTTAATAGTGTCACCTTAAGATACACATGATCGCTTACCTGGAACTCCAATTCTTGTCTCATTAAATTTGCCTAACTCTTTTGTTGATCTTGGGATTGTTTCATTTTTTGCTAATGATGACCACTTTTTTAGTATCCCTTTATATCGAGTAAGGTCTTAAGGCTAACTTTTCAACATCATCCTGGAATAAAGGAGATGTACACTTCCTCTTGTATAAGGCTTCATAAGGTGGCATTTGAATGCTTGAGTGGAAGCTGTTGTTGTAGGTGAACTCAACAAGAGGCAAATGCATGTCCTAACTTCCATTGAATTTTGTGGCACAAGCCCTCAGCATGTCTTCTAAGGTCTGAATGGTTCTTTTTGATTGCTTGTTTGATTGTGAGTGGTAAGCTGTATTGAAATTCAATTGTATAATTAAGTATTTCTATAAGCTCCGTTAAAATTTATACACAAATTGTGGATCTTTGTCTGAAACTATACTCACTAGGATGCTATGGAGTCTCACAATCTTTTTCAAATAGATTCCTACCAACCTCTCTAAGGAGTATGTCATATTGATAAGTAGGAAATGTGCAAACTGGTAAGTCTATCAACAATCATCCAGATTGCATTAAATCTTACCTATGCCCATGGTAATTTGCTTACAAAGTCTATTATAATATGCTTCCACTTCCATTTAGGAATCAGTAACGGTTGTAGTAATCCTCTAGGTCTTTAGTGTTCGACCTTCACTCTTTGGCATGTTTCATACTTCCATTTAGTGTTCAACCATCTCCTTGCCTCATGTTTAATTCTTTCTGAGTGAACAGATATTTAAGGCTCTTGTGGTTGGTGTAAATCTTACATCTTTACCTATACAAGTAGTGCCTAAAAAATTTCAAGGCAAAGACTGCTACTGCTAATTCTAGATAATGAGTGGTATAATGTTGCTCGTGAGCTCTCAACTATCTCTATTCTCTTTTGTTTGTTTACTCATACTTCAAATGCTTCTAGGTTAAGTAGGGGGGGGGGGGTGGGCTTCCTATAGTGAAGACGTCCTTGACAAACTTCACATAGTATCCCATAAGACTTAGGAAACTGCGAACCTCAATGATTATTTCCGAGTTCTTCCATTCAATTATGCCTTTGAGCTTTTCTAGATCTATTGTGATCCCATCACCTAATATAATGTGCCTAAGGAAGGAAATCTCTTTCAACCAAAAGTCACATTTGGATAGCTTAGCATAAAGCTAATGTTCCCTCAATGTCTACTACAGTATCCTTAAATGTTCTTCATGCTATTTTGATGAAGCTGAATAGACTATGATGTCATCGATAAAAATGATAACACATTTATCCAATAAAGTACATAACATATGGTTCATTAAGTCTATAAATTTAGTTGGTGCATTTGTCAACCCAAAAGGCATCACCAGAAACTTGTATCGTGTTCTAAAAGCTATCTTAGGAATGTCTTCAAGCTTAATCCTGAGTTGATGGTATCTAGATCTTAGATTAATTCAAGAAAAGACTTTGGCTCCTCTTAATTGATAAAAAAGTCATCTATTTAGGGTAGTAGATACTTATTTTTAATTGTCACTTCATTTAAGTCCGGGTAATCTATGTATAGTCTCATGGAACCATCCTTCTTCTTAATAAACAACATTGGTGCTCCCATGGAGACATGCTCGATCTAATGAATCCTTGATCAAGTAGTGCTTACAACTATTTCTTTAACTCCTTGAGCTCTATTGGAGCCATCCTATCTGGTTCCTTTGAGATAGGCATTGTATTTAGCAACAAATTGATGACAAAATCAATCTTCCTTTAGGGTGACAAACTTGGAAGCTCGTTAGGAAAAACATTTAGAAACTCATTCACCAATGGAATTTCCTCAATTCGTGGGTTTTCTTTTTCTATTTTCGTTGTATTCAACCTTCCTTCTACATACTCCTAGAGGCTTTTATCTCAAACTATTTTGAGTGAGCACATTTCCCTTCACTTGATTGAAATCTATTCTCCTTTAAAAATGGCCTTAGTACCATTCAATGTATCAAATTCCACTTCTTTTCTTTGAAAATTCACTTTGGCATTTGTGATTGACATCCAACTCATGCTCAATATGACCTTATACTTATTCATCTCAAGTACTATCATGTCAGCTCAAGACTCATTATCTTGAATTTTTAGAGGGTAATTCCTTACGACTTCTCAGGCCACTATTATGTTTCCCATAGGCATTTTGACCCCTATACTAAACCCTGTAGTCATCACTTGTAATCTAGCTTTCTCGATAGTCTTGGGTGTGATAAATGAGTGAGCCACTCCCGTATCAAACAAGGTGTATATGGGTAAACTGGAAACATGGATATTTTTTGAACCAATTCGCAATTTTCATCTTTTAACTTTTCATGTAAAGGATATCTCTTAGTTCTTTAATCACTTTTTAATAGTCTTTTATACTCTATCATGTGTTATAAATCCATAAAGGAGCTAATGGAAAGGGTAAATTTACATACTTGCATCAAGTCCTACATCAATAGCACCTCCTTCAAACTCTGCAACAACCACATCGTCTCTATCCCTCACAAAATCCTACTTTCCTCTAGGTTATAAACTCTATTATGTACAGGTATGCCTACTCTAACTTACACTAGTCTTGGCCTACCTATTTGTCTCTAAGCGATTGGGTGACTTGGAAGTGCCATAGGGTGAATTGTTTGGATGCGTTACATTCAACGAGTCTTAGGTTATGTAGAATTTAGCTAGTGCATTATATCCGCTTAGGTGGCTCACGGATTTACTAAACTCTTACTAAACTCATTATATTTTTGTTTCTTCGGTAGGATCGGACCTACCCCGATATCGTCGCCTTTGTCAGTTCTTGATGCGGCATATCATCTCGGTATCAAAGTGGAGATATGACGATAGGAAGAGTCAATTTACTGATTTATGTCGTATCATCTAGGCTCGAGAATTTGATATAGGAACAAATTGTTGGCGTTCGAAGTGGTTTTTGGATATTGCGTGTTCTTACTGTGCATAAGTAAGAAATAATTAGATATTGTGAAATGTCGAGTGGTTTTGACGAGTTTGAGTAGAGACAATCTCTTCTGTTGGTACTAGTGTCTTCGCGTGGTTATAGTAGCTCTACGTGGCAAGTGGAAGAGATTAGTGGATTTTGTTTAGTAGTGCTTGCCAACATTACAGTTGTGGTTACCGGTATCTATGTGTGTCTTGTGGAGTGGTTGACAACGCAACAACAATTTGCAGTTGTGATTTAGAAAACTTGAAGTGCTAATACTACCATGTGTCGTGGCTTGTGATGGACATTTCACTATCGTATTTCGTTGAACACTTTGAGTGTGCATTGGCGAAGGAAGTAGTCGGTCGTTGTGGGGAATTAGAAGCATTTTAATTTCGGGTTTCTTGAAGTTTCTCGGTGGATACTGTTTGTGTTGTGTGTATTGATTTCTTTATTGCAAATAGGATTGCAGGTGTATCGTGTCTACCTTTACTCTGTTATGAATTGTAATAAAAAAATCAATACACACAACACAATAGCGTGTATACCGAGCAACAGTAGGGGTGAAGCCGAGCTATTCTGTTCTCTTTTTTTTTTTTTTTAAAGGAATATTACTGAACTGCTGCTAACTAAAGCTGCCAAGCTTCTTTTTGTGGAGCTGGACTGTCGAAGCGTAACCGAGCTGCTCAATCCAGTTTCCAAGTTTATATGAATTGTAGTCAGGTTAGTGTTGACTTTAATTGGGGTAACGTGTTTTATGCTACTTGAAGCGCTAGCTGTAGTGTCGAGCTAACTTTGTTGGAGAAGGAATATTTCGAACTGTCCTAATGTAAACTGCTATAAGTGTGCCGAACTAAGTCAAGTCTTGCCGAGCTTCTGAAGTTGTGATCTAAGCTAGATTGACTGAGCAAGTGCAGGCCTAACACGAGCTAAATTGCGATTGTGCCGAACTAAGCTGCTACTTTGTGTGCAAATATAGCGGTGCAGTGACTACTTAGCTGTCTTCATGTTTTGAGAAATTACCGAGCAACATTGAATAATTGTGCTGTTGTGTTCGAATCTCCTGTGGTGTGCCGAGCAAGAGGTCAGTGAAGTGCAGTATCGATTTGTTTTCTCTTTATTACATGCGTGTAGTTAGAATTGGAGTGAAGAACCAAGCTACCCCAAGTTGTGTGCTGTCAAAATTGCCGAGTTGAATAGCGGTTGGAGTTTGACAGTTGACAAAGTACAACTGAACCGTCCACGTATCGAACTATTGTGTACACTATACAAGCCGAACTAACTTATTTGTGTATTATCCAATTCTCGACTTTATTTCAAGTTGTTGAATTGAGATATACTCAACATGGTATATGAAGCTAGGTACGATTATGAATATTGTCATAAAGACGTAATGTCATGAATTTTAGAATTTGATGGATATGGCACTTGGGACGAGTACTTGAATTAGGAATTTTGAGTTAATAAGATTTTAGAAGATTCTTTTTATCCCGAGCATAAGAGAGCCTATGCTATAAAGAATTAGATGATTGTTTTGCAGCTATTTGGTGGAAGAGAATAATAAATCAAAGAATTGATAGAGGAAGTATTGAGATCATTACACGAGACGAGATAAGACGTTTGATACGAAGAAAATTCGTGCCTCAAGATCATCAAGACAAATTGTATGAGGGAAAATCCACCTATGAAGCTAACCTCTCTAAAGTGTTGGATCAGCTGAAGACAATTGAAAAATGACTTGAAGTGGTCAAGGATGAAATGAGACTACAAAGGAATGATGAATTAGAGAGTATTGAAGGAGGGGTTGAGGAGGTGAAGGTTACTGGGGAAGCGAGTAGTAGAGAGGAAGAGGACCAAGTTGAGTTGAAGTTAAAACCCTATGTTCCGGATATGTTTTCATTAGCCACAATGGATGCTGTAGATGATGACTCCAAGTACTACTGTATTTGCCTTCCACATAGTAGGCTCTTTTGTTTTGACTATTTGATGAGCTTATGTGATATTGATATGAGCTGTAGTAGTATCGTGTCTGTTAGTAGTTATAGATTAGGGTTGTGGTGATGGATGTATGTATTGGGGATATGTTATGTTGATTCTTGTTACTCTTGTGTTGGAAAGATTTGAGATGTATAGATGGAAGGAAGAAGAATTAGCTTATGAGGGAGTAAAGGGGATGCTAATTATAGCAAGTGAGGAGGTTGTGTTACTTCCTTTAATTAATAGTTGCTGGGATTACTAAGATGTGGTTGATTGGATTGATGATGAGTGGAAGGAGGGATACATGATGAAGAGTTTGATTGATCAGGCTCATGATGAATAGAAGGAGCTTGAGTACTTTTTTGTGTTTATATTTCATTTTTGCAGGTTGATATTTGACCTTGGTAAAATTTGAAGTCACCAATTACTAAGTTTCGAGTCGAACTTCTCTAAAAGGGGGAGAATAATAGGATTCAGGGGTGCCGACCCAACTCTAAATGCCAAGGCTGAGCTTATTTATTCCTCATTTGGACATTTTATTTGACTACTTATTTTTATTTGTGTTATTTAGATTTCCTATTTTTTGTATTTTTCCTAAACTACCCTTATTTTTTTTGTATTTACAAAAATGCCATTAAGGCATCCTTTTAGTCATTTTATTTACAAGTTTGCCATAATGTATAAATAGATTATGTATGTAGGGTTTTAGAGAGATCTAAACATTAATGGAAAACCTTTGAGTATTTCCTCTTGAAAGACTTTCTTTTATTAGCTCTTATTGATACCTTTAGCAAGGATTGTGGTGGACAACCCTATCACTAGGACCAATTCATTACATCCGATGAGTCTTAGGATATGTAGAATTTAGCTAGTGCATCATATTAGGTTAGGTGGCTCATAGATTCACTAAAACCCTTACTAAACCCACTCTATTTTCGTTTCTTCGGTAAGATCGGACCCACCTTGATATCATCGCCCTTGTCGGTTTTTAGTGCAGCATATCGGTAATCCTCCTCTATAGATAGTTAGGATAGATGTGCTTTATTTGCTTACATACAAAATAGGTCATACTTGCTCTCTTGGGACACTCAGCTATGCGGTGACTACCATCACTATATAGGTTGTTGAAGCTAGGGGCATTCTTTCGGGTAATGTACTCCCCTATATTTCCAATATCTCATTGTACCTAAACTTAAAGCAATTGGCCTTAGCTGTTGACCATATATTTGCATAATCTTTTTCCTTTTCTTAGAAAAAATGGGTCCCCTAAAGGGTTTGTTGAATATGTTTACCTTGAGCCTCTAACTCTTGTCTTCAAAATCTTTGGCACTTTCAACAGTTCTTGCCATGTCAACTACTTCCCTAAAATCCCTAGGGCAGAACTTACGCACTTAGTGCTTAGTCTCATAATCCATTCCTTTAATAAACACTTAAGTCCCCAACCTTTCACTAACATGAAACTCATCATTAGCAAATTGTGCCACTGTATTAAACTTAGGCTTATACTGATCTAGGGTAAGGTTTCCCTTCTGAATGGATAGAAAAGCATCACTACACTATAACCTTAAGGTCTCTAGAAAATAATTTGACATGAACTCTCTCTGGAACACTTCCTATGTGATTAGACCTTTGACTGTCCTTTTCTTGGCTTCCCATCAAGTCTTGGCACAAAGCCTCAATGTATAGATACCATAGGTAACCCTCAAATGGTATGGAACCTCAAATGCCTCAAAAACAGAGCTTAATCTACATGAGCCAATCCTTAGCTTCCTTGATACATCCTGTAACCCTATCAAAATAATTGATACACTTGATAAACTCTGACATCATGGACCTTTGGGGCTTAGTATTTAGGGTGTTGTAGGAGCTAAATGCACTTGTACAATAGGAAGTGGTGGTGGTGGTGGTACCTTTTCAACTAGTATAGGAGGCAAAACATGAGTTGGAGTTATCTTGTCCCTCTCATGGAAAGCTCTTAGCATCTCCTATACTTTAGCTAGAACCTCCTCTATATGGTCCCTTTATGGAACTTGCATTGGTAGATCTACTAGATGATCCATTAGATGATCTTCTGGGGGATCATGGATTAGTGGAGGTATCCTTCATCCTCTTTTATGCTTGCTAGAAATAATTTAGTTAGGCTTATAGTAGGGAAACTTCTACTCCAAACAATAAGATAAAGTAGTATAGAACATACATACAACAAACAAAATAAAAGCCTTCCTTTCTCATTAATTTCAATCAATCATGAGGTTATATTAGAAAGGTGGTTCCTTCCAAAGAGTGAAACTCCACCAACACCATGCTTAAGCATATAAGAGTTTCATGGCAAGTTCTTAATAACACAATACTACAACTCAAAGCACATATTTATGGCAAGTACATCCAAAACATGGTAACCTCAACTATGTTAGTCTATTTAACTACTACATAAGTAGGCTAGTAGTCAAACCATCCTAACACTCCTGTTATCCTCTAGATTATCAAATCTTGTAAAATCAGAATTGTTAGAGTCATCTCCATTAAAATCTACACTAGAAAATGTAGAAGGCCTGCATTGCTTATCCAACTCTAACCAATCATCCTCCTTTGGATCTTGTATAGTAAGTAGTAGAGGCTCGAGCATTGGTTTATCTATGTGCATCTTTGCCCCCTTATCCCCTAGCTCCATCAGGTGGTTTGGGCCAGTAACTAGTATAGCAGGCGGCATATACTCAAGTGGATCCTCTTCTTGAGGTAGGTCCTATATAACTAGTTTGACCTCTATTAGAGTTGGGATTGGAGTCTTAAGGACTTACTTTTCTAGCTGACCATTTAGCCATACGAAGGTAGAAATTTATAGTCCAAGTCCATCTCCTCCCAAAGAGTATCTACAACCCAATTAATGTTAATCTCCGATAGGGCTGGATGATGGTAGGAATTAGGCTAATAAGATTATTGACCCCTAGCCAAGCCCAAGGACTAGAGAGATTGGCAAGGTAAATTTTCTTGCTCTAACTGGCTTTTGCTGATGCCGAGTATCTCTTTGCCAACCTACTTCACATGCCGAGCCAAATGATTACCCATCTCTTGGAGATTGTGTACTAAAATGTAGAATGTGAGATAGCAGCCAATCGTTGCTCTCTCATACTCATGCTTGAACCGACCACTTACTCGACTTCACTCTTGTTGAGAGACCGAGAGAATGACACTAGACTAATCTTCAATCACCCCTGCTCGGACAAGCAATCTGCTCGTATTCATTTGTTTGCATCCTACAACGGCATCACCAATGTATCATTGCTACGTATATAGGAATACATGAGGGATCTACTATACTAATAAGTGCTTCTCTTGAATATTTATTTTTATCCTTTTTTATTCTTGTACATTACTTCTTTAGGGTTATACCCTTTTTGTCTTTTCCCCTTTAGGTATATTGCCCTAACTTAATGGGTATAAATACTCCATTGTATTTGTAACTGTAGTCATCATATTAACATTAATACACTTAACATTCTTCTCTCTCGTAAACATTATTTGTTTACTTTCATTCCACTCTTATCTTAACCCTTAAGTAAGGCTATATAACACCCCATAGGGGGGCCTAGTAATTTTTCCTAAAATCATCATATCATGTGTGTACTCATGACTTAAGAAATGCCTTGCAAATAAGATCTTAGAAGACTCTAATAGTAGATTTCTAAAGGTGCTTATTCATTTTACTTATATTTGCTTATTTAAATAAGCAACTGGTGTAACCTAACAATCTACAGTCCACCAAGACCACAAAGAGTTAGAATTACCTACCAAATAATAAGATGATATAATTAAACTTCTACAACATCAAGAGTTAATAAATATTATAAAGATCTAGCTTAACTAATATAGCTTACTAAAATTATCTTATCCATCTAATCCAGTTGTTATAGGAACACTCAGCACTTTGATCTTAGCCCATTCCTAGCTTTTGGTTACCTGCAAAAAGGAATTGTTGGGGGGTAAGCATACTACGCTTAGCAAGTTTTTCTCTCGCTACAACTATTTAAGCAAGTTATCAAGCATTATTAACAAACATGCAGTTTAGTTACATACGAAGTGAATGCACACGTGATGAATGCAAGTAACACATCCATGGGGCTTTGAAATCATAGAAGGTATAGATTTACGTTGTCTATACGTGATTATCTCCCGTACTAAACCGTATGGGGTACTTCACCTTACTTACATGAGGCTATTTGTGGGTATCGTCCCAACAAATGGAACTCGACTATTACCTTAGTCGAGAATACCATACTAATCAATTAGGTGGACCCCATCTAAGGATATCTACTATCAACAATCAACACAACACCCTACGAGCTCACCATCAACAAATCCATATAATGCCTTACGAGCTAAATCATGTAAGCTCCAACTCAAGCTACTCGTTATCAATCAACTAAAGATGGTTTACTAGCTTTGCCTCAACAAGTAAAATATCATAGGAAACTACTATGAGTATTCACTAAATTGATAAATCTTTCTTTGAATTGTAAAGCATTTTGAAAATGTATTTTAGCAAATTATGCAGAAAACTTAGCAAAGCTATAGACATCACAGTCCATAACTAATGGATCATAGACATATGATAGGTATATCTAGTTATTTTGGTCAAATATTTAAACTTATCAATTTTAATAAGGCGATCACACAAATGTTGGCATACAGAACAACTAGTTACTCAACAGACAACCAAGGGCAAGCAATAGAATATCAAGCAATTATTAAACATAAGCAAGTAGTAGTTCATCAAAACTCCCTCACTTGGCCTGCTTGCCTATTTATCTTGAACTTCAGGGTTGCTGAATTAGAAATTCAACCACCTAAAACATAATAATAACGTATATATAAGTAATTGGAAGAGTGTTTCTTCAAAAACCTAAAAGTCTACTTAATTACTGAAGCTTGCCCTAATCCTAGTGTATGGTTAAAACTTGTTTTTGCTTAAGTTCTTTTTTCTTGTTCTTATGGTTGATTTAATCGTTTTTTAGTGTTATTTCATTTAACAAGGTCATTTTTGGCTTTAGGGTTAGCAAGTTTTCGATTTAGGTCTTATAAGTTTATGTACCCAAAAGGTGAGTTTGGTCACTTTAGGGTTTGGACTTGGTTTTGGGTTTTGAGCTTAGTGTTTGATCTTGGGCCTTGGTGTTGCTCCTATGGGCCTAAATGGGCTTTTTTCTTAAGTTTAAGGCTTCAACTCATTAGGAGGCCTATAGTAGATGTCTTGGATAGGCCTTGGGGTTTAGCAAGCCTTTTGAATATCTTCCTTTGAGTCTTTTTAGTTAGGTTCAGATATGCGCTTGTATTTTGGTTTTCTTAAGGTTTTTTAAGCTCATTTTGCAATTTAGGGCCTTAAGCCCAACCTTACTTGCCTTTTTGGACTTAAGCTCATCATTGGCCCTAAGTTTAGTCCACCTTTCATAAAATTACAGGTTTGATTGTGAGTGATTAAGTGGGCTCAAGGCTTGGTTTATGGGCCTTTTAGTTAAATTTAGGCCTAGTTCATATCCTAGGGCTCATATGTTGACTTTATTCTAATCCAATGAGCCTAATAGTTTACTAAAATGATTAAATGGCTCATTTTATCATGTGTTCTAGATCTAATACTAATGGTTCATTGGGTCTCAAGTGGGTTTTTCTAAACCTATTGTCCATTGTAAGGCTAACTACTCATTATAGACTTTCTTATCTTGTAAGATTAAATCCTAAATCCTAAATGTCTTTAATTAATCATGTGATTAACCCATTAATAAACATTTTATGGAAAGTTGTTTAGCATGTTTGGGGTGGTTTAAGATGATTTCCTATGGCTTTCTACACATTATGTACTTAACTTGCTAGAATATGCATCAAACTACCACTAAAATATACTTAAAACCATTTCCTATCAAAATAAACGTGACAAATAAAAAACATAGTGGTGATATACATACATATGTTTTGGCCCTAGTATAGGAATGAAGATATGATGATGATTCTTCTACTTTTCTTCAAGTTATCATCTTACCACAACTTATGTGCTTCTAAAGTTATGTGTAATGTGTTTACTATGCTAAAATTTTAAGAAAATGCATATGTATGGGCATGTAAACATGGTACACAAAGGTGGCATTTTAATAATTTTTTCCTTAGTTTTTAAGCTTAGGAACCATGCTCATAAACTCAAACTAAAAGGAAAGTTGGAAAGGTGCAAGTTTACTTCGGTGGAAATTCGAAGGGTCTCATTTCACTTAGTTTTTAGAAAATGAAAAAAAAAAAAACTCCTTTGATGGAAGATGTTTGTCAACAAGAAAAGGGAATGAAATAAGGTTTAAATGAGAGTGGTTTTGTATTGTTTAGAGGTAGTGGTGGGGAGTTATAGCTTGGGGCATTTGGGTACGTAACTTGGTTCGAGAAGCGTACTTTTGCTTCCTTCCTTCTTATTTTTCTTTTGTTTTTTAATTGTGTGTTTTGCGAGCGTTTCTAAGGTTTATTCTAGGGATGAAGATGGAGTAAAATGCAGATTGGGGAGGGGAGCGCAAAAAGGGGTTGATTATGAGTAGGTGTGATAGGAAACAAATCGCT
Organism: Lumnitzera racemosa; assembly: GCA_024138005.1. Lineage (NCBI taxonomy): Eukaryota > Viridiplantae > Streptophyta > Magnoliopsida > Myrtales > Combretaceae > Lumnitzera > Lumnitzera racemosa. Next base: position 18,625,831 of record JAMXBC010000009.1, read on the forward strand.
TTCGTTCTTGGTTGCATGGTACAAGCACAAGTGGGGACCAATTTGCTTTTTATAATTTTTGCCAATTGAGGGAATGATTTGTCTACTAAAGGTAAGGTGAGTGGTCTCTTGTTTTCCCAACTAATTATCTTGTTTTATATAGTTAATTGTGATTGTCTTTAGCTAATTATGATGCATGAATGAATGTAGATGATTAGAATGCAATTTAAACTTAAGACTCTAATTATTAGTGTAGATGACCATGGTTAGACATAGTTTAGGGTTTTTCATATTTAATTAAGTTAATTAAGCCCATTATATCATTTTATCTAATTAATTTAGGGTTTCTATGGGTTGGAATTAATTATCGCTAATCGATTATGATCTTAGAAGGCAAATTAGGGCTGCTCCAGTAATTTAGTGAATTATTAGTAATTACTTAATGATGTGGCTATATAATTAGAGTTAATTTATTAAATTAAGGCTTTTGATACTAAATTATAGTTTCTAATTCCTTTTAGGGTTTTATGAGAGTTAAGGGCTTTGAAGGTACGCTTATGATTGTAGTGTTACTTTTAGAGAAAATGTATCATCTAAGGTAAATTAGTAATCCCATTAATTTATTACCTTAATTAACTTAATTTGATTGATCATTATCATTTGTAGATATCTCCTATTGTTTGTTATTGAGTTTATGCGATTTACATAATTCAAGTGAAATGTTTTAATTCAAGGTTTTCATTATGTTTGTTTAATCTAAGGTTTTATGACTCTGGGGTTTGAGGTGTAAAGTTTTTATTTAATTTGGATTTTTAATTTATAGTCACACATACTTGGGTTTAGAGCCTTTGTACACTATTTAGGTTCATAGAACTTTATCTCTAGGGTTTTTTGAGTTCATTTTTAAAGTTCCGATTTAAAATTTTCTCGGTTTTGATTTCTTTGGTCTAATTGAGCTTAGGAAATACCATTGGTTCTTTGAATTCGATTCTAAGTCTAAAATGTAAAATTTGTAGGGTTCACACTCTTCCCCCCTTATAGGAAGTTTCATCCACAGAACTTGATTGTGGGGTTCTTTATATTAAATTCCAATTTTTACATTGAATCTTATCTGATAAGGGTCAATTCTAGAAAGAAACAGAACAGCAACGGATCTCAAATGTGTACAGGAATGGGTATTCAAAAGAAAATTGGTATGAAGAATGGGAAGGTTTTTATGGTGAATTTGATTGGATATAACTCACTAAGACACAAACACAATTAGGGATTTGAGCTAAAAATAGGGTTTAATACAACTTATGAATACTAAATGTCACTCGGGATTCAAATGAGGGTTAGATGCAACTCACTAACCAATTCAAATGAAGGGGGTTCACCACAATCCTAAGAATAAGATTGATAAGAACACGAGAGAGATTAAAGAGCCTAATCAATACTCAATAATCCAGCAAAAGCAAGATCTACTAGCTCAAGTATAGCCTTGCTTGAAAGAGGAAAGTTTCACTTTATTTATATATGTATATGTTTTTGTATATATTTATCTATAAGTGTTTGTTATTAGTATAAATGTTGCTATTATAGTAAGTCCTAAACCCTAGTAGCAAAACTGTAAATAAGGTACAAGGCCTTAAACCCTAAGAATTAGGCCTATAAATAAAAATGATGGAAAACATGTACAAGAATACAAAACTGTGTGTTTTACAAGGAAAGTCAGCATGCAGTCACTCGGCATGTCCTAAAAGAAGTACTATCTGAACCCGATGAGGTTAGCAGTTAGATGTACGTGTTCGGGAAGGAGTCTCTGGGGTCTTGTTGTGTTTGGTTGAGACACCAGAAAGGTTGACCCATAATTGTCAAGTTCTAAAATCAGTCAGCACGATTCTCTTGGTGCTTTGCTGAATGGTTGTAGCTCGACTTTGGCAAGCATTGATAGGTCTCATCTTGGAAATGGTTGGAGGCTGATTCCCATCACTATCTCATAGCTTATGGATAAGCATATTATGAGGATCTTTCAGTAAACAGGATCCTCTATTAATCGAATAGATTTGATCGTAAATTCATATATAGATCTTTATCCTTAGGTTTCTTTCTTTATCACCAGTTTGCTAGCAATCACATACAAAACCATAAACTTCCTTAACTATACTCAACACACAGTTTTTGATATTAGCACTTCCTTCTAAACATCGTAATAAGCCCATGAAATCTTCTTCTTAGAAACTCAATCTTCCCATAATGATTACTCTAATTCTTAAGGTTCCTTTAGAGGCCACTAAGTTTCTCCTGAGCCTTTCACTTTTGGTAGCACTTAGATATGTCATGTCCACACTTTCTACAATTGCAACACATAACTGCATTCTTCCTTTTAAAACATATTCTTACTTTATGCCTGGTCTTTTTGCAATATGAACACTTGCCCTTTAATTGAAAAGTGAAGTTAAATTTGGAAAGTTAAAAAGTGGTACCCGTTTATGATTTAATAAATTAGCCCCTGGATCTAAATGTTTAGTTTTTAAAAAAGCCGTTTTACAAATTAGTTTTTTTTTTTAATCGATAGACCGGTAGCTAAATTATAGCCAATCCATCCAACTGGTTATAACATAACCTTTTTTCCTAACTTCGGTTGGGTAGTGACTCCAAACCCTTTTTAAATTGAAAAAATAGTTTTCTTGAAACCCTAATCGAGGATCAGTATTAAACTGGTAGGGTTTAGTACTGATCAGCTTAGAGAAGAACTAGTATTATAAAAGAATCGGGAGGGTGAAAAACTAAGCTCGATAGCTTGGTGACTTTACTAGGGACCGTCAAGAGGGCTAACCACTTAAAAACATTTCGAAATTAAAATCGCTTTTTAAATTACCTACATTGTTTAGTTATTTATTTATTTCTTTATATATTAATTTGTTTATTTATTATTAGCTTTATGTATATATTTATTTTAATTAGCATATTTATTTTGTAAATAGAATACACTAGGGCATGAGGTTTCATTTGTTGCATCAAAGATGCATGGTAGATGCAGTCAGACCCAAGTTGTCTTAGAACCCTAGGAGGGGGGCCATTGTGTGAGTTTTGGGCGTAGTGGGGTAACCACCATTCGAAGCCGATTAGGCCACCCCACTTAAGCTTTTTCTAAAAACAAGTGAGGTTACAGAGCTGAAGGACCATTTAGAACTCAACCTAATTGTATATACTTCATTCCAAACTTAAGTTAATACACTATCCTGAAGAAATTGGAGCCCTACTAATCGTTCAAGAATTTTGCAAACAAGTTTTTGAAAATTACAGTAGGGTTGCAACTTAAGGAGTAATATATTAACCCAAGTGACCCTAGCATCTGCATATTTCCACATTTTTGTTTTTCTATTATTGCATCAATGACTGATCCTTGTCCATAAAATGTGTAGACTTAGGATGGCTGACAACCAAGTGAATGGTTAGCTAAGTAGTAGGCTACTGGATGCCTCCAGGTTTTGTGAGCAAGTGTTGAGAGATGAAATTGCCTATTTGACAGAAAAGCTCGAGTGTTCTAAAGCTTACAACTGAGTTTTAAGGTCCCTTTTGGCACAAGTTATTAGGAATATTTATGAGATGATAGAGGACCTTAAGGCACATTTATAAGACTTAATGTAGAGTCTTTCTAGTCCAAGTCTAAGGAGCCTAGAATAAAATTCCTAAATAAAGTTTAGGTTCTCTGCCTTTGTTTTTTGTATTCTCATCTTCATTTTTCAAAAATAATAAAGCTCTCTTTAATTCATCGTTCGTCATTCTTTAAAATTCGCATCTTCGTAAATAGTTTTCCATTTAACCTCCATTGGATCTCATTTAAAAAAATGTAAATAAAATGCATAGACTTGTAAATAGAAACTAAAAAAAAATATATATATATAAAAAAAACCACCATCCTTATTTGTAAATTATTTTCTGAAAATAAACTTTACCTTTCTCTCTCTAAAAAAAAAATTGAAAAAAAAATGAAAATAAAAGTTGCCAACAGCTATAAATGCTTATGGGCCTAGGGAACCAACACAAGCTCAGGCCTTTGGCCCACTCAAGTAACCAACCTAAATACTTGGTTTTCAAACCACACAAGGTCCCTCGACTTATAAAGGAAGTCAAATACGAGCCCCTTAGCCCATTCAAGCCAAGCATGAGCCCCTTAGCTCATTTAAGCCAAGCACAAGCCCTTTAGCCCATTCAAGCCAAATACCAGTCCCTTGGCTTATTTAACCCCAAATATAAGCCTCTTGGCCCATTGAACAAACATGAGCCCTTTAGCCTACTCAAGCAGCCAGCCTAAACATTTGGCTTTCAACCCACACAGACTTAGCTCTTTATTACCATCTAATTCAAACATAAGTTACTTGGCCAACACCAACCTTAGGCCTATTCAGGTAACTTACCCAAACATAAGCCACTTGGCTAAGCATTCAACCTAAACACCGACTTACCTAAACATAAGCCATTAGGGCAGCCAGCCAATCCAAACATGAGCCATAGCCCATTAAGGTTGCCGACCTGAGTACAATCCTTAACTCCTAAAAGTAACCAAGCTAAGCCAAAACCCTTAATTTTTTTAGAAAGCCAAGCTTAATCATGAATCGAACTAGAACACAAAATCAAATACTGGGGCATGATTTAAGAAACTAGGGGGCAAAACTCGATCTTAGGCAAATAAAAAAGTGGACTCCTCCTTAAGGAACTGGTAACTTACTTTTTGAAAAGTTTAAGATGAGAAGAAGTAAGCTATATCCTATATACCGACTTAAAACACTTTGAGAGTTGAGTAATATAATTGTGAGGATATTTTAGGCTTATTCTTTAAAGGGGGTTCACTTTGAATGTGATACGTAAATTGAAGTGAAGTTGGGCATTCACTTCTAAATCCTAAACACAATCATCTATTGTTCACCTCCTTGCACTTATTTGGAGATTTCTAAATTTAAACCTTATCAAGACCTACCCCGCAATGGGGCAATTCGGAGGTTGGGGTCATTGAGTAAAAGATAGGGGTAAAATTAGTTTATGCTTGTTTAAATAACATTAATTCAAAGACGACTTTTATTTCTAATAAATTATTTTTCTTTGAAATGAAGAAGAGCTAATTTCCTTTTTCAACTACCTCAAGCTCATACACTTGAAATCCATGGAATTAAGGCCTTGAATCAACAATGGAAACAGTCACTCTTAGGGCCAAAAGGAAAGAGAAAAATAATAAGAGATAGTGGGGTGAAGTAATTAAAAAAGAAAAAAAGAGAGTAGAAAAAAAAAGCCAAAGAATTGGGCCCAGAAGTATAGGATAAAAAGCCCCAAGAAATGTTTCACATCTCAATAGGGGTGACCAAACCAAATCAAAAGGACCAAGAGTCGATGCCTAAACAGCCTTAGAAAACACAAGGCCTTAAATCACACTCCTAAGCTCAGAAACCTAAATTTCCATATCTACATTGACACTTTAAAGCCTCTCCTACCTATACTAAATGACATAAGGCCTCCCTACCCACAATATCGCCCTTATACATGTAAAAGCTCTTCAAATCTTAAAAGATAATTTATCTTTAATAAAATTGTTTTTGAAATAGGGGTAAGCATGCTTCTAATTTTTCCCTAAGGTTCTTGATTTGTATACGAGGGATTAATAAAAGTGTTTTTGTCAAAACAAGCCTTTTCATTAATCTTTTTTGAAACCCTTGGACTAAAAGCTTAAATTCATAAGGGTAAATCGAAAAAGACCTAACGGATTGGTGAAGGAGTATCACTTACAAAATGGACTATAATTTTTGAAATTGAAGTCGAGAGTGTAATCTAGACCGAGAGCTAGTAAGGAAGATTTCTTTGACTAAACTAATTATGAGTTATCTTCTCCTTAAAAAAGTAATGGCTCAAGATCACAAAATCCCTAAGAGAAGCCTTAAGGTCAGAGGCATTAAGAAATTCCATATGATTACCAAAGATAGGGTTGGTTATAAGATTATTGCTTAATAAGAGTTTATACTTGTTAGCAAAACTTTCAAAGAAAAAATAAAAATAAAAATAAAAAAAGAAGAGAGAGAAAATAAAGGCTCATCACAAAATCTTTTATCCAAATCCATGTCAACTCAAATAGCTAAGTATTAATCCATGTCATCCGTTTCCTTTCTAAGATTGTCATTTTTCTAGTTTAAGTCATTCTTCCCCAACTGTGGTTTTTAACATCCTTCAAACTCTTTTTTCAAATCAAGGGGCTTATCCTTACTCTTTTCATTGTTCATAAATGGTTTTTCAACAATCTCTCTATAAATACTTTTCCAAGCAAAAGTGTCTTTTGAAATTGATTGCTTGCCTTACATTAGTTCTTCAAGTTTTTCTCTTAGGGCTCAAGCCAGCTCTTAAAGCATTGATCTCTCTTTTATTCTTTTTAGGGTTCTAACTAGCCTTTAAGGCGATGTCCCGTCTTTCTCTTAGGGTTCAAGTCAGCTCTTAGAGCATTGATCCCTCTTCTATTCCTTTTAGGGCTCTAGCTAGCCTTTGGGGCGCTGTCCCATCTTTTTAGGGTTAGCTAGCTCTTAAAGCATTGACCTCTCTTATTCTTTTAAGGGTTCTATCTAGCCTTTAGGGCACTGTCCCATCTTTCTAGGGTGTTAGCTGGCTCTTAAAGCACTAACCCTTCCTTTATTTCTTTTTAAGGCTTTAGCTAGCCTTTAGGGCGTTGTCCCGTCTTTCTAAGGTATTAGCTAGCTTTTAGAGTTGACCCTTATTTTATTCTTATTAGGGCTCTAGCTAGGCTTTAGGGCGTTGTCCCGTCTTTCTAGGGTATTAGCTAGTTCCTAGAGCTGACCCTTCTTTTATTCCTTTTAGGGTTCTAACTAGCCTGTAAGGCATTGTCCCATCTTTCTCTTAGGGTTCAAGCAAGCTCTTAGAGCTCTAATCCCTCTCTTTTTCTTTTTAAGGTTCCAGCCAGCCTTTGGGGCACTATCTCATCTTTTTCTTAGGGTTTAAGTCAACTCTTAGAGCACTGATCCCTCTCTTATTAGGGTTCCAGCTAGCCTTTAAGGCATTATCCCATTCTTCTCTTAGGGTTCAAGTTAGCTCTTAAAGCGTTAACCTCTTAAAGCTTTAACCTCTCTTATTGTTTTTAGGGCTCTAGCCAGCCTTTAGGGCGCTATCCTGTTTTTCATTTTAGGGATCTCGTTAAGCCTTTAGGACATTGTCTTATCTTTTCAAGCTCCTAGCCATCTTTCAATTAAGGTTTTTAGCTAACTCTAGGAGTACTTTGCCCATCCCGCCTAGGATAGTCAGCTCAAAGGAGCACTACCAGGTCTTCCAGATATATCAAATTTTAAGTTTGCTAGTCCCTGAAAGACGTTCCTACCTAGGATAGTCAATTTAGAGGAGCACTACCAGGTCTTCCAGATAGATCAAATTTTAGGGTTGCTAGTCCCTCAGAGACGCTTCTGCCTTGGTTAGTCAGCTCATTAAGGCACGACCAAGTTTGCTCATTCTTCTTAGGGTTTTAGCCAACTCTAGCAGCACTTTTCCTATCTTGATTAGTTAGCTCATTGGGGCACGACTAAGTTTGCTCATTCTTCTTAGGGTCTTAGCTAGCTCTAAGAGCGCTTTACCCACTTTAGTTAGTCAGCTCATTAGGGCATGACCAAGTTTTCTTATTTTTCTTAAGGTCTTAGCCAGCTTTAGGAGCGCTTTGCCCATCTTAGTTAGTCAGCTCATTAGGGTACGACCAAGTTTGCTCATTCTTCTTAGGGTCTTAGCTAGCCCTAGAAGCACTTTGCCCGTTTTACCTCCGTTCATACGAGCATGACCAGACTTTAATTCTTCTTTCAGCCTTTTAGTCAGCTTTTAGAGCGTTACCCTTCTCTTCTCTAAATCCCCAATGTATTGGACTTAGAATAGCTAACTAGCTGTAACGCTTCAGCGCTTCTTAGAATAAAATCTACTCTTGGGGTAAAAATAGTGTCTGTTTTATCTTTATGGTAAAGTTTTACTCAAACTTTACCACAAAGAGAAGCATTTGTAGGCACATAATTTTTGCACCCCTACCCCCCTTTATTTTTTAGTTTAGGTAATAGGGTCCTAAATTAGAAAAGTTCAAAAAATGGAAAAGTAAAGGAAAACCCCCAAAATGAAGAAACTTAGGAAAATAGGAGTTCTAAGAAAAGTTAGAAAAAAATAGGAAAATAGGAAAAAGCACAAAAAATAAGAAATTTAGAAAAAATACAAAAAAGTAAGAAATTTGAAAAGTCACAAAATAAAATAGGAAATTTAGAAAATAATAAATTTTTAGGTTATTTGAATAGAATATAATTTTAATTTAAATAGTTTTGAATAAAAGGCTGTTGGGTTTAGGCTTAGATTTGAATCTAACTCAAGCTGACTTGGTCCACACGTGTAATTAATTACACATATGAAAAAAGAAAAACCAATAACTCAATTGGATAAGCACTTGGACTTAATATTGCATATGACTTAGAGATCTTGGTGCAAAATGTATCTTTTATTTTCTTTACTTAGTTTATTGCCATGTCATAGGCCACGTCATCGCTATGTTATTTGCCAACTCACTTCTAAGTGTGGTAAACACATTTCGACATATTTTGGCACATTCATACACGCGTAGTTATGTATTTGGCACCATATGTTGTCCAGGTTCGTCTAATCTAAAATTGGAAGAAAATCATATTGCATTTAATTTCTCCATCCTTAACTCAACCATAACACCTATAAATAGGAGTCTACTATTCCTTTTCAAAACACAACAAAAACTTTGAAATACTTTAGAAAAACAAAAATTGAAGTTTCCTCTCTCTAACATGGTTCCTCTCTCTTTAGGATAGCATCCCCTACGATGTTTGTTAACGAAAACCACCACCATCAAATTTTATGAGTCGATCGAGCAGACTCTAAGTCGACCAAGACGAAGTGAGCCGACTGAACCAAAGTGAGTCGACTTCAAGCCGAAGTGAGCCGACTAAATCGAAGTGAGCCGATCCAAGCCGAAGTGAGCCGACTGAGCCGAAGTGAGCCGATTCAAGCTGAAGTGAGCTGAAGTGAGTCAACCAAGCCGAAGTGAGCCAATCGAGCTGATCCAAGCCGAAGTGAGCCAACCGAACCAAAGTGAGCCAACTTCAAGCCGACCTTCTTCTTCTTTTTTTTAAATTCATTTGTTTATTTGTAAATATTATAAATGAGAAAAAGAAAGAAGAAAGAGAAGGAAAAACAAAAAGAGGAAAAGAAAAAAAAAGAGAAAGGAAGTAGTCTATTTATTTATTTTAATAGAAATAAATAGAATAATTATAGAAAAAATAAAAATAAATAAATAGGTTAGTATAAAAAAAAATCGTTTTGACACTTAGAAAAATTAATTTTTCTAAAAATAAATGAAAATAAATGAATCATTTTTTTTTAAATTAGAATCATTTAGAATTTTTAAAAATAAAATCCAATTTAAAACCCTTTATAATCTTTTCTCAAATCAACTTAAAATGGGTAAAAACGTAAACCCGACAATTTTTCCAAAGTTAAAATCAATCAATCTATTATATTTTTATTAAAAGAACTACATACGTCTGATCCCGAATAGTTAGTACATAGACATCTGTACGTAAGTATGTACGTAAGTACGAGGCAACTTAAAATGTGAAAGTTTTATTTTTTCCCTTTTTAGATATTTATGTGAATTGATCAATTTAGTCGCATGTATTATAATTAGTTGTTTTTACAAATTAAAAATGATATATTTGAAAAGCGAAGTTAAATTCAGAAAGTTAAAAAGTGGTGCCTGTTTAAGATTTAATAAATTAATCCCCGGACCCAAATCTTTGGTTTTCAAAAAAGCTGTTTTACAAATTGATTTTTTTTTAATCGATAGACTAGTAGCTAGGTTATAGCCAATCCACCTAATTGGTTATAACTTAACCTTTTTTCTCTACTTTGGTTGGGTGGCGACTCCAAACCCTTTTTAAATTGAAAAAATGGTTTTCTTTAAACTCTGGTCGAGGATCAGTATTAAACTGGTAGGGTTTAATATTGATCGGCTTAAAAAAGACCTAGTATTATAAAAGAACCGGGAGAGCAAAAAACTAGGCTCGACACTTTCTTTTAAGCAATATATAGTTGAATCATTATATGAGGTGTGATTGAGATTTCACAATTTGATGAACAGATGCTGGCACCATGATACCCTTACTTAGAATCAATTCTTGATATTTTATGATGGGATCAGGTATTATGATAAATATATAATTGAAGTTGCTATAACAGGTGCCATGACAAATATGGTACTGATGTAAGGAAGCAAAATAATTGAGGAAGTAGTATATTGTGATTGTAATGAGTGGCTTCCCTTGGTAAATCCAATGACACTAATTCTAGAAAAGTTGAAGATTATTGAAATGATAGTAAGAGATTTGGAGCAAAAGTAGAAAGAAAGTTTTGAACAATAGAGTTCAACCATTTGAAGGTTGGAGACTCAATTACCATAGGCAGTAGAGCTCTTAACCACAACACTAGTGGCTATAAAGGAAAATTAGTTGCAAGAGAATCCCTAGAAAAAGAAGAAGGAATTAAATCCTTTTGAGTCTACTAAAGATGAGGAAAAACTAAAATGGTCGATGATTGTCTTTAGAGAATCACAAGTTAATTGCAACATTCAAGTAGCAAGAGAGATGAGAAAGGAAGAGAAACTAGCTTAGGAAGCAGTAGTTGAGAAGCTTACCAAGGTTAGGAAAGAAAGTTAAATCTCAGGAAACACTAGCTTCTACATCAAAATCAAGGAAAGAAGTGGTATAGCAAAATTGCATTTTGGAAGTGTATGAGTCTAATGTCAAGTAATGTATATCAACTGTACCTTATCCAAAACAGCTGAAGAAATAGAAAAATGATGAAGATTATGAGTCATTTTTAGAAATGTTTAAGGAGTTGGAAATTAATATTCCTTTGGTAGAGTTACTTGAGCAAATACCTCATTAGAAATGCTATTTGAAGGAAATTGTGGCTAAGAAAATGAAAATAAATGGGCTAGAAATAGTCATATTATCTCAAGCGTGTACTAAAGAGCTAAAGGATACCCTTTCCTTTAAGTTGAATGATTCAAGAAATTTCATTTTAGATTGCACTATAGGAGATTAAAATCTCAAGAATGCGTTTTCTAATATAGTTGTAAATATAAATGTGATGCCCTTCTCCTTAGCAAAGAAACTAGGATTTGGAGATGCAACTTAAAGAATTGAGATAACAATCTATTTGATTGATGGTTTCGTCAAAAGACCTAAGGGGGTAATTGAAGACGTATCCTTAAAAGAGGATAAGCTTATATTTCCAATAGACTTTATAGTCTTGGATATAAAAGAAGATATGGAAATTCCTATTATTCTAATCATCCATTCTTAGAAACAACTAGTTCTATAATTGAAATAAAATATAGTAAAATGGTATTGAGGGTCGGGAATAGTGAGCTACAAGTAAACATTACAACGTAGTAGAAAAAGAAATACGCTTAGGCTATTAAATCACATACATCATGGGACACTCCATTCGAAATGGCTTTTAACTCTAATGATGATCAAGAAGCTCTAGGAAATAGAAGAGGAATTAATAAAAAAAGGTGCCTCAAGGATTTCAACCTCCTTTGAAAAGGGAAGCAAGGAACATATAGCCAACAAATTAAACAAAAGCACTTATTAAGAGGCAACCTAGATCTCTTTAAAATTTTTGTATCCTGTACTTTACTTTGTATTATTTCATTTTGTTACTTCACTTGAAATTATTTTAGTTTCACAAATTACACTGAATTTTTGTTGTTTCTAATTATCTCATCTTTTTATGGTTTATGAGATGTTTGGATGGGAAAAAATTGGTTAAGGAAGGATTAGGAAAGTAGAGATAAGATAAAGGTTCGAGATGATTATGGGTCAAAATCTCACTCATGATTTAGGGAGTGATCCTCTTAGGTCACATGTAAGGATTGCGAAAGCAAGTTAAAAATCCAAGAGAATCATGGTAAAGATCACACCTATAATCTAGAATGTGAATCTTCAAGAGTAAAGGGAGATAAAAAGATTAGAGAGGTTCACGTACAAAATCACGATCAAGAACCTAACGTGAACTAAACCATAAATCTAACCATGGATAAATTGTTTTTCTTCCCTTACATTGTGTTTTCCACTGGATTTATCTCCTTCATTTATGTTTTGATTGTATGTGAATTTATTCTTTGTTTGATTTGTTAATTGTTTGCATAAACATAAAAATCTAACTGTTTTCTAAGACAAGGAGTATTTAAACTAAACATTGCATATTTGTATGTGTTTTCATAATCAGAGTATTTTTTTGAGTTTTCACACTCTATAATGTTCTTTCATGTTTTTTATATTGTGAATATGCTAAGTTAAAATTTATATGGGCCCTGACTTACATTGATTCATGTTATTTTGATATTCTAAGATTATGAAGTTAGAAACTAATTAATTATCTGTTTTAATTGTGTGGTTGAGTGAATTTGATTAGGTTTTAATGATGCTTTATTGATGCTATGTTAAAGTTTTCATGTTAGTTCTTTACACTTATAAAGTTTCATGAATAATACTATAATTCAAATGCAGGAGAGATGTACCTATAGCTATAAGATTGTGTTTTTCTTTTTTCTAAGAGCATGCTAAAAGATTAAGAGAGAGAGAGAGAGAAATTAGCTAGATGTACTTTCACAATTCAATTTGCTCTAATTTTATGTTGCTTTTTATTGAACTTGTCTTGTTTGCAGGTGGAACAACTTAGGAGTAGTTTAAGAGTAGTTTTAATTTGTAGTCTCATTTGATGCATTTTACTTTTTCTTTATTTTCTTTGTTTTTGTTTTGCAAGGTTTTAGAATTTTAATGATGTGTATGGAATCAAGCAACATTAATGGTAATTTCAAAATTTAGTGTTGAATCTTAAATCAAGGAAGTCTTAGTTTCCTTTATCTTGTTCTTTTATTTTTTTTCTCCTATTAATTTTAAGTTTTTATTGATTATTTGTATAGTGAGAACAATATACAAGATGAGTGTAAGAGAAAACTAGGAATGACATTGAAAAAATTGTCTACGAAAGCATTTGACGGGATCTAATTGGAGAGGCATATGGTATCTATTAAGGTTATTAAACTCATGATTTTACCTAAAATCCTTAGAAGGTTGGTAGAATAAAAATGTAGAATCGAAACATAAAAATGTAAGTTTTTACAATCTATGTGAAATAACTTTAAAAAATTGTAGATATGTTTATAGTAACTATTCAAAACTTCAACCACATTATAAAAATATAGAAATGAAGAAATTGAGTTCTTTTTTCATAAAATTTCTTAATAATATAATTTGACATGTATGAAACAAGGATAAAGAAAGTTGAAGCTAAACTTTTTACATTATAATTTAAAAAAAAACTATGAATTAAAGACAACTAAATATTTCAATTCATTTTAAATTATTGATGCTATAAATTGAAATATATAGTTTTCTTATATTAAAGCTGAAACTTAGATGAAGACTATGAATATAAAGTAAAAGACTAAGAGAGAGAGAAAGAGGAAAAAAGAAATTAAAACAAGATAGGGAAGATGATGCGATGCCTTAATAGTTGACGACTTATAAAAATTTAGATGTATTTTTTCATTTTTTAGCCCATTTAACTCAGATATGTAAAATTAGTAAGCTCGATCAAAAGTGTAAATTTCTACCAAGTCTATATATAAACTTGAATATAAACATAAGTTTTTAGTTGAAAATGATTTATGTATGATCACTCGAAAAGACTTCTAAAATTGTAAATTTGTATAATCATATGGGTAAAATTGTGATTTTGATAACTATGGCATGTATGTGTATTACATATTACCACCTAAGAAACCAAGTACGTATTATTTAACCCAATTTTAACTATTATTATTTTTTTTAGTTTGTAACCCAATTTTTTTTAGCTAGATGATGCATAAATAGTGCTTACATAAAATTTTCTTAATAACTATTGCATATTTTGAATGTTATTAGAAGCGAATGGTAGAATCTATGTAGGGCAAAGTTACATATTATTAAGCCTAGGATTCTAAGGTGTAAATAAAATAATAATATCGTTGGTTAAGCAATAGGCATATGCCATTTCTAAGCTTATTTAGATGTATACTTATCCCTTTTTCATCTTTAGAGCTTTATACTCTTAAGAAAATAAGTAGATGAAATTCGCATTCTCTAAATTCCTTGAAAAATCAAAATAGTTTAGGGCTAAAAATGCCCTTAGGGTAGGGGGTAGGTTTGTGGCAATGGTACACAAGTTGTCTAAGATGGCAAGGATCAACCTTGGTCCATCATAAAAGCAAGGTTTGAATCATCCTTGGTCCATCATAAGGCCAAAGTGAATGTAAAATCAAAGTAACTACGCTTAAACAAAACAATTAGATCAAATTAAAAAGAATTCCAACGATAATATATACTAAGGGGATGATCAAAAGAATAATTGATATAAATGTGCTTACTTTTGATTATGATGTTTAGTGAGATTGATGAGACACTTGTATACATACCAGCTAACTATAAGGATTGTACATAGTTTTTGCCCAATCACATAAAAAGGAATTAATTAAAGGATGAATCCTTGGTCAAACAGTGTAGGTAAACTTTGATTTATGTGGATTAATTATTGAATTCTAATATTTGCACTTTCTATGCATTAAGAAACTACCAATGAAGAGATTGTGTAAGTTGCAAAAAGTTTTAGTGAAGTTTTACAAGGTTGCATGGACTTACAAGGATTCGATCCTTAATTTACTTTGGGTTAAATGTGATTTTTCGTCAGTATCCTGAACAGTAATAGGTTGAATTAGTATTTCTTATCTTGATTCTTTCGTATTAATCCTTGACAAGGATTGATTGATTTACCTATCCTGTATGGAGAGATTTGATGAGTTTACAAATGCACTTTTTTTTTATTTGTAGTTGATTTATAATGATTTTATAAGATTTTGTAGGCATTTATATTGATTTTGATGTTTTATTTGTATATATTTTGAAGAAATTAAAGATTTTAGACAAAGTTTTGAAAGATTTGAAGATGATTTTCATGAGTTTTAAAGCCTTAAAAAGGATAACACCTATGAATAATGACTATGTATTGAAATCGCGAGAGAATAAGGAAGATATGATGGTTAGAGAGAACCATGAGTAAGAACACAGCCATGTTCTTAGGTGTAAACCTCTTATTTTAATCATTTGCAATTTTTGAATAAGGTTGTGATCTAGGATGTGAATATGACGTTTCTTGTGAATCTCCTTATTTTTTGATATATTTAAAGCTTAGAAGTTGCCTAAAGGCCTTGTAAACAAAATGAGACATTATGAAGAAAGACTTTATTATTCCTTTTCGTTAAATTAGATTAGGGTTAGAGAAAAACAACTTTTAGAGTAGATTATTCTCTCTTTTGTTTTTTTTTTTCGAAATTCGACATCGAGAATAATAAGAAGTGGTATTTGATATTGAATTAGGGATTAAAATTACTTACAAGTTAGTTTCATTCTTTTTAATATATTCTTGATTTGGATATTATTGTTCTTATTGTTTCTTTTATGTGCTGAATAGATATTGTTAATTGGATAGTTAGCAGTTAATGAATCTTATTTGTTAAAGTCCTTAATCCCTAATCACTAAAACATATATCTTGACTTTATTGGAATATATGTTAGGTAGGGTTTAGTTGTGAGACCTTTTTTAATTAATTATTGTGAACTGAATAATTTGGATTATAGAAGGACATAGCAATATACTTTTTAGTTCAATCAAAATTTAGGAATAAGATAGGATGAATTTAGTTTAATTTTGGTCTAATGATGGAGAGGATAAATTAATTAATCCTAGTTAACTATTCACTTCATGATAAGGAATTTCACTTAGAGCTTAATTGAATTAAAACTAAACCTGTTAAAGATATTACATTAACTGGTTTTCTAATTATCCATTTTATAATTGAATCATTTAAAGATGTTAAACATTGCAAATTATTTTGTTAGATTAGTTTTTAGAATTTAATTATTTAATAAATCTTTGATTTTATTTGCTTTGGATTTAGCTTTAACTAATACTATTACAAGTTAGTGAGCAATCTTTATGGGTTTGACTTGGTTCTTACTAGTTATTTATGTAAATGCGATATAGTATACTCATTAACAAGAATATGCTTTTGTTATAAAAAATAGAGTTAGGTGAAGTGTGATGTTTCTAATAAGAATACCTCTCACTATAATGTTTGAATAGTGTAAAAAGCACTTCATGCAAACATTACATTTCTAATATTTTTTTTTTTTCAAAATGAAAAGAGTTGCGTAGAAATTAATGCATCTAGACAAAGTATATGGAAATTTGTATATGGATAATTATGACATTTTAACAAGAATTGGATACTCTCCAATCTTGTGATAATCAACATCTAGATTACGGAGGCAAATCTTCTAAGTCAAGCCTTTGGCCTATTTATTTCGTGACAATGTATTGATGTTGAGTCATTTATGTCAATCAACTCTATTATTCCACGGTTATCCCAATTGGTTGGTTGGTACATCCGATATAAATGTTTTTTAGTAGCATACATAGACAGCAATGTTGTTCGGCCGAAAAAAAAAAAAAAAAAAAGACAGAAATGTTGACTAAATGGCTCGTAAGGTATGACGTGTCTATCCCAGTTTCATTTATGACCATAAATCTTGGATCTAATTGTAATTTTAAGCCATGATGAAGAAAGATCATGGCAAGTCGTCTTCTATCACTTTCAGTCGGACTCTGTTACTTGCTGATTAAAAATAGATCTTGTCAAACTGCATCATTTTCACTTTATAGATCATCAAATTTACATTATAAAATAAAAATTTTAAAAATTATTAGAAACCATTACGGTGAAAAAAAAAAAAAGAAATTTTTTTTCACGACACAAGAGATCTCAGATTTTTAGACAGTGCACTTCATCTAAACATCTCACTGTAGGGTTTTAAAAGAGTGAAACACTTCATCCAAACAATGCATTTAGAACGGATAGAATTGCATAGAAATTTGCGTCTAGACATGGTATATAAAAATTTGCATAAGGATAATTGACATTTTAATAAGAATTGGATATTCTCTAATCTATCGATAGTCAACATGGAGGCTATGGAGGTAAATCATCTAAGTCAAGCCTTGTCTTCGTATTTATTTCATGACAATGCATTGATGATGAGTCGTTTAAGTCAGTCAACTCAATTATTCCACAATACTCCTAGTTGGTTAGTTAGGTACATCAGATATAAATATTTTTAAGCAGCAAATATAGATAGCAATGCTGACTAAATGGCTCCTAGGATATGATGTGTCTATCTCAGTTTCATTTGTGACTATAAATCTTGGATTTAATCGTAATTTTAAGCCAACTAATGAAGAAAGATAATGGCAAGTCTTCTTCTATCATTTTCTTCTGTTTCTTCCTACATCATTTCCACTATATAAATCATCGAATTTCCTTTATAAAATGAAATTTTAAAAAATGATTACAAACCATTACAGTAAAAAGAAAAATTGAAAAGAAAAAATTTTCATGACATAAGAGATCTCAAATTTTTTTAATGGTGCACTTCATCCATGCATCTCACTATGACGTTATAATATTGTAATGAACACTTATCCAAACAATGCGTTTCTAATAATTTGTTTCAGAATATAGAAATTAATGCATCTAGACAGAGTACATAGAAATTTGTTTAAGGATAATTATGACATTTTAATAAGAATTGGATATTCTCTAGCCTTGCGAAAATTAACATATAAACTACGGAGGCAAATCATCTAAGTCAAGCCTTTGGCTTCCGATTTATTTTATGACAATGCATTGAAGTTGAGTCATTTAAGTTAGTCAACCCTATTATTCCACGATACTCCTAGTTGGTTGGTTACGGAAATCAGATGTAAATGTTTTTTAGCAGCATATACCGACAGCAATGCCGACTAAATGAGTCCTAGGAAATGATGTGTCTATTTAGTTTCATTTGTCACCATAAATCTTGGATCTAATTGTAATTTTAAGCCAAGTGATGAAGAAAGGTCATTGCAAGTCTTCTTCTATCATTTTCTTCAGTAGGACTCAGTTACTTGCCGATTAAGAATAGACCTTGCCTTCAAGCATCATTTCCACTTTATAAATCATCAAATTTCCTTTACAAAATAAAATTTTAAAAAAATTATAAGAAACCATTACAATAAAAATAAAAATAAAAAATAAAAAAAAATTTCACAAGTTAAGCGATCTCAGATTTTTCGACAGTTGCACTTCATCCATACATCTCACTGCGACGTTTTAACAGTGTAAAAAACACTTCATCCAAACATTGCGTTTTTAATAATTTTATTTAGAACGAAAAGAGTTGAATAGAAATTAATGCATCTGGATAGAGTAAAATTTGTGTAAGGATAATTATGATATTTTGATAATAATAAGATATTCTCCAATCGTATGAAAATCAACATTTATATAGAGGCAAATCATCTAAGTCAAGCCTTTGGCTTAGTATTTATTTCATGACAATGAATTGATGTAGAGTTGTTTTAGTCAGTTAACTCTATTATTCCATAATACTGCTAGTTGGCTGGTTAGGTACATCAAATATAAATGTTTTTTAGCAGCATATATGGCAGCAATATTGACTAAATGGCTCCTAGGATATGATATGTCCATCTCTGTTTCATTTGCGACCATAAATCTTGGATCTAATTGTAATCGTAAGCTAGATGATGAAGAAAGATCATAGCAAGTCTTCTTACATCATTTTCTTCGGTAGGACTTTGTTACTTGTTGATTAAAAGTAGGTCTTGTCTTCTTGCATCATTTCCACTTAATAAATCATCAAATTTCCTTTATAAAATAAAAATAAAAAGATTATTTGAAACCATAATGGTAAAAATAAAATTTAAAAAGAATTTTTTTTTCACAACTTAAGAGATTTGAGCATTTTTGACAGCGCACTTCATCGATACATCTCATTGTGGTGTTTTAATATTGTAAACAATACTTCATCCAACCATTTTGCTTCTAATAAATGTATATGTATATATATATATATATTATATATATTTTCCAGAACCGAAAGAGTTGCATAGAAATTAATGCATCTGGAGATAGTACATAGACATTTGTTTAAGGATAATTATGACATTTTAAAATTAGTTGGACCATTTGCACCACAAAACTATGGTAGGAGTTGGTAATTGTTTCTACAGGGACATTAGCATGATTTAAAAGTATTTGTAGTACGTATTAAAAATTGTAACTCTTACCTGAATTTGTTAAAAAAAAATTTCACAATTTCGGAAAATTTACAACTCGAGAAAGTTTCGAAAGTCATATTTTGTATAGCTTCAATTTAAAGTTTGCAATATTGCTTAAAATTTTTTTTTAACTTACTTTATCGAAAATGGATCCTCTAAAATATTTTAGATAAAGTTATAAATTCAATAGTTAAGATTGATTTAAATTTTGAAATATCAAATGATATTATTATGATGTTATTTTTTTTTTCTATAATATAAACTATTAATTATATGTGTCTACATCTTAAGAAAATAATTTCAGAAAAAAATTTAAGAAAGTAATTTTAGAGGATTCACATGTAGGATCTCTTTTAAAAAGGAAAAAAAAAAAAGAAAAAAGAAAAGTTCATAGATGTACTTTAAAAGTCTATAACATCGGGCTGACTCCATATTTGCTTCTGGAAAAATAAATTTATATTTATATTCTCAAAAAAGAAAATGCTATTAAATTCGTAACATTACTTTAAAGTCCGTGGGACTACTTCTGGAAAGGAAAGATTTTTGAAAACCGATTTATCTTAACGCAATTTTCCTTAATAATTGTAACTGTCTTGTAGGAAAAAGTTTTGTGAATCTGCTCTCAGTTATTCTAACACTGTTTTGTCTGTGGTATTAGAATGCAAGACATTTTTAATACATTAAATTTCAAATAAAAGTATATATTGGTTGTTTAAATTATGAAGAACAGTGAAAACCTTTGCAGTCAAATGATATGAATAATAATCTCTCAATGAGATCGATTAGGTTTGATTCTCCACTTTTTTACATTTTGTTGTAACTGTATTTGGCAGAAAAAAAAAAAAAAAAGTAACTATGAAGGGTGTAAGAAAAGTTTATATTTTATGTGAGACAAATTGAGCGAAATTATCTTGGATAGTAATATAAAGACATATACCTCTTTTTAGGATTGGTAATTTGGCGCCTCATTTCACAACCTAGCAAGACACAACATAAAATGGTTATAAAAATGCCTGTAGGATTAATAAATAAGCCAAACTTGTTTTAATTTATTTATAAAAGTGATCACGTTTGGTCCAACACTTAAACCCCTTTTATAAATTAAGATTTTTAATATTATTGTTCTGTATATTGCAAAGAGATAAAAATAATATTTGGCAAAAAGAAAGAAATGAAAATAACAATAATAAGAGAGAGAGAGAGTTTTATACTCCACTTCCACTTACTCTAGTCCCTGCTTTAGTGTCTGATTCTACCCCTCTTTCTCTCGCCCAGTCTCGGTTTCATCCACCGCTATTAACTTATTATTTTTGTCTACTTTGA
Organism: Lumnitzera racemosa; assembly: GCA_024138005.1. Lineage (NCBI taxonomy): Eukaryota > Viridiplantae > Streptophyta > Magnoliopsida > Myrtales > Combretaceae > Lumnitzera > Lumnitzera racemosa. The sequence continues at coordinate 18,646,435 of JAMXBC010000009.1, forward strand.
TTCTAGTTCTAGTAGGAACAACGCTCAACTTTTGACTTTGTTTTACTTTTAAATTTCTGGCATTCTAAAATTAAAACATAATATGTTTATATATATATATATATGGAAACGCGCATATGTGATATGCATGTAAAACAAAAAAATAATCACTAGACTAATTGAATAAAATATAAAATAGCTATGAAAATAAAATTAGTAGCGAATAGCATGACATTAAAAGTATTTTCATAACCAATAAGTGATCAATTCCATTTTTCCCAAATATTTGGAAAATAATATGAGACCATCAATGTTTCTTTTTATCAATTATGACATTTCTTCATCATACTTTGGTCCAACAATATGATTAAAAAGACAATGATGATATGATCAATTCTATTTTGCTTTATAAGAATAAACGATCCACAATTGGAAGTACATCAAAAAGATTCAAAAAATTAATATGTAAAAAATTGTGCAGTCAAATCTATTTTCACCATGAGAGCTTTATTAGAAGGAAAGTGCGAAATCACAATATCTACTAAAATACTACCAGTAAAATTCAAATCAAGAGGTTGATCACTTCATAAGCAAGAACCAAGCAATGTAATAAATAATTAAATAACCTTTATTTCTAAATAACATGTAAGTAAATTTTACAAATAGTTTAATAATCATCACTCTAGTTACCACATAACATATTAAAAATGTAGTTGGAAGAGAAGTAATGGGATTTGTATATTTCAATGAAAAAGACTTGCAATCTGTATCAAGTTCCTGGGTATAGCCTTACAAGAAGATCATCCTATTATCTTTTATATGTTTAGGAACTTGAAACCTAGGGTTATCATAAAATCTTTAGTCATATCTTCTAATATCTTTCAATATCCTAAATAAATCTTCATTAAAAAATTTCATTCTCACGTACTTCTAAAATAAAACTCTAAACGGGTTCTCCAATAGAAGTTATTTATTTGTCATAAGCTGTTTAAGTTTAGACATAACTTATTTAGAAGTCAATGCTAGCAAACTCCATCCAAAATGTTTAGTCCATTTACAAATTTCCTTTGACATTACGCTTTATCTTTTGAACCGTTCTTTTTTTTTTCCCCTCCTCTTTCTTTCTTATAAGAGATTGTCAAACTTTTTTGTTGTTATTAGAATCTCTACACTCAATTGATATATCAATAAATTATACGAAAATGATTTGTTATCATTGAAAGACTTTCCAGAGAACTCAATAGAGATATACAGAACTTCTATTGATGGCCTGATTTCTTAAGTTCTTTGAAAAAGCTGCACTTTTAAATGGGAAAGCGTAACCGAATGTGCCTTTAAAATCATTTTATGCCTAGTCACTATTGGCATATCCTAGGATTCCTTGCTTTCTTTTAATGTAATCCATATATAACCAAAAGTTTCCTTGATGTACCTTTAAACTCTTTTATTTGAACCAAAATGAATTAACTTGGCAATTGCATGAGACTTGATAAGAAGCTTGTAGAGAACATTAACTTTGGCCTTATGGTAGATAAATAGAGCAACCTACCAATTAAGCTTCTGTATACAGAAGCATTTGCCTTATTGCTTTCTTTATTCATCAATAGCTACTCATTCATAACCAATGAAATAGCCACTCATTTGCATCTTTTGACGTGTAATTTCTTTATAAAATACTCAGTATTCTTTCATGTCGTGCTTTAAGGGGTTTCCTCATCTTAACAACCTGCCATGCACTACATAGGAGCATAGGAACAATATAACTATTGTCTAGAACTTCACAACAATATACAATGCATCATTACTCTAGGTTACACTAATAGGCCACACAATTTTGTCAAACATCAAAATAAACACATGCAAAAAAAATGTAACTCATAACATATTAATAAATGAAAGTCTGGGTATGCCATAAATAGCAAACAATAGTAGTCTATAATAGATAAATCATTTATTATTTCCATTACATCTCACTCCTATAGTCTAAATATATATTATGACACAAATAAAGAAAGGTAAAGAAAACATGGCTTCTCTTGAATAAAGCTACTCTTCTAGTAACTCTATGATCATTCACTACAAGTAAGTCCTATCTGAATTGATCCAATAAAAAACCTATAAGATTAAGAACATATGGGGTCTTAAACAACAACTAGCTTAATAAGACATACCTCATATTGCATACATAAATAAAATCAAGTAAGTTATCATATCATATGAATGTAACATTATATACGACTATCTAAAAGCTGTGTACAATACATATTTAATGCCCTTCGATACATAGGATTACAAAATAAGTATCAGCATAATAGCTCTAAATTCCAATCTCTTCAAGCAATGCCCTTCACCTATAGATGGATTATTATTATTATTATTGTTATATAAAATATTGTAGGCATAAAGCATTGACATGGCTTTTAAAACATTAAGTCTTATAACACATATATGCCTAAGAGTATGGATGTATCCTTAAGCGGTGCATTGCAAGACTATACTCTAATCTAATTATGACATTTCCCGATTTCACATAATTTTCAGATGTCAAGGCAAGGTAATAGACGAAGCATAATTTTCCTATGGCCTCTTTATGTCCCTACAAAATATTAATGGCTTATTCTATATGATCATGTAATGTGTGTATAATTGTAAGTTTTAAGTTAAATAGTTATTAATTACAAGGTGATCAATAAATCACAATAGATGCATAACAATAATGATGAAATTGAAAAATGATATGGCGTCTAATTTCTTATTTCATATAATTTGAAGCATTTCACATAAAACAGCAAGCAATAATATGCACATGCATTCCCCATATGTCCCTAAACAATCCAGTTCATGTTATGTATAAGTTTAGTGGTACTATACTTCAAACACAAATAAGACAATCACAAAGAGTACTCGATCATAGATCTACTAATCAGGGTAGTCTCTAGGTAAGTTTGATGTAAAATCAAGTTCATATATTAATAAAAGAGACATGGTAAGCTCTTAAATATAAGAAGAATCAAATTAGCTAAAATAGCTATCAAAAGTTCACTTACTTTTATGGTAATATGATGAGCCCCAATGCATTGACCTGATGTTGATAAGCTCTAGTTAAATCAATTACTAAGTTTTAGGGTATAATGAATACCTTTGTATGAGCTATTTATGTGCCTAATACTTATTTATGAGCTCTTAATGTGTTAAAGACCTACTAAAGAGCTCCTATGAAGACCTGTTTGATAACTCTTCTTGTAAAGACCTTCTTAAGAGCTCTTCATGTGAAGAATTTTTTACTAGCTCATATAAAAACCTTTTAAAGAGCTCAAACAAAAACCTATTTATGGGCATCTCTATTAGGGACATTGTCACCTATTGATCATCAATGTACCCCCTAAGATTCTATTACTACTGGGCCTTAAGCTGAGCCACGTATAAACACAGCAATTAAGAGTCCATTATTGATTAGTCTGTTTTCAATTAACTATTCTAACAACCATAACCAACAAACATGTATTGCGTACTTAGATAACTTGATTCAAACTGGATAGTATTATCAGTAGTAAGGGAACCGGTAATAACAAAGGAATACTAAACTTAAGATTCTATATAATCCTTTGTTAGTTCCTTAAACTAGTTAATCTTAGGTTATTAAGTTGATTATAACTAACTTAGAATGTAAATTTTGAAGGAGAAACATGATTGGGATTCACGTCTAAGATCATAGCGATGGTCCTTGGCCATGTTCCTTACTAAACTTTGTCTATGATGATCATGGTCAGGGTCATGCCCATGATCTTAGATCGTACTCCTCTCATCCACTCAACTTCTTCTCATAAAACACGACTAATGTAAAAACTCAAAATTACAAGCGATCTACAATTAGAACCCTACGTATGTTTTTTACTGCATTCCATTTATTTTGTAAAAACCATTCTGTTTTCATTCCACAAAACTCTAAACTCCAACTTCTAAAACAAAATCATAACTCATAATATCATAAAACTTGTTCCTTTCACTTTTTAGAAATTAATCATCAATTAAATACATTCTTTTATATGTACTTGGACTTTTCGTGAGATCTTGCAAAACCCTTGATTCTTGCAACCTCCATAACCACCAACACTTAGCCCTATACAATAATCTAATTATAATTCAAAAAGAAGAGTAACGTCTTGATTTTAATGCTTACCTTTATCTTTTAATTCTTTTTCCTACAACAAAATCCTTGCTCTCTATTTGATGTTGACAATGCACCACGATTCTACATCCCTAATGATATTAACCTCTTATCTAATTATCATAATCATAAAGAAACAAAAGGGTAGAATATCTAATAGTTAGGAAAATGTGTAGGATTAATCAACTATTTGGAGAATAGCTCCTTTTGTTGCTAGTGTGTAAATGTGGCAAATAATAAAGAAGAACTTTTAAGTTAAGTTAAAACTTACAACCCTAGACCTTAGTAATTCCTATCATACTATCGATTTAAATTATGACTTTACAATACTTCTCGCCATTTATTTTATGAGCCTTCTTATATTATTTACAATTAACATGAATTTTTAAGGTGTTAAATCCTACCCCCTTTAAAGAAACTTTTTCCCTTGAAAGTTTACCTGTTTTTTGGATTAACTATAGGTATTTCTTCCTCTAGCTTTCAACTAGTTTCTCATTCGGGGTGATTTACCCATTACACCTTACACATATGGTATTTTTCTTCTTCTTAACTGTTGGACCTCGGTATCGACTGTCTTTATAGGTCCCTCTATTGTTGACCAATTTGGTTGTAACTCCAACTATTCTAATAGTACCATTAGATCATTTACATTGAGTTTCACTCTAAGCCCCCTCTTAGTCTTTATTGGATACATATTTCTTTAGCATTGACACATGGAACGCATCATGTACCCATGCTAAGCTAGGTGGCAAAGCTAACTTCACCATCAAAACTTTACCTCGGTTGCACTTTAAGACTCTTCTTAATCTTTATCAGGTACATTTCTTCAATATTGACACATGGAATACATCATATACCTATGCTACGTTAGGTGACAAAGCTAACTTGTATGCAAACTTACCAATTTTCTCTATTATCTCAAATGATCTAACGTACCTAGGACTTAGCTTCCCTCTCAACTTAAATCTAACAACACCTTTCATAGATAATATTTTTAATAACACCTTAGCTCCAACATTAAACTCTAAAGGATGCCATTTCGAGTTAACATAACTCTATTTTCTACTTTGGGTAGCTTGCATATGCTACTTAATTACTTGTACCCTATCCATAGCCTCTCATACTAACTTTTGTCCTAAGAGCTACCTCTCCCTAACTTCATCTTAGTGTAAAGGAGACCTACACTTTCTTTTATATAGTCTCATATGCAGCTATTTGTATTATCACTAGATAATCTTTATTATAAGCAAAATCCACTAAAGGCAAGTGTTTATCTCGATTTCCCTAAAGTCTAAAACATATGCCCTTAAGATATCTTCTAACACCTGTATGGTCCTTTTGGACTACTTGTTTGTTTGAGGATAGAATGATGTATTAAATTATAGTTTGGTTCCTAAAGTCTTCTACAAACTTTTCCAAAACCTACTTACGAATCAATTGTCCTTATTAGAAGTAATCATCATTGGTACACTATGTAATCTCATTATCTCATTCATGTGCAATTTGGCTAGCCTTTCTACGGTATAGTTTAGCTAAATGGGTATGGAATAAGCTATCTTAGTCAACGTGTCAACCATTACCTATGTAGTATGATGCTTTTCCTTAGTCTTAGGTAAATGTGTAACGAAGTCCATCATCACATGCTCCACTTCCACTCTGGTATAGGAAGCTACTGTAGCTCTCTTCCTGGCTTCTAGTGTTCAATCTTCACCATCTGATGGGTTGTACACCTAGAAACATACTCAGCAATCTCTTGCTTCATATTATTTCACTAATAGTGGTTTTTCAAGTACTTATACATCTTAGTGCTATCGGAATGCATTGAATAACTAGAATAATGGGCTTCTCGTAGGATCTCATTTTTCGACTTTTCATCATTAGGTACGCATAGTTTGTTCCCATACCTGAGGATTCCTTTTTCATCAATATTAAATTTAGTGGCCTTGGCTTGTTCTACTATGCCCTTGATTTCTTGAATATTGACATCTTTAGCCTATACAGCCTCATTCTTTCCACTAATGTTGGTTGAATGCGTAGCCTTGCTAACTTAGCTCTAACTTCTTAAGTGAGGACCTCTAGTTCTAACCTAAGCATATCTTACAACAACGTTTTTTGGGAGGTAATGAGTGTAGCAATATTTCCCTTTTTCTTACTAAGAGCGTTTGCTACAACATTAGCTTTTCTAAGTTGGTACAAAATATCTACATCATAGTCCTTAATTAGCTTTAACTATCATCTTTCTCACATGTTTAACTACCTTTGTGTGAAAACGTACTTTAAACTTTTATGTCTTGTACATACGTTATACTTCTCAGCGTACAAATAATGTCTCCATAGCCTTAACGCTAAGACCATTGTTGCTAACACCAAATCATGGGTTAGATAGTTCCTTTCATAAGGCTTCAATAGACAAGAGTCATAAGCGGTCACTCACCCGTCTTATATTAAAACATACCTTAATCCTTAGCATAATGCATAACTATATATCATATACTCTTTTCCATTATAGGGTAGTGTTAGATTTGGTGTTGATACAAGCTTCTCTTTCAATCTCAACAAACTGGCTTCACATGGTGAATGGTGCATCTATCTTGGAGAAGTCTTCAACAAAGTGCCTATAGTAAGTGGTTATCCCTATGAAATTTTGAATCTCAATAGTTGATTATGGTTGGGGATAATCTATTAAAGGCTTTACCTTCTTTAAGTTAACTAAAATACCATCCTTATGTACGACATACCCTAAAAAGGATATCTCTTCTAACCAAAATTTATACTTTGAATTTAGCATACAGCTTCCCAATTGGTAACCTCTTTAATATTAGCCTCAAGTGCTTTGCATTCTCTTCTTTACTCTTTGAATTGATTAATATGTTATCAATAAAGATAACTATAAACTTATCAAGGAATTCTTTAAAGACCCTATTCATCAAATCTATGAATGTCATTAGTGCATTTGTTAAGCTAAACAACATTACTAAGAATTCAAAACCCATACTGTGTTCTAAAGGTCATCTTCTAAATTTCTTCTTTCTTAATTCTCAGTTAGTGATACCCTAACCTTAAGTCAATTTTAAAAAATACTAAGCTCCCTGTAGTTGATCAAATAGATTATCAATTCTGGGTAGAGGGTATTTATTATTGATTGTTACCTTGTTCAACTCCCATATTACTATCCTTTTTCTTGATAAAGAGAATCGATGCTCCCAATGGTGATGCACTCGGTTTGATAAAACCTTTACTCTACAATTCCTCTAAGTGTAACCTTAGCTCCTCCAACTCCACCAATGCCATCCTATAAGATAGCTTACAATCAAAGCTGTACCTAACATTACATCAATACTAAATTCTATTTCCCTAGTTAGGGGTAAATCGGGTAAATTTTAGGAAATACTTCTACAAACTATTTTACCATAGTGATGGATTGCCGTCTTCTGGCCCTCTTACACGCACACGCCTTTAAGGCCTTTAGTCTCTCACTGGAAGGATTCTTTCTTGTCAGCCTACTGAAGACGAAACATAATACATAGAAGAACAATGGTGGAACTCCATAAGAACTCAACGCAGATACACCTTACTCTGTTCTGACACTGTACTATTTTTTCTTTTTCTCCATTTGTCCTATTTACTCCTTATGTACATATAAGGAATCCTTTTCTTCTTTATCCTTTTTTTTAATTTTCCTTATTTATAATGTTATCCTAAGGACTTACTATAAATAATCTCTTTCCTCTCTAGCCGAAACATCTTACGTTCCTCTCAGATATTGAATATACTTTTTTATTGTGAGATACCCCTCTCCAAGTACAATCTCTTTACACTCTTATCTAATCTTGCCAAGTAACTCGAGATTAATCATGAGTGAACCTTGACATTAGCTTGTTCGTCATATCAAGTGAAGTGTTGAGTGATGTTGTGTTTGTTGGTGAGTCGCATTCTTTAAGGAGCTTCACGTAAGCTATTATGTTTTTCAACTTCTTCACTACATTTTCTTCATTATTACAAAAGACCCATTTGGCTCCCATTCCCTACAGTAACCCTTAGTAATTATTAAGCTCCTAGGTACATCATATAATCCTCGTATCAATACTTAAGGTTGTGACCAAAAGATATGTCGAAGTAATTCCTACTAGTGTGTTGTTTTAATATACTGTCTTTTATTGGAAGAACAGAGTTAGTTCACAACTCACTGTTTGATTCATATTTTCTAAGTATGGTAATTTCTTATGTGAGTAGAGTGTTTTCTGAAGCTTTATATTGAGAATGTCATATCTTAGTGTTCAAGGAGAAATTAATGATGTCGAGAGTGATACTTATGATTGTGGTCATGTTACCCAACAAATCCTATGAACTACTAATGATTAGATACAAGATCTTGCTACTGTTGTCGCCAATCAGTTTGTTTCTATACAAAGGTTCATAGAGATTGGACCTTAAGAAAGAATTATTATTGAATAAGGTTAAGAAGTGAGAGAAAGGCTGAAAAGGCAGATGGATGAGCAACGAGTGCCAAAACCAATTAATATGAACCAAGCTCCACCTCGACATGCTGATAAAGTTGTTAGAAGGAGACTAGAGTTGGATGAAGTTGAAGAGTATGATGAAGGGGGCTAAAATGATGGAATTGAAGAGCATGAGCTTAGAGCTCCTAGAGGAACTTAACACCTTAAAGTACAGAATTTGAACTTGAATGGGTTCAGTAGTATTGATGACTACTTAGATTGAGAGGAGAAGATCAAAAAGATGTTCGGCTCTTATGACTATGAGGATGTTGTTCATATTAGAGTAGTTGTACTAGAGTTTTTTAGATATGTAGTAATGTAAACCGCATAAATTTAGTTTTTTGAGTATCGAGTCGATTCAAGTAATATAGGCATTTATCTTAAGTCAACGAAGTTGATAAACTTAAAGTTGATTCAAATTTTAAACTAGAATATAATATGAATGAGAAAAACTTTAAAAATCTTGATTGAAACTTTAATTACTTATAAAAATCCTAAATCTGACGTAGATGTAAATGCCTGATATTGAAATTGAATTTGATAAAAACCTTAAAACTATAAACTAAAGATTACAAAATGAATAATTATATTCTAAAAGTATTTAAACTCTAATAGAATACAGTTATCAATCAACATGTGTAATCATGTAAAATTGTTAATGAACAAGTTGAGATAACTCACAAATATTATAAACACAACGAATAACAATTTAATTAATAAGTTTTATAAAATTTCAAATATTATTTCATAATTATTATTAAATCTACAATTTTACATCTGGAATTACGATTCTTAATTTTTTTCCCTTTTTCCTTTCTTTAGTTTTTCCTTTTTTACATGATTTTTTTTCTTTTCCTTCTTCTAGACTTTTTCAACGAACCCATGTGATGAATTAATTGGCTAAGATTAAAAAGGATAAGTTAGGTGTCTAATCACCTTATCTCAACTCTTATCTTGGTTAGTTTGACTTTTCTCATTTTCCTTCTTTCTACCCTTTAGTCTGCTGCATGTGCACTCATTTTTCTTTCAATTTTCTTATTCAAAACACACGCGCTTTCTTTTTCCCAAGCAAACCATAAACCCTTCCCATACTCCTTATTTATTTTTATTTTATTTATTTCCTTTCATCTTGACTCAACAAAGTGTAGAAGAAGAAGAAGAAAAAGCTTTAGGATCAACAAGTCTTCAAGTTATAAGAAGAATACTTAACTAGAGTTTTTAATGTATTTATTAGTTTACATGTACTTTTGTTATATATATAAATTTCGTAGAAAATACGTGTATTTAGAGAATATATGATATAGTTGAATTTGTAAATTCTTTTCATTGTATTAAAATTATTTATACATATAATAAGATTATATGAAAAGTTAGTATTTTATCATGTATATGTGTTCATATATGTATTAAATACTTAAGTATATATTTATTTATACATATATGTTATAATTAATTATGTTAGTATATGGTATAAAGAGATTATGTATATGTATATATACGTATATAGTAGTTATATTTATTTATTTTCATTATTTATAAATATATATGTACATGTGTCCGGTTATATATGTATTTATGGTGTATAAATACATATGTATATTAAATGCATATACATATGGTATATATAGGTTTATAAAGTTACATATGTATATATATATATATATATATATATATAAACAAGATAAAAAAAAACTAAAGTATATAAGTGTACGTATAGGTATAAAAATACATATACTAGTAGTATATTATGGTATAAGTACATTTATATACCTAAATAATATATATACAATATACTAAAATACCAAATTATTAAATAAAGTAACATATATATAAATACATATGCATGCCGTAGGTTTAAGAAAAAGAATTGGGTAAATTTACAAAATTTAATAAAATATAATAATAGATATATAAATATATAAATATTAAGTAAAATACAAAATTGGAAAATATGAAAAATTCAAAAAAGTGACATGTGGAACATACATAAGGTACCATGTCAGCATCTTACAATTTTAATTAAATTCATAATTATTAATGATAAGAAAATAAGTAAATAGTTAGGAAATTACTAAAGTAGCAAAAAGTGTATTAAATAAGTATTTAACCTTAAAAATAGCAAAATAAGCAAATTGTTATAAAATAGACTTAAAAATAAGAAATTATAAAAATATAAAATTTAGATGTTTATTAAATCATAAATCTCTAAAGAAAAGCTAAAAATAATAATTTATAAATATTTAAGTTAAAATGATAAAATTCATGATATTTTTAAATCATTATGAAAAAACACTGGTTATAACATCCAAAACGGATCCCCATTATATGAAAGTACATCTAAAAACAATAAAAAGTGATTATAAATTCATAAAAATTCGAGTTAAAATAAAAAAAGTTACATACGATTAAAAATTTAAATTAAATCGAGAAAAATATGTAGAAGATTTAAGTTAAACCATGTTCATGCCATACTTAAATTATAGTGGGAAATTAGGAAAATAATGATAGTTATTTAAGTAATTAGGAAACTTAGTTTTTCAAAATACTTATAAGTTTTATTATCTTTTACGTACCTGATTATTGAGATATGGAAATCCTAAAGGCTTGAAGAATGTGTGTACTATATCACTTTCTTAAATTGGTAAATATAATTATTTGACTAAAATAACCAGTTATATTTATCGCATGTTTATGACCCAATTGGTATACTAATAGAGAGTGCTAGCTTTATAGATTTTTTATAGAAGTATTTTTTGAAAACATTTTTCCAATCTTAAATAATTTTTTTATGTGATTTCTATGAAGGCTCTTAATACCCATGAATAATATTCTTATCGTTAAGGTAAACCTAGCATAGTATCTCTAATGAATTGCGAGATGACTTACATATTTGTACCCGTAGGGTCTTAGATATATTTTGATAGTGAGAAAACTTGCTTTATATGCTCGAGTTGCCTTGCATATGATCGGTGGATGACCTTAGTTGGGATCTACCTATATTGATTGCTATTTCTCAACTAAGGTAATAGTTAAGTGTCGTTTAGAGAGACGGTGCCCTCAAGTAGCCTCGTACGGTTAAGGTAAGGTACTTCATATGGGTAAGTACGAAGGATAATCAACGTGATGTAAATCTACACCTTCCACAATTCTAGACTCCTATGGTTGTGTTGCTTGTATTTACTATGTCTGCATTCATTTTGCTTGTAGATAAATTACATGTGTGCTAATAATATTTGATAACTTGCTTGAATAATGGTGGTAAGGAACAAACTCACTAAGCCATGATTTACTCATTCTCCTATGGTTTCATTTGTAGATTCATTTAAGTTAGATTGGGATAAAACTTGAGTATAGAGTGCAAATTAAAGATATGTATCATAATGTTAGAGTTAATTAAGGAGTGTAAAGCTGGTATGAAAACATTTTATTTAGAAAATATTTATATATTAGGATTATGTATAATTTATCAATTCTTGTAATTTTTAAAGTCGTCTGACCCTATCTTATTATTTGGTAGGAGATACCGATTCTCTACAATCTTAATAGGTTGTAGAATGTTAGATAGGCATGGTTAATTATATTTTATAGTAAGTTTATTAATTAAAATTGAAAACCTTGGTGACTAATTATTTAGAGTCTTGTAATCTTTGATTTAGAAGACGGTTTTCGTAATTTGAGTGCACACATGATCGAAAAATTTTAGGCAACTCTACTAGGCTTATTTAGGCTCATGACAAGCAATGTGGTGGAAAAAACGAAAAAACTATAGAATGTATCCTAGAGAGCTGAATGTAAGATTTGAACGTGGAATGAAATGAAGAGACTTCTGAGGAGTAGATTTGTTAAAGGATACTATAAGTAAGACACATTTTGACGACTCTGAGACTTGAGAGTATGTCCAAGAACTCCAATTAGTCATGATTTGATGTGATGTCAATGAACCCGAGACCTATACTATAGCATGATCCATTTCTAGGCTTAGAATTAAAATTGGCAATATAGTGGAGTTACAAAGGATTGGAGTTCTAGATGAGGCCATCTAAGTAGAATAAAGAGTCAAAAGGCAAAGGTGAAGCCAAATTAGCCAAATGCCAAGTAGGTAACTCGGATTGCCAACTCGAAGTAGCATGTTGAGTCAACCTGTAAATCATCGAGTACAAAATAGTTCTGAGGTGGACCGCCGATGACAGATACCGAGCTGACCAGATGAAGTTGTGGCAAAGGCAAGGCCGAAGAGCTTGATGTAAACCTTACAAATTTAGTGTTTTAGGTAGCGAATCAATTTAAATATTATAAGTAATTACCTTAACTCAACGGAGTTGATAAATTTAAAACTAATTAAAATTTTAAGCTCAAACATAATATGAAGGATAAAAACCTTAAAATTTTGCTTGAAACCTAAATCGCATATGAAAACCCTAAACTCTATGTACGCATAAATACCTGAATTTGAACTCGAACTTGACAAAAATCCTAAAACTATAATTTTAAGCTTATAAAATGAATAATTGTACCCTACTAGCAATAAAACCTAATCGAATATAATTACCAATTAATATGCGTAACCACGTAAAATTATTAACGAACGTGTGGAGATAACTCCTAAATATTATAATTGTAACGGTTAATTATTAAATTAATAAATGTTATAAAAATTCAACATTATTTTATAATTAGTAAATTTATAAGTTTTATATTTAGAAAGTCCTAATTTTTCTTTTACTTCTTTTCTTTTTCCTTTTCTTCTCCAAAATTTTTTTCTTTGCCATGTGAACTTCCAGAGTCATGTACAACTGATGATGTATGTGTTTTATTTCACCATGTGCTAATTAATTTGCATAAAACAAATCCAATAGATAAGGGTCTTGTCTTGTCACTTAATGACCTTATCTTGTCTTGATTTTTTTCTTTTTTATTTTATAGCATTTTCTACCCTTTTTGTTTAGCCATTTACGTCTAGGATTAGGAAGCTAGCACACATAATTTTCCAACACAAAAGAAAAAAAAACACGACTTTTTCCACTTTCAAAACCATAAAACATTCCCTTTCTTTTTCCATTTTTTTTTCTTCTTGATTTCAAAGACCACAAGTAAAGCAAGAAGAAGAAGAAAGATCTTTGAGGATGCTAATCCAAGATATTACAAACGAAAAGTATTTAGTATGTATAATGTTTTAGTATTTCTTGTAAGTTATGATATGTATACATATAATATTATATGTACTCTTTTATGTACATGTATTATGTAAAATCTTATGTATTATAGGATTATATAATGAAAGTTATATGTATCTTGTTGTTTATGTAAGAAAGTTTATGTACATATATTAGGATTTATGAAAAATTAGTATTCTGTTATGTACATGTGTTCATATATGTATAAATCGTTAGATATAATTATATGTACTTATTTAGTCTAATGGATTATACAAGTATGTAGTACAAAAGGAATTATGTACATGTATATGTACGTATATAATAGTAGATATATTAGGTGTTTTCATTACATATTTATATGTATATGTGGTCATATATATATGTATAAAATACAAAAATACCATTATGTATATATATACCCATACTTATAGCATATGTAGTGTATTTATAATTATATTATGATATTTCATAAGTATGTATATACGTATAAAAATACGTATGTTAATAGTATAATACATAATAGAAATACGAGTATACTTAAATAGTATATATATAATATACTACAATACTAAATTAATAAATTAGATAAGATAGTATATAGAAGTATACATTCTGTAAGTTTCAAAGAAAATAGAAAATAATAACCTTGCAAAATTTAATAAAATATAATTATATAAATATTAAGTAAAAATACAAAATAGGAAAAATTTAAAAAATATACAAATTTATGAAATTGACACGTAGTATTTCCTCATACTACCACGTCAACATTTCATAAAAATTCAATTAAATTCATAATAATAATAATAATAGTAAAAATATTAATTAACTAGAAAATTATTAAAATAGCAAAAATGAAATAAATAAGTATTAAATTTGAAAATGGAAAAATACACAAATTATGATAAAATAAACTCAAAAAATGAGAAAATTACAAAATATAAGAATTAGATATTTATTAAATCATAAATATGTAAATAAAAGCTTAAAATAATAATTTATAATTATTTAAGTCAAAATGTTAAAATTCGTAATATTTTTACATTATAATAGAAAATGTGAGTTACAACGTTCAAAGCAAACCCCACTATGTAACAGTAAGATTGAAAATAATAAAAATCAACTATAAGTTCATAAAAATCGGAGTTAAAATAAAAAAGTTATACGCAATTAACAATTTAAGACAAACCAAGAAAAATAGGTAAAAAATTAAATTAAATGATGTTTGTACCATACTTAGGTTATAGTAGGAAACTAGGTAAGTAATGATAGATATTCAGTTAATCAATAAACCTAGTTTTTCATAATGCTTATAAATTTATTTATCTTTTAGGTACCCAATTATCAAGAACTGGAAATCCTAAAAGATAGGAGAGTGAGCATTAACCAAGTGATGGAGTTCTTATAATCTACTTGCTATTTGTTATCTGTACGCTACGTGTTATTTGTATGTTGCTTGTTGGCTGATACTAATTGTTTGATTGAATGATTAATTACTTTATGTTTTATCATCCATATGATTACTTTTTTAAATTAGTAAATATAACTATTTGACTAAAATAACTAGTTATATCTGTTGCACGTCTATGATCCAATTGATATATTAATGGAGAGTGCTAGCTTTGCAGATTTTTGAGAAAAGTATTTTTGATAAACATTTTCCTAATCTTAAATATATTTTGTATGATTTTTGTGAGGTTTCGTAGTGCTCGTGAATGATATTTTTATTGTTAAGGCAAGTGAATGATATTTTTATCATTTAGGCAAAGCTAGTATGGTATGTCTAATTGATTGCTAAAGGACTCATATATTTGTATCCATGGGGCCTTGGATATATGTTGATAGAAAGAGGACATGCTGTGTGTGCTTAAGAGGCTTTTGATATGATCGATGGATGACCCTAGTTAAGGTCCCTTATATTGATTGTTGTTTCTCGAACTAGTATAATAGTTGAGTGTCGCCTAGTGGGATGTTTCCCTTAGGTAGCCTCATGTGATTAAGGTGAAGTGCTTCATGCAGATAAGTATGGAGGAAAAATCAATATATAGACAACGTAAATCTACACCTTCCATAGTTTCAGACTCCTATAGATGTGCTACTCGCATTCATTGCGTTTATATTCATTTCATATGTAGATAGATTGCATGGCTACTAATAATGATTGATAACTTATTTGAAAGGTAGTAGTGAGAAATAAACTCATTGAGCTATGGTTTGCTCATCCCCTATAGTTTTTTTTGTAAGTTTCTTTAAGCTGAGATTGGGGAAAATCATGAGAGTAGAGTTCAAATAAGAAATAAGTTTGATAATGTTAGAATTGATTGAAATGTATATAGTTGGTATAGAACTAATTGATGTAGAAAATATTTATATAAGATTATGTATAATATAGTTTTTCTTGTAAATTATTAAGTTGTTTTACCTTATCTTAGTATTTGTTAAGGGATACCGATTCTCTGCGGTTCTGGTGGACTGTGGAATATTAGATATCCATAGTCACTTATATTTTATAGTAAGATAATTAATTAAAAATCGAAAACCTTAGTGACTAATCATTTAAAGTCTTTTAATCTCTAGCTTACAAGGTGGTTTCCATATAATGAATGTATACATAATATGAAAATTTTAAGCAATCCTACTAGGCCTCTCTTAGAGTCATGACACCTAAGGTTCAAAGGGACCAAGGTCAAAGCTTAAGGGGGAAGACCTGAGAGATCAAGTGTCTCAAATGTCTCTGCTATGGATATGTGGCTAATCAATGCCTACACCAATATATCATGACCATCAAGGGAGATAAGCCCCAGTTTGAAGTGAAGAGTGCTAGTAAAGGAGAGGACGAAGAGGGATTCAATTAGGTATTAGAAGGATTTCTAGAAGATCTTGATATTGTGACCTTATCTAAATCAGGGGCCAAGTACTGTTTCATTGTTCGATGATCTCTTAGTCCCTTTATTTTTTACGAGAATGAGCAAAGGAAAAACTTCTTCTATACGAATTGCTGATTGAATGACAAACTATATGCCCTAATCATAAATAAGGGAAACTATATCAATGTCATAACGTAAGGAGTAGTCAAGGCTTTGAAGTTGCCAACCTAACTATACCCTAAGTTGTACAAGATTCATTTGTTCAATGAAAAAGGAAGGTCTACCCATTGCCAAGCAAGTTAGAGTGTCCATTACTATTAGTGATAGATACAATGATGAGGTACTATGTGACGTCTTACCCATGTGTGCCTCATACATCTTACTCAACTGACACTAGTTATTTGATTTGAAAGTGTTGCATGATGGATATAAGAACACCTATATGTTCCAAATGGATAGGGAAAAGGTTATATTGATCCTAATGAGCCCTAAGGAAGTACAGGAGTCCTAAGAGAAGATTGCTTGATCTTTATAGCAAAAATCCTTAGTGATTTCCCATGCCTAATTTTCCTAAGAAGTCTAAGAGGAAGAGTGTGTGCTCCTATTAGCTAAGAAACTCCTAGAGTTGCTAAAAGCTAGAAGCTTACTTGTTGAGGTGCAAATATTATTACAAGAGTTTGCCGACCTCTTTCTTACCGAGATGTTGAAAGGTTATCACCCTTGAGAGGCATTAAGCATTGCATTGCATTGATCTTTAGCCTAGAGTTGCTCTTCTGAACTGACTTGCCTATAGGCTTAACCCTAAGTAAGTAGCCAAACTAAGGAAACAAGTATATGAGTTGATTAAACATGGATACATATAAGAAAGTATAAGCCCTTGTACTGTACCAACTATTTTGGTGCTATAAAATGATGGTTCATGGAGAATGTACATTGATAGCTAAGCAATCAACAAATCATTATTAAATATTGATATTCGATCCTGTGGTTAGATGATATGCTCGATGAGTTGCATGGTGCCTACATCTTTTTGAAGATTGATATGAAGAGTGGCTACCACCAAATATGGATGAGACTAGGTGACAAATGGAAGATAGCCTTCAAAACAAGGGATGGTTTATTTGAGTCGATGGTGATGCTATTTGGTTTGACAAACACACTAAGCACTTCTATGTGACTCATGAATCATGTCTTAAGAACATTGATTGGTAGATGCATTGTAGTGTACTTCGATGACATTTTAGTCTATAGTGCCAACCTTATTTCTCATATTAAGCACTTGAGATTAGTGTTTGATATCCTCCGTACCAAGAAGTTATTCAGCAACTTAAAGAAATGTATGTTCTGTTAAAGCAAGGTTGTATTCCTTAGATATGTTGTTTTTAGGGGAGGAATTAGAGTTGATGACGAGAAGGTCCGAGCTATCGTCGAGTGGCTAATGCCAACTAGCGTTGCTGAAGTAAGGCATTTTCATGGTCTAGTTTTGTTTTACCGAAGATTCATTTAAAACTTTAGTTCCCTAATTCCCCCACTAACTAAGCTAGTAGGAAAAACTTTGAGTTTAAGTGGTTCGATAAAGCTTAGGGAAGCTTTGAAGAGATTAAGTCTAAGTTGACCTTTACCCCAGTACTTGCTCTGCTTGATTTTGAGAAGGTTTTTGAAGGAGAGTGTGATGCATTTGGAGTCAACATTGGTATTGTTCTTATGTAAGAGCACCGACCAATTGCCTATTTTAGTGAAAAACTTAAAGGACCTAACCTAAATTACTCAACATATGATAATGAGTTTTATGCCCTTGTTTGAGCATTGTAGAACTGGCAACGCAACTTATTGCCAATAGCATTCATCATCAATACAGGCCATGAATCTCTCAAACATCTCTAAGGACAACAAAAACTTTCTCGACGTCATGCCAAATGGGTTGAATTCCTAGAATCCTTTTGTTACATTGCCCAATATAAGAAGGGAAGCACCAATACTGTGGTCGATGCTTTCTTTAATTGACATGTCCTTATTGCGGCATTGCAACCTAAGATACTTAGATTTGGCATCCTACTTGATTAATATGGGCATGATCCATATTTTGGGCCTTTAGTGGCTAAGTGCAACGTTAGAGGAGTTATGGATAGGTTCTATTTGAGCCAAGGGTTTCTGATGAAGGGTAAGCAAGTTTGTATACCAAGTGGTTTAGCTAGAGAGTTACTTATCCAAGAAGCTCATGTTGGAGGTTTAGTTAGCTAATTTGGTGAGAAGAAAATGGCCAAGATACTAAAAGAACATTTTTATTAGCTTAAGGATATGTACCAAATTCTTAAGAGGCTATATGGAAAGTACGCACTCCTACTTATACCTAAATGGCCATGGACCGATCTAAGCGTAGATTTTATGCTTGACTTACCTTAAACTCCAAGAAGACATGACTCTATTATGGCGGTAGTCAATCAATTCAACAAGATAAGCCACTTCATCCCTTGCTACAAAACCAATGATACTTTATCTATTGTTAACTTGTTTTTGTAGGAAATCATGCAACTGCATGGAGTACCAAGAAGTATTGCATCTAATTGTGACTTGAAGTTCATGAGCTTCTTCTAGAGAACCCTTTGGATGAAGCTCAACACTAAGCTAATGTTAAGTACTTTTTGCCATCCACAAATAGACCACTAAATAGAAGTCGTAAATAGGATAGTTAGTAACCTCCTTTAAGCTATTATGGGGAAGAATCTACATGATTAGGATCTATGCTTACCTATCATTAAGTTTGCTTATAACCACTTAACTCATAGCTCGATAAGAAGGTCACCATTTGAGGCCATCTATGGACTTAACCCAAACTTAAGCTTAGATATGGTTATCAGTCTAATCTCCTGAGGAGAAAGTCAATCCTGCCTATGGCATGCCAAGGAGTTCCGAAAATTGCATTAGAAGGTTGCCAAACAATTGGCCAAGACTGTAGCCTTATAGAAAGACTAAGGAAGTTATGGATGGAAGCGAGTCATTTATACCCCTAGAGACCTTGATTGGATCTACCTCAGCCAAGAGCATTTCCTAGGGGAAAGGTCAAACAAGCTATCCCCTAGGTTAGATGGAACTTTTAGGATTCTTAGGCATGTCAATGACAATACGCATAAGCTTGGGCTACCCGAAGGATATGGAGTGTCTCCTACTTTCAATGTTACTAACCTAATGCCTTATGTATCGGACAAAGAAGAAGACCAAGATTTGAGGGAAAATCTTCAATAACCATGGGGAGCTTATGGATTACCGACCTTTAGCCTTCTTACTGACATGTATCTCTAAGGCCTTCAATCTCTTGTTAGAAGGATCCTCTCTCATTAGCTTGTTAAGGATGAAATATAATATACAAAAGAATGGTGGGGAAACTCCTTAAAAAATTAGCTTGGACTTACCCTACTCTGTTTAGATCCTTGTTTCGTTACTGACCCTTCATGTGTTAAGGCCGACCTATCAAGTGCTAAAGGCTAAGTCAATGCATGACAGGTCTTTCTCTTGCAGCCTATTGAACAGTTGCATCCCTAATTCATCATAGTAATTACAAAAACTACCTATTTGCAGCTGCCACTTCATGAACCCATCTTAGTAGCCATGCTTTTAGCTTCACTAGTATGAATCCAGTAACAAGCTATCACCTGTCTATTACTTTTTTTGACATTATACTATTTTTCCTTTCTCGTCATTTGTCATATTTACCCCTTATGTATATGCTAGGAACCCTTTTCTTCTTTACCATTTTTGTAATCTTATCCTACATAGCCCCTTTTCTCTGTAGTCAAAACATCTTACATTCTTCTTAGATATTGAAGTGTTGAGTCATGTTGTGTTTGTTGGTAAGTCACATCCTCCAAGCACTTCACGTAAGTTACTGTGCCTTTTAGCTTCTTCACTTCATTTTCTTCGTTATTATGAAGGACTCATTTGGTTCCCATTTCCTGTAGTAAGTCCTAGTGATTACTAAGCTCCTAGGCACATCACTTAGGTACTTCTTCAAGCTTCAATCCTAAACTTAGCTCAACTATTAACATTGCCAATTGATTACTACCCTACAACTCATATGTGGGTAAAGGTCTCTATGCTTCTAACTTTAGGTTAACTAGGACTCCTCGTAAGATGTTAAAATAGATCACCAAATTGTGACAGTTGATGGTAGCATGATACTTAGACAGCCAATTTACTCTTAGAATAGCATCATAATATGATAGTTCTGTGATCCAAAGATCTACATATATGAATTGACCTTACATCTCTACATTAACATCCCTATACATCTTGTTTAACATTATTCCTACTTTTAAAGGAGTGCTCACATTGAAAGAATCACATGATATTTTAGGTTTCAAACCACACACATGCATAAAATCATTTCCAATAAATAAATAAGTAGTGCTAATATTGAATAATACAAGAGCACCAACAAAGTATGTAGAGAGCATACCTGCTATGGTGTCTTAATTGTAAGCATCCTGGTGCTACTACTGTTGTAGAGCATAAACATAGGCTAAGGCTCTTTGTCTTAAGCCTTGAGGTCTAGTTGTTGAGGTTCTTCCCCAAGGTCTCATTGGTGGCTATGCTACAATTGGTTGAGCTGCCATTGGTTGTAAGACTGTGGCTAACTAATTCTTTCTAGTGCTACACTCAAAAGCTTTATGCCACTTTGCTTATAGTTATAGCAAAAAGTTTAGGGGATTCGTTATTCTAAATAATTCTTACTGGAATGCCCAATTTTACCATAGGAAAAACATACCCCTTTTAGCCAACTACATTAGTGAATCTCATGTAACCCTATCCTAATCCTAACCTACAAAGTTTCCCTTTGCTTTACCTCTTTTTCTACTCTATACACTTTGTGATATTAGTATAGGTTATCAATTGAAAGTAGCTTACCTCATATTGTAGATCTGGCTTTAAACTTATGAGGAAATGATGTGCTTGTGACCTATCATTAACTTTAATTAGCTTTAACAAAAACTAACTTAGGTGGTTCAACTCTTCCTTATACTTAGCAAATGTCCTCTTGCATTGTTGGCAATTGTAATATGTAACTTCCATTGCATCCTTGACACTATTCAAGAAGCACTTGTTACAAAACAACTCCCTGACCCATTGCCAATTAATAACTCCCCTAGTCAATATATGCTTACCTTCCTACCATTCAACTTTTGTTCTTTTCATTATATAGGTCACATAGCTCACCTTTCATACTTTTGGTACCTAAAAGCTGTAAAGATTTTTTTCAATGTCTTCATTCCAATGGCATGCTTTAAGTGAGTCCTCCTTCTTAGGATTGAAGGGTTTGCCCACCTAATGAACTTATCTAAGGATAATTGTCTTCATTATCTCCCAACTAACTCCCCTAATAGATTGCAGCAACTAAGCACCATCAACTATTACTTGCCCTTATCTTCCTTAATGTACCTATCCACCTTGTAACACATAGCTGCCTTGTATAAGATAACCACCATGTGGTATCTAACCACCTTACTATTGTCTTAGATAGTTTCCTTCCATTGTAATAGCTAGTTCACTACCAGTGTTTACATAGGTAAAGGAACTATCTTAGGTGGCATTCTATAAGAATAGGTTAAGAAAAAAACGAAGGGAAGGAAAGAAAATATTAGTTGATAATTAAAGGAAAAGGGTACAAACTAGAAGATAAGCAACAAATAAACAATCAAAGGAGAAAACTAATATACTATTTTAGAAACAAACAATCGAATACGTAGCCAATCAATTAATCGTATTAAGTCTACCTCCCTTTCACATTAGTCTAGTTCTTTTAGTGATCCTTTTCTTAGGTTTCTAAGTTGATCATAACCTAAACTTATAAGTTGATCAAAACCTAAGCTCTCATACCACTTAATTTGATGTAGCAAATTCATCTAATTGGCTTAGTAATAGTATTACACATCACCGTAATCATCATATCTAGCATATTCGTCTAATTGACCCACAAATGTAAGGAAAATTATTAAGTGAGACAAGGCTCAATTGGCAACATGTAAGCGCATGCACATAAATAAGCAATGCAATTACACATGCGAAATATGAAACAATAATAACTACATAATAAGTTACCATCTTGAATCTTCACCCTTCAAATAGTACTCAAAGGTACTCATGACCCTATCTACACATTAGTAGTAAATATACATAATTAAAGTACTCAACATTGTACCGAGGAACTACCAACTCCAGCCCTAGCTTTTCTAATCTAACTCGGATCCTTTCAATGGGAAACTCTACCAAGGATATCACCACCCATTGATTATCAAGGCGCTCCATAGGGTTTTGTCACTACCAGCTCCTAAGCCGAGCTATGCACAAACAACAAACAATAATTAAGAGTCCAATATTGATTAGTCCATTTTTAATTGACTATCTTAACAACAACAACCATTAAACATATGTCACGTTCCTGGATAACTTAGTCTAAATTGGATAGTGTTACCAAATAGTAAGGAAACCTATGATAACAAATGAATACTAAACTTAGAGTCTATACAATCCTTTCTTAATTCCTTGAACTAGTTATCTTAGTTTTTTAGGTCGATTAAAACTAACATAGAGTGTAAACTTCAAAGGAGAAACAAGCTTAAGGTTCAAACCTAAGATCATGGCTAAGGCCATGGTCCTTGGCCGTATTCCTTACTAAACTTCATTTATAATGACTACTATTGGGATTATGCTTATGATATTGGACCATGGTCCTTACTAAACTTCAACTCCAAAGATCACTATTAGGATCATACCCATGATCTTAGATAGTGATCATCTCATCCACTTAACTCCTTGAAAAATACGACCAACATGAAAACTTAAAACTACGAAGGGTCCATAGTCAAAACCACAATTGTGTTTCAAACTTTATTCCTTCTATTTCACCAAAAACCCTTCTCTTTTCATTCCACAACTCTCTAAACTCCAAATTTCAAAAAAAAATCATAACTCATAACATCATAAAACTCGTTCCTTTTACTTTTCAACAATTAATAATCAATTATATACAAATTCTTTTATACTTGGAACTTTCATAAGATCTTGCAAAACCCTTGATTCTTGCAACCTCTATGACTGCCAACACTCAACCCTATACAATAATTTAATTCGAATTCAATAGGAAACGTAACTTCTTGATTATAAGGCTTACCTTTATCTTTGAATTCTTAATCCCACAACAAAATCCTTGCTCTCTAATCGATGTTGACAATGCACTATGATTCTACATCCCTTATCAAAATCACAAAGAAACAAAAGGGTCGAGTGTCTTACCTTAGTGAGTAATGTAGGGTTGCTCAACTTTTTAGAGAATAGCTCATTTTTGCTGCCGGTATGTAGCTATGGCAAATAACAAAGAGGAGCTTTTAAAGCTAGTTCAAAACATGCAATCTTAGACCTAAGTAATTCTCATTACACCCTCTATTTAAATAATGACTTTGCAATATTGCTTACCTTTTATTTTATGAGCCTTTTTATTTTATTTTATAATTAACATGAATTTTCTAGGTATTACATAATGTAATACACTTGAATTTCTCTTAAGAAAGTTCTTCTCTTTCTAGCTCTTATTAATTCCTTTAGTAGGATTATGGCAAGTAGCCCTAGTTTTCCATTCGTACATCATTCAAATGGTAGAGTAGGTCTTATAGTATTTGACTAGTGCATCATATCCATTCAAATAGCTTACAAATTTGCAAAACCTTATCTAAAACCCATCAAAGACCCTAAAAATCACATATTTCAAGAAAAAAAACCAAAATATTTTTATTTTATTTAAATCATACCCTTGTAGATATAACTCCAAGGCATGTCAAAATCGAAATCAAAAGCTAAGATAGAAGTGAAGCAAAGATCACAATCAAAGTCAAAATTTTGAATATAATGAATCAATGACAAGATTAAGGGAAAAAGGATTAAAATGGATAATTCAAAAGCTTAACACAATTTAAAAACTAAGAGAAACTAAAGAAGGTCTAGAGACCAATCTAAGGTAAGAAAGGATACTTTTAAATCAAAACTAGTTTCAAGAATTGAATATATTTTGTCATTTGAAAATATATCTAATCATACTCCCAACACAAAAAATTGGAATCCACTATTTTTCTTTAACGGTCAAAAGATAACTCAAAGAATCGAGATGAGCAAATTATACGAAGACAAACAAAGGAAGCAAATACAACAATTTTAAGAGAACCTTGATGACACATTATGGTATCTCTTATCAAAGGAAATGAATGTCTCACCATTGATAACTCAACAACTAATTCCAAGAATACAACATTTGAACGTTGAAGTTTGAATCCTATATAAAGGATAAGAATTGAAGAATTGAAGACACAAAACAAGCTTGCGAAGAGAAAGTACATTATATATTTACAATAGTGCTATAGTTTCAAGCTTACTATTATTTGAGAGATTTGTACAAGAGTATGAGGAAAACCGCTACAATCCTTGAACAAAGTTACTGTTCTTTCTAAACCAAGTAGAGCGTTCTTTGAGAGAAGTGCAAGGAAGATTTTGTAGAACCAGTGTTAATCTTGAGGTTTGTATTGTGAGATAAGGCAAGATTGTATGAATTATATGCCTCTCAATTGATTATTTTCTCAAATAATGGATACGTTAGAAGGAAAAACTAGTTTCTAGCACTTTGTGTTGGAAGAGAAGATTGATACACACGGTGGAACCTTTATATTTGTTGCTTTTATAGTATATATTTTTATTGCATAATTTATCTACGACATTAATTGAATAACTTGGCATTTTCACTATCACACTCATCCAATCATTATTTAATAAAGACAATGATTGATCACTCAAAGAAATATATCAAATCTAGAATTTCATCATGTCCTTACTAAATTAAAATAATGATTGAATACTTAAAGAACTACATTTATGTATTTGATATCAAAAGAACTATTACAACTAAAAAGAATCAAAAAGGAATAAAAAGAGCTTTAATTGGCCTTTATGCACAAATGTTTCATTTGATGTTGTTGATTGTTACATGTCAAAATTAGATA
This sequence comes from Lumnitzera racemosa, assembly GCA_024138005.1. Taxonomy (NCBI): domain Eukaryota; kingdom Viridiplantae; phylum Streptophyta; class Magnoliopsida; order Myrtales; family Combretaceae; genus Lumnitzera; species Lumnitzera racemosa. The sequence goes on from JAMXBC010000009.1 coordinate 18,672,142, forward strand.
TAAGTTTAACATTTTGTGGTAATCTTCACTAAAAAAGAAATAGGTTAAGTTTCTAAAGTGTATTCAAAATTGAAGATAAATTTTCTAAAATTTTTTACATCAATTAATTTAATCTAACTTTTTAAATGCTCATTTGGACTAACAATCTTCATAGAAGCAAAAACAATAATCCAAGAAATCTAGTTAAGTAAATAATTGAAAGATTTGAGACCAAGCTAAGATAATGCAACTCTTGTATGGGTTGGTGACTCCCTTGTTACACTTGAAAGTTCAACACTACAAATCACTACTTTTGCAAACTACTTTTGAAAAGCGAACATAATTGGCAAGTTCACTAGATCGAGATTATGGTATAATATGGGTGAATCAAGTTCATAATCATTAGGAAGGAGTTTGGCTAAGTACTAGGTTGATCTCTATCTATCCTAAGATAGGTCAACCAAGTCAAAGTTTGGTTTCTTATAAATAAAGAAACAAACAACACTAAACAACTATGAAGAGCAATAATCATTATATCGTAGAATTTTGATGACTTATCTATGGGATTCATGACTCATTATTGTTAATTTGAGTATATTGCATAACATTTGAATGAGGATTAGTGGAATTTACTTAATCCCATCCATATGGTCAAGTAGATGGAATTTACTATAAAGCAAAAACATCAAACTATGACATGTCTTCCTATATAACCAGTTGAGTCTATAGCCTTTGTCACTGGTTGAACACTCCATTAATAAAAATGGGTTTCATAACCCATATTTAAAACCACATAACATGAGTGAATTCAAGTGATTTATACTAAATTTGTAGTAGTGAAAATAGTGAAAACACCTTAGGCATTTTCTAAAAGAAGTTCATATATTGGGTTAGGCAATCAAAAACCTAAGCTCATTAGCTTATTAGTCTTGCAATCTAATAATCTTCTAGGAGCATTACATTAATCAAACATTAAATATACCTACATATACTCAAATAACAATCATAACACCACAAATCCCATCAAAACACCATAAACCTACATTGAGAACACTTAGCAGCTCCTTACAATAATGTAAACATTAACAAAAAAAGAGATAAGATTACACCATAAACATCATTAATATTAATTAAGAAAATGTTAGAAATCACCAAATATGTAGAAACTTAAAGAACTACAAAATCCTATTTCACCAATGTTGAGATCTTCACAAAACAAGAGCTTTAATATGTTCTTGCACCTTCAACATACAAGAAATTAACAAAAAAAAAAAAAAACTAAGTTAAATATACTAGTTATAAGCTAAACCCTATAGAAGAGACCAAGAACATACTAACTCTCTGCTTAAAACCCTAAGAAATGTCCTCTCCTCTTTTAGCTACTACATATTGTAGCTTTTGTAAAATTTAGATGACACTCAAATACTATAGGTATTGGTGTCAAAACACTTTGTGCAAAGTAGCATAAGATTCATTAGGGTTTAGGGGGATATGTGGTGGACCACTAGATAAAAGATAACATCTAGACAATGGCAATGCATGGCATCTACATAATGAGAGAGAGAAGCGATTTTGATAAATTTTTCCACCATTGGCATCCAGATACTAGCGTTAATGTCTTTATGGTAGATTTTCTAATTAGCATTCGAACGTTAGTAAGGATGGCATCCCAATACCATACACTAACTATACTTTCTCTGATTCTTCTTCTTTCAACCTAGATCAAAGACTGAAGGCTTTCTTAAACCCTGTCATTCTTTTTCATCACTAACTTCTTCTTGTTGATGTTACCCTAATGATCCAGCAAAGCTAATGGCAAGGAATTCATTAGAAGATTAAGAGGATCATAAGATCCATCCTCTTCTTTAGGCTTTTAGGCATGCAACATAATTTTGTCACCACCTATGCATATCTCAATTATTTGTAACCTCAAATTGATGGAATCACCAATTATAGCCAAGAATGGGCACTTCTATGCCATTCGTATAGCCTTGCGAAAATTTCTTTTCATCTCAATAAGATAAAGAGGGTTTTATACCTACTTATCTTAACAAGTGATGCCTCGCCAATCTCTTTAGGTGTACTTGCAGTAGAGCAGCTACCTTGATGGTGATATATATCTCTCTTAACACTCTCTCTAACCTTGCTATATCATTTGGCCAAAGTGACATAAGGTTCACTTCCATACCCAAATTGTAAAAAGCATTACTAAAACACTTAATACCCTTGATACATAGGGTTGTGAACGTTTTTAAATCATCTAGCTCTTAAGGAGTGTGCTCATTTTTCAAGCCTAATTCTCCAGAACGCAATGCAACAACTTGATCATTCTGTTCCACCTTTTCATGCTTCTCTCCACAAATAACCGATACTCGTGATCTTTGACAAAGTACTCATTCATTTTGCCACTATTTGCTCTCCTCCAAGTCCTTTTTTAATTACTTCATCTTCACTTTCTTCAACACTTTTAACATCTACATCCATTTCTTGGATCGCATCTATTTCCCTATTCTCTCCTAACTTAAAATCCTTCTTGACAAAACCCACTTCTAATAATTTCTTGGTCACTATATGATCATAATTAAGTTATGTCATAACATTCATGTAGCAGTCAAAGGTTGTGCTTTGCTTTTCAATAATTTCAAGTTCCTTCTTAACCTCTTGTTGATCAAAAGGCTCAACAATAGGTTTTAAATGAGGATTTTCTTTTTCTTTCTTGTCTACTTATTGAGCACCCTTACCTTCTCCACTAAATTATCCAATTTAATCTGTAAATTTTTTCTCAAAAGCACTTGGCAACCCCTCTTATGATTGTTTACCTAAATGTTCTACGATTTCAACCATCTTCTAAGTAAAATCACGTTTAATAATCAAATATCTTGAAATTGTTCTTCCTTTATCTATATAGTGCTCTCCATAATTTATCTTAATTCTTCTCTTCATTTATTTTTTTAATTAGAGGTGGTTACTTGTAAGAACTAAGTGAACCCTTTAATTGCTCAATCTAAATAGTGACAAATGGTACATGCTTTTTAAGCATCATGATCTCTTCTACCTTTATAATTCATTTTATATTCATAAGTTCTACATCTTCCTATCACCCTTGTGCACTTGATTCCATGGTCTCTAAAAGCATAAAAGCTTATTTAGTATTTTTATTCCTCAAACCTCCTCTCATTGAGATATCCACCATTCGTATATCCTTAAGATGCATACCATTATAGAACATCTCTACTTGGTACTAAAGAGGAAATCCATAACATGGGCCCTTCCTAACAATTCTTTAAATCACTTCCATGATTTGTATAATGCTTCCTTATTCCTTTGTCTAAAAGATGTGATCTCGGTTTAAAGTCTTATCATCTTACCCTTAAGAGAGGTATGCCAAGAATCGTTGGGTTAGTTCATCTCAAGTGTGTACTGGATGCTTAAGCAATTGATTGAACCAACTTTTTCTTTACCTTTCAATGAAAATGGAAATGGTTTAAATAGATGGTAGATTAGAAATTCCCTAACACATTTATGGAAAATAAATGTAAAAATTCCTTTATAGTCCTCATTGACAATCCCTTCAAACTTTCTATCTTGAACTAATTGAATTAAACTTAGTTTCAATTTAAAATTAGTTGCTTGGATCTCCTATAGGTTTAATGTCAAATTCACACTACTTGCTGAGGCATAAGTATAATTATTACAATTCCCTATATCCATTCTATACTAAAAAATTCAAGCTTCCTATACATAAATTGTAGGTACCAATTGGCACACCTAATCACAAAAATACTTGCAAAACTAGCACTTGCAAGATAGTTACTAAAATATCTAAATGCTAGTACAATCTTATCTTAGCTTCAAATTGACAAAAGATAATTAGTATAACCTTTCAACATAGACGACAAAGTTCCAAACTTTACCAACAATTGCAACGAACAAAAATAAACAAATAACTTTAAAAAAATATAAAACTTAAAACAACTACAAAATAAAATCAAACTATAATATTCTATTAATGATAAAAGAAGATAATGACCTAGTCCCACAATCCTTTGGCACTACAATATTAGCACTTTATTCCATTCCCAACAATAACTTCAAAAACTTGACTTGCCTTTTACACTTGAAAATTTAATGCCACAAATCATTATTTTAGAAACTACTTTTGAAAAGTGAGTATAACTAGCAAGTGTATTGGGCCTGGATTTTAATACAGTATAAGTAAGTCAAGATTACATTGACAAGGAACGAGTTTGGTTAAGTACTAGATTTATTACTATCTATTTTGAGCTAGCTCGACTAGATCAAAGTTTGATAATTTATAAACAAAAGAAAAAAAAAATAACACTAGACAACTACGAAGGAAAATAATCATTAAAATTGTAAATTTGTGACTACTTATCTCTTAATTTCATGGAACATTATTGTTAATTTGAGTATATTGCATAATATTTAAATGAGGATTAGTGGAACTTACTCCACCCATCTCTTGGTTGGATAGACGAAATTAAGTAAATAGTGAAAACATCTAACTAGGATATGTTTTCCTATACAAACAGCTAAGTGAATAGCCTCCATCACTGAATAAACACACTAATTATAAATATAGGTTAACCACTTGATCAACCATATAAACCATATTTACAACCACATAACATGAGTGAATTTAAGTGATTTTTACTAAATTTGTGGCTTTGAAAATAGTAAAAGTACCCTAGACATTCTCTAACAGAGTTTCAAATCTTAGGTCGAGCATTCAAAAACCTATGCTCATTAGGCTAAATCCTACCTATGAGACCAAGAAGATACAAACTATCTATGTAAAATCCTAAAAAAAATTGCCCCTTCTCTTTTGGTTTCTAGGTATTGCAACTTTTGTAAATTTTAGATGGTATTCAAACAATATAAGTGATAACGTTCAAACACAAAACACGTGGCAGCATGAGATAGATTAAGGATTCAGAGGATACATGGCGGATTGTTAGGTAAAAGCGAGCATATGGACGATGGCAATAGATGTCATCTAGATACTAAGAGAGAGAAACAATTTTGATCAATTTTTATAAACTTGGCATCTCAATGCTCATGTTGGCATCTTGATGGTGGATTTTCTAGCAAACATTGGAACACCGGAGGGGATGCTTGTCCAGATGCTATACCCTTACTCCAATTTCCTTTACTTTTTTGTCATGGCATTTGGATGCTAACTGATCTAATATTCGAATGCTACTTATAACTAGTATGAATTAACTTAAATTAACTCATTTTTAAGCAAGATCTTTTCCAAATATTTTCTTATCATTTAAGCTTAGTTGATCCATTTATGCACAATTAGTCTATTTTACCCTTCTTAATCCATTTGTTCACTTGATTGTGCATAGGCGGAGCTTTTAAGTAGAACTAAATTAAAAAATCAACATGTCATTAGTTACTAAAAGTCTACTATTGCTACTGTGAAAATTTTGTATAACGTAGAAGAACTAAGTACATAAATGTAAAGCTTCATGTAATTAAGAAAAGTTGAGAAGAACGGTGAAGTCAATCTAGTGCATTATTGTTCAAAAAATCAAATTGCTAACATTCATGCTAAGGTGTTTTTCCTAAGTTAAATTGAAAGTTCTAAGAACAAGGATTCGAGTCTCTCAAAAAATTCTCAAAGAGGAATACATAGAATTGAGAATTTTCTAGATGTATTAGTTGAGATTCTTCTAGATGTAATAGTTGATAAATGAGTAAGGTAGGTTGGTTGCTAAGCTTGTTACCACCCATCACTTTCAATCATGTTAGATGTACTTATAAATGGTCCTCTCATGTACAAGCTTTGTATGTAGCCACAAAAACATTTTCTTCATAATAATTCTACAAAAAGCAATGTTATAGGTTTTTAAGAATATTCATGGACTTCCTTTTTTTATTTTTGTTAAAGTGATGTGACATTAAACAACCTAAGGCTACAAATTATATTAGTAATGTAACAAACTTTCAAAGGAAATTATGAAATGTGAATAATTATCTCATCATGAGATTTTTTTAAAAAGTTAGAGGATTTTTTTAAAATAAATTTAGTGAAGAGTTACATTTCTCTAAGACATCTTATAAATAGTGAGATGCAGAAAAAAAATTTTAAAATGAAAAGATAATCCATTCGCACCATATATTTTCTCATCTCATACCCCAGATCACTATGTTTTAGTCATTATGAATGTGTTATTATATTTAGGAACTAATTTTCAACTTTTTGCTTTATTTTCTATTTATGTAGTTGCGTCAATTTAGCAAGAATCAACTAGGAAGTGTACAAGTATGATGGTTGCATTTCTTAGTATCGCATATAATGTGTACATAGTGTCAAAGTAAAATACAATGGGTAATTATAGACAATTAATACTGGAAACTATAGAATGATAATTTTAAAAACTATTATATCTTCTATAGAAAAGCTATGTATATATGGTAATACGCCCCTTCAATCTCATGATGGAAATGTTAGCATGAGATTGGTGAAAATTTTGAGGAATGTAGCAAAATAGAGGTTCTTAGTGAGAAGGTCAGCTTATTGATGATGAGTAGGAATGTATTTAACAAGAACTCATTCAGAAGAAACCATTTCATGCATAAAGTGATAACCAACATCCACATGTTTGGTGCAATCATATTGAACTAGATTACTAAATAGGTAAACAACTTTAAAAGTTATGACAACATAATATAATGGACATTAATGGGGACACATATCTCACGGGCAAGATAATAGATCTAAGTAGATTTTGCAACAACATAGGCAAGATTACAATATTCAGCTTCTATAGAAATGTATGGTATGATAAGCTGTTTCTTGGAGTACTAGGGGATGAGATTACAGCTAAGAAACATGGCGTAACCTGTAGTAAGGTGATTAGTATCTAGACAACTAACCTAGTTAGCATCATCATAAGTAGTCAAAGAGGTACAAGGTGTATGTACAATAAGACCTAGTACTAGTGCACCATGAAGATATTGAGGAACCCATTTGGCTTGCTTCATGTGGTTAGTGTTTGAGAGATGTGAATATTGACTCAATTGATTGACCATAAAGTTAATATCTAGTCTAGTGATAGCAAGGTATTGAAGTGCACCGCTAATCTCACAATAGATAGTAGGGTTTGATAGTTTAGGAAAACCATTAGCACTAAATTGATTCTTAGGGATAGGGGGTTATTGCTAGCGTGGAGAGGTACATATGATGACATTTGAGAAGATCATGGGCAAATTGAGATTGACATAAATGAATACCTTGATGAGTATTAGTTACTTGAATGCTAAGGAAGAAGTAAAAAGGACAAAGA